>CM055880.1:10414220-10676720 GCA_029582165.1 Portulaca oleracea
TACAAAGGGGTGAAGGAAAATCATTTTCTTGGCAAATGTTTTCTCCATTTTCCAGTCACCAAACACCGGAAAATGGGAAAATCATTTTCATTCCAACTAAACACACCCAAAGTGTAATGTTTATTTGTAATATATGGTTTTCAAATTTTAAGTTAGGGTTTCTTGCAATATGTGAATCTATATAGGCTTGATCAACATGAAGTTAATGTTTGTTACGTCTCACTTTTTAGGTGTTTAGTTTTTGCGATTTGGAGTTTGTGTTAAGTGATCGCCATTTGTGCTTGGCTACTGCCTCTATGCTGCCTGAGTGCCAACAACTAGGAAGATTCTAAGTAATGATATATCGAGTTGATTCAATGATGATCTGAAACAAGTTGAAGTTTGGAAACTCGCAAATAAGTTCTCCCTGTTGACTTGGTCTAATCGATGTGTCATATTGGCATATACGTGCGGATTTTGGCAAATAGTTATTCCCAGTTTGATAACTTACAAATAAGTTGTGAACTCTCACCTTCTTTGCTCTCAATTTCACCAATCTTCAAGTAGCCAAAAAAAGTTTGCAAACTTGGACAAAGAATTTAAGAGAAACAAGCCACTTGAACCAGATAACCTTATAAATTATAGCAAATTCAAATGAATATTGCTGAATGCAAACTACAAAACAGCTCTGTTATTGCTACGTGTAGGGCTGTTCACCGGTCCTGGACTAGACCGAATTGGACTGGACCGAATGGACCGAGGACCGAACTAGTGGACTAAGCTGGACCGAACTAGTGGACTAAGCTGGACCGAGGACTAGACTGAAAAAAGTTCGGTCAGAGACTGGACCGATCGAACTTTGTTCGGTCCAGTCCTCGGTCCAGTCCAGATTGGACTATACATAAGGAAACCCTATAATTTTAGTAACTTCAAACCTTCAGTTCGGTCCATGAACTGGACCGAGGACCGAACATCAAATTTTTTTGGACCGAGGACTGGACCGAACTTCCCTCGGTCCAGTCCGGTCCAGTCCCTTTTTCGGTCCGGATTGGACTATGAACATCCCTAGCTACGTGCTTTGCTAGGCTATGAGAGAAGAAGAGGCTTCTTGGAAGTCAGATATGAAGAGGAGAAGATACTTATAACTTATAAGGGTTCCATGTTACTTAGATTGGTCAAACTTAATTAGACCAAGTTGGCTTTTAATCAGTAATTAATTCTTTTTGCCCTATTTAGCCAGAGATTATGTTGGATTGTCACCCATAAATAATTGCAACAAAATAATATCACCCCAAATTATTTGTGAAAACAAGGGGCTCTTAAAATGATCACGACACAATATACAACCCTTTAAGCCATTGTCTTTGTCTTTTGTCACTTAACAATAGAGAACTTGTAGCCTTAGGTTTTCTATCATTCTACAGTAACAGAACATGTGAAATCTTTCTGTTTTGATGAATTGTCTTCTTCATGGAATAATACCTGAAGATCCACTTTAAAATGTAGTTACTTCCCATTTGTTATTCATGGTATAAATCTAACAAATCTGTGAGGGACTATTTGGGCACCCTACTATGTTGAGCATGAAAATGGCCCAAATAAAGAAACAAAACACTATAAAAAGGTTAAAATGCATAACAACCCACCAGTATGACAGCGCCACAACCCAACACCCCAATATGGCTAATTGAAGACGGACTAATGTTAGGTCGGTCTTCAAGTTTTGACTTTTGGCTAGCCAGTCTGCTCTTGGACTAAATTTTGATAGGTCCAATTAAAAATAATGAATCTTTAGGCTTATCCCATACAAGGTCGATGAACAACCCTATATGGTTGGCACTTTATTCATCTTAGTCTTCCTATCTCTCCATATATTTTGGCTTCGAAATCTAATCTACTACCTATTATGTTGGATTTTTGAATCTCTAGTTTTTAGGCGGCGAAAATGACATTCGGGTTCATGATTGAGGTATTTGGTTTTCTTGATATATTTGCAATGGAATTTCATATTCAATTCAAAAACAATGTGACAAATTATTATTATTATTATTATTATTATTATTATTATTATTATAACAAGTATTGTAACTATAATTTTGATTTCATTCCAATGCTCACCAAACACTTTCATTTCAGGGTTCTAATTCCATACCCAACCCCTTAGGATTCTAATTTCATACCCAACCCATTCCGCTTTTTCTCTACTATATAAAAAGAGGCTTATTTCTCTTTTGGAGGACGAAAGTTTGTTTGAAGCTCGGCTTCGGGCTGGGCATTGGACCGGTTGGGCCGGGAAAGAAAAAGTGTTGCGGTAAAGAAAATGGGCCACACCCAGGTCAACAAAGAAAAAGTTAGGGTTAGTCGGCTCAACTCCTCCACCGCTCAACTCCTCTCTCTCACCGCCTCTCTCTCCCATCTCTGTCTCTCTTTCTCTGTCAATCCTAATTTTGGTGGAGTTAAGCAAAGAAAAATTAGGATTTTACCGATTCGTGTATGTTGGTTGGTTTTTGCAGTAATGACATCTTGATAAGTGGGCAAGAACTCCTTCGTCACTTGGTGAAGCCAAGGGCAAATTTCAAAGAATCCAGAAGGCTTATTCAGATAATCAAACAAGACAATACTGCTGTATTCTTAGATAAATCTCTATGGAATACTTTGTCAAGTAATGAAATTTCTTTGTTGATTTCTTGAAATTCATAGGGGAAAACACCATGGATTGCGCAACGCCATACATGGCTCAACGGCAGATCAACTTAGACGCAGGGGCGGATTTGGGGCCCAGGCAGGGGTGTGGACACCCCTGGTCTAAAAAAAAGTTTAAGCAGCTCATATTGACTAGGAATTAAAATATTATCCATAGGCTAAATGGACACCCCAAAAAAAAGGCCAAAAAAATTGATATAGATGTGGGGGAAGCTGGGCCTGGCGCGCGCATCTCAAGCCCAATTTGTGACATATTTTTTTTTTTTTTTTATAAAATGAAGTATGGTTTCAATTTAATTTAATTGAAAAAATTTAATAAAAATAACTTCAATTCTTTCCCAGTTTACACAGTAGCACAGCAAGAACTGAGAAGTGAGAACCTTTCGTTCGACACTTCGAGTCTTCGACCCCAGCCAGCATCCGCCACGCCTGACGCCCCCACCGACATCCGCCACCGCCAGCGACCACCGCGGCACCGACTCCAACTCCGGCGACGGGTTTCTGACTGAGGCTTGAGTCTCTGTATTCCACAGTCCCACTCCGGCTGGCGACTGTCTGAGTCTCTGACCGAGGCTCGATTGTCGATCCAAAGGCGCCGGCGCCGCCAGAAACCCAGCCTAGCCTCCCAAAGTCTCACTCCGACTCCGGTGACCGGTGAACGGAAATCCAACTTGTGAGTCCTCTGATTTTCAATTTTAGGGTTTACAATTTACAGTTAACTATTTCAGTTTTAACTTGTGTTTTGTGTGTGGTTTGTGAATTAGTAAATTACTTATTACTATCAATGATTTGTTCAATAATTCAATAATGATTTGTGATTTGTGTGTGGTGTGTGGTGTGTGGTGTGTGGTTTGTGAATTAGTCTGAAATTTATAATTTGTGAATTATTGAACACTTTGTGATTTGTGTGTGGTAAGTAAATGGTTTGTGAAATCACAAAGTGTGATGGTGAATGACTGTAAAGTGTAAAACATTTACCAATTATTCAATAATCCAATGGATCCTGGGTTGAGAATGACTAATTCCAATGTCTAATTGAACACTTGGTGAAATTACAAACCATTTACCAATTATTGAACACTTTATGATTTAGTAAATTATTGTGATTGTGAATGACTGAATGTTGAGTATTTTGCTGTGATTTGTGATTGTTGTTTACTTGTTTTGTGTTTGTATGCTGTTTTTTCAGTGAGTAGCAAAGTGTTGGGTATAATATGGAAGTATTTGACGATTTGTAATGTCGACCCGATATCAAAAAATGAAACCACGTAGTGGCCAATTGTAATAGTTGACTATTGAAGTATTTGACGGTTTGTGTAATTTTTTTTTTTCCAAATGTATGATGGTTATTGGTGTAAGTGGACACCCCTATTTTGGAACTCGAGATCCGCCACTGTTGATATTCTCTTTGAATAAGAGTTGCAAATCACTGGTTGCACAAGTTTGACTAGACATTTCTTGACTCTGATTTATATACTACAATCTACAGGTGACGAAAACATACAACTATATCCATAAATATGGTCACAAATCAAAGTTAATGGCAGCAGCAGTTCGCAACAAGCAGGACTTGTTCAGTCTTCTTGGGTAAAATATTACTGAAAATATTTTCCTGTTGATAAAAAGGATATTGAGATGAAAATAATTAAAAAAACCATATTGTTCATGTCTTTCTGAATGCTGGAAACATCCTTTCTTATACCATGGGATAACAAAGTGTGACTTATGATTCTGTTCCAAAACAAGGAGAATGTCTATAGTAATTCGAGGATTTTGGAAATTAGTTTTCCTGTTGAAAGGAGACCTTTTTGTTGTTTATCTGCCAACAAAGACTAGGGGCTTCCCATGACTCCAGAAATAAAGATTGCCAATACAGTAGAAACTGTCAAGAGAGCCATTCAAGCTAGGATAAAGAGTAATCAATTGATCAATCATATCCAGTTTCCTCATAATGGCTACTACATGGTGTCTTAATCTTTTGCTGATATGTGAGGCTGTGTGGATGACAATTTGTTATGTAGAAGTATTTAACATAAACTATTTGATTCTTTTTTGAAAGTAAACATTAGTATGTCTTTCTACAAAATTAAGTGGTTTCAGCTTAGTGAGCTCTTGGTCAAATGTAATGGTTTACTATTGAAATATTTGAAACTTTGTATGGCTGACTTTGGAAGCAGAACATGAACCGATTTCAGCTATTTTTCCTTTTTCAAATATGAGCTTGTCAAGTGGCCACCCCTGATAACAAAGTCTGGATCCGCCACTGCTTAGACGAGTTTAGCTATCGATTCAAGGTTAAATATTTCAATGACAAATCAATGTAGGGGGATTCGTTTGTCTTTGGGTATGATTTCTTTCCATTCTCGTCCCTAATTTAACCTCCTCATATGATTTTGTTCTTGAATTAGTTGTTCAGCCGCAAATTTAGTAAATTTTTTCAAATTAGATTGTGGAAAGCGTGATCTTTGGGTTCAAGGTACTCAGTTGGGTTTATAGTGCAGATAGTAAAAATATGGTTTACTTTGCAAATTGATTGTGGCTGATTTGGAGGTTTAAGCTGCTTAGTTGGATTTCATTAGTTGATTCCTTGTGTTCTGCTTTAATGATCATGCAACATTGGTTTTTAATTCAAGAATTACAGCAATTCAGTGCAGCGTTGTTCAATTTGCCTTTGCAATTCGTATTATACATACAGTGACCCAAGCCCCTTTTTTTTGGTCACAAAAGACCCGGCTCACCCCCCTTTTCGGTAACAAAAAAAACCTGGCCCAAGCCCCTTTTTATTGTTGTATGTGGTATGTTCTGAATCAATTGTTGTTCACTCGTTTTGTTTTGTTTCTATGTTTCTGTTTTGTTTCTTGTATTGTTATTGTTCAAGTTGAGAAATTGTTAGTTTAAATATGTAATATGGAGCCTTTCATGGTTTGAGTGTGGGAAGTTAGGTTCTTGAATTTAGAAAAAGATTTGTTTCCTTGTTACAGCATGACACAAGTAAAGAGTTGCATGTCTTGTTTTATATTACCCAGTCTACATGTCAATAGATGGTTGAATGATTTTTTGATTTTTTTTTAAAAAAAGGGAGGACAAAAGATACAGAGAAAAATATCAGGGTGGATTGTAGCCTCTGGGACTCACTTGCTAGGTAATTTGTATCGGAATTGTAATGGTCATTGGTCAATGGCTGCACTTATTGATCATTTTATGGCACAATTCTGGAGCATGAGAGTTTTTGTTGAGGATTAAGATGAATAGGGAGTCACCAGCCCAGTCCAGAATCAACACTCAAGAAAAAGAGAAGAAATAAACAGCAGTAAAGCACACCATGTTTAGACTTTAGAAAACGTTCTACTACTTTGCTCTAACTAAATTTACGTGCACATCAACAAAGAAAAGGCGGTGTTGTGGAATACTGAAGCGAGAATTAATTGACACCTACCTAAACCCATTTTGCTGAGATCTCCATTAGGTGGTGGTGGCACTATTTTTTTTTTTTAATATAATTGTTTGATGTTTATGTCCATAGTTAGAATAGTTGAAAAATAATTACTTTTTCAATTTAGATTGTAATGGACTAACATAAAATGCCGCATTAAACCTCCTTTGCTTCTTTTCCGTGGATTAGTAGGTAGCGAACGATTTCTAAATCTTGGGTCATCTGGTGCCGGTCTTTCTAAATTGCGAAGTTCAGGAGTAAGAATGGTACATCTAACCCCTCTATACCCTGCATGTGTGGGATTTTGGAGTATTGGTTTTGGTTTTGGTATAATTGTTTGATGGTCAATTGCTCACTTGGTACTCTGGTAATTTGGCACAGAAATGTAATTTTTAACTGCACTCATCATTCACATTGATGCAGTGACTGTTGGTTTTAACTGTCATTGTCATACATGTTGATTTTCCTTTACTCCCATCTATTGCAGCCTGTCAAGTTGGCTTTTAGTTTAACTGCCCTGTTGTGTTGATTATGTCTACAAGTACTTGATAAGTTAATTGTGCTTCATATGTTTGTCTATCCCTACCATTTGCCTCCAATAGACAGTATCTCTTAGTTTCATGTAAGTTAAGTGTGTTTTCAAATGATATTTAATGCTTTGCTTCGTTCTTTTCTTTTCTTTTCATTTTTGGGTGTGGATTATTTTCAATCAGGGTTTCACAAATTACTATCATGGTTCTTCGCTGAGGAGCTACAGGATTTTCATATTTGTTATATATTTTTTTTTGACTCGTTTCAGGGGCTATAAGCGTTTCTACAAGAAAAATTCTTTAGAGATTTCTGATTATTTGAAGAATGATTGCCTTTTACTGAAGTGCACTGTGGGAGTCGTTCGAAGTCGTATGGAGAGGCCCAAACAATATAGGATAATTGTGCCACCATCTGATATGGGTAAAAGCTTTAAGGAGCTGTTTGACAATGAAATTGGGTGTGATATTGTTTTTGCAGTAGGAGAAGAGAGGTTCAAAGCTCACAAATTAGTTCTTGCTGCACGTTCTCCTTTCACATAGACTCTTCCAGTTTGAACCTTTTGCATAATCACTCACTAAAATAGTTGTACAAAGTTTTTTGTCGTTCCCAGAACAAGTATATAACAAAATATGCGGTTAATAAAATCAACTACTTTCATACCCGTGCATCGCACGGGTACCTTACCTAGTCTCTCCAAATAACCCTTAATTGTCAAACCCTTCGTTTTCTCTTTTCAACCGTTGTTTTTTTCTGTCTCTTTTTTCTTTCTTTCCCTCGCTGTTCTTCTGTCTGCTCGCCGCCCCTCCTCTCTGGCCGCCTATCTCTGGCGACCTACCGCCGCGCCGCACCCTCCGGCGACCTGCTGACTACCAACACCCACCGCAGCATCATTCTCTCACCCTTTCTCTCGTTTTCTCAGTCCTCCATTGAAGGTAAAATCCCAAACCCCGTTCTTTTCGAAATCAGATTTTTATGGTTTAAATAGCAAAATTTGATGTTTTCTTCACTTAATTTAGCTAGTAATTGTGAAATTTCTGTAGATAATCTGTTTGGGAGTTGTTTGGCTATGAATTGGTCGTGAAAGTGATGGATTTGGGTGCATACATGTTGAGATTAAATTGATTATGGTTGATTGTTGAATGCATTTTGTTTTGATGCCCAAAATCCTTATAAATATGGAAGTTTGTTGCTGAAAGTGGTTGTATGTGGTTAGAATGGATTTTAATTAGTAAAGAGATGTCAATTATGTGCTTTAGTGATAAATTGTGGTTGTGGATGTGATAAAATTCATGGATTGAGTATTAGATGTTTATGCACATGTTTTTCTTCCTTGGGTTGTCAAAAAAAAAAAAAAATTGGTGTTGGTTTGTGTTGGCTTGTGGTGTATTTGGTACTTTGGATGACTAATATACTGTAGATTATGTGTATAAATGACAAATCAATTGGAATATTGTTTAAAGTATTGAATTTATGTGATTTGAGACTTGTAATCCTAGAGGATTGATATGAGGATAATTTGTGAGTTATGATTGCTGTTTTTGGAGGTTACCAATAAGATATTGCCTAGCAAAGTGGAATTGAATGATAGGATTTATTTTCAATAGCAAAGAGAGACCCAAGGTGGTCAAGTTATGCTTAGGGCTTGTGTTTGGTGTTTTCCGGGACATCGGAACGTCCTGTGGCCTAAATTTTAGTGTGGGATAATAGCCTTAAGTATTAGATTTCACACGGGCTTTGAATTTCGGGATTCCGATATGTATAACTCGAGCTTTGATGAATTTAAGTTGGGTGTCCTGCATATATATGAGGGCAGTGGTTCGTGGGCGTTTTGAGGTGCGAGGAGGTCTTATTGGCTTAAGTGATCAACATGAAAGTTGTAGTGCGTTCAATGAGCTTTCCAAAATGTACAAGTTTGTGTTTATAGGAGGTCGGAGTAAAGAGTTATGGACCGTCAAAATCAGCCCCGTACCCATGTTTGAACCAGAAATATTAAGTTAAGCCACTCTTTGAGGTTGTTCCAAGGCTTTTCTGAAGTTATGTTCAACATAAGAGTTTGTAGTATACACTTTAAGCTTTCCATAGACTGCTCGCACATGTTCATACAATGTTTAGATTTCAAGTTATGAGTTTTTAATGTTTCGCTCTCAAAATTTCTTTACTGCAGAACCAACCCTCTTTAGTGCTCATTTTCTAGTCCTTGTACACATGTTTAAACATTATGTATGAGGTGATTTAATGGTTTATTATGGCCTAAGTGTGAACTATGTATAGTGTGCAAACCTTTTCTTTGGAATTGTTGTGACATGTTGGAGTCTTTGGTTGATCGTAGCCTTGTTCATGGTTGTGGACGGCGGTAATGCCTTTGGATTCTTTTTTCCGCTGTGCTAATCTTTGGGTTATGAGATGTTTACTCCTAATATAATGATTGTGAATCTGGGGGCATTACAAATATGCATGGAAATTTGATTGTGGTCTGAATTTAATTTGACAGGCTATAGGGCTTGTATCTTTGTTTGATTTGGTTTGTAAACCCGTGATAATTATTTCATTCGTCCATGATTTATTCCTGCATCGTTATTATAACAGAAAAGGTAAATCCGAGTATGGCTCGGTGGATCTGGGTCGAATCCAATGTTTCTAAGCCTGACAGGTCTGGTCCAGCTGAAATTATCATGTCAGGGTCCAAGTACCTAAGACAAACAATTGTTCAAGTAAAAAGCTCTAGATTAAGGGCATGGAATCTTGACCAATACGAGATTGAACATTGCTTTTTAAGTATTCTGCACTGTACATGCTGATTCAGCAAATTTTTCATTCCGCGTTGCAGCTTATGCCATCTTCCAAGTTTAGCAAATATAGTGCTGAAAGTCTTTCTCTTTCCTCCCCCCTTCCTTTTTGTACTCTAAAAAAGTGAAAGCCAAGATACTCGTTAGTATACTGTTCACTATACATTAATTTCCCCTATAATTATTTTAGTATGTCAATTTTTTTCCTTATGCTTTCCTATTTCCTTAAATTTAAAATAAATGCTTTCTTTGAAAGTAGTTGGGAGTACTTTGTTTATCTCGCTAATGTTTTTTGACAAGTTTTGAACTTACATGTATGTCTGTTGTTTAGATTTTTTGTCATTGCAAGAAGGGTCAAATAGTGGATATTTCACGTAATGGCGACTAAGACTATGGAGTCCAATCAAAAGAAACGTGCTCTGGATGCATTGGAAGTAGATTCGCTGTTGCCAAAGCTGAGGCTCAGCATCCACAAATAAGAAACAAGAGAAAATGTGATGAACTTCACCAAGGATTGAAGTCTGCTACAGGTCGCGTAGCTCCCTTGCTCCAATCTTCATCTGCTTCTGCCCAGAGTACTGCTATGAATAAAGGTGCTCCTTTATTATATTTTTTAACCTTACATATGTATGAGCAGTTGTTATATTGTAACTTTACGAACAATGTGAAGATGCTATGCCAGATATCTGTGTCAATTAGTCTATGTGCTTTGAGCAGGAAAAAAATGTAGCATGTTATACATATTATCATCAAAAGGTTACAGGCAAAATAAACATCCCACACAAGGATTGCTTGCATCCAACATAGAGGCTATCCACCCCAGCCACTCTATTGGAAGAAGAATGATAGTCACTCACATTATCCTGAAAGTAGTCTGAACAAACTATGTTCTATTTCATGCTCAAAGCACATAGACTAATTGACACATATATCCTCAACTGCTGTAATCAGTGATTACTATCTGACTCTTTCTTTTAAGTTCTTACCCCCTCTTCCTTCCTTCTTATTTATTTAATATTTTATTTTATATGTAAGTGTTATTCTCCCCCTTATTGTTGTGCTGTTGTCCATATTTAACATTTAGGTTGCTTAGCCATCTTTAACATATTAAGTCGGTTAGGGTTTGCACCAGGTTGTATGCTAGATTCTTGCTACTTCTTTCATGTTAGCATTTGAATTTACAAAAGGGGGCAAGTATAGAAACAGTCAAGCCCTCAAGCTCTCATCAATGATATTATCAACAAAATCCAAAAAATTAAAGTTTCTATTTCCCTTAAAATAGCACCACACACCAACTAGGTACCATTCTTAAAATGTAGAGCTTAAAATCATTAATGAAAAAAGGTTTGTTCTGGAAATCCGTATATTTCTTTCCTTATATGTGGGCCACCAAATGGCTAAATGAACTAAAGTCCACACACCACGAACTCCCCCTTTCTTAATCCTTCTCTTTCAAACCACCAACACATCCTTTAGAGTGCTCGCTTGAACCCAAGAAATCGCCTTCAACAAAAAAGAAAGGTTTCAAAGCGAAGAAGCCCATGAAGGCATGAACAATGGACAAGTAGATGATCCACTGACTCTTCCTCCTTACAACACATATAACACCTACTACGACCGCTAAAACTTCTGTGTCGGAGCATGTCCTTGATTGTTATCTGTAAATTGTTTAGCATTCTGGATTGCTAATGTCTTGCTGGTGTACTGGTGCTTCTTTTCATGGAACTCATTGATGCTTGTCATTGTCAACATGTAAACTTCTTATCATACTACAGATCAAGAAGCAGAGAATCCTACATACTCACGTTTGTCGCAACCTATACATGAAAATTTGCTGCCTTCAACTGAGGTAAGAATTTTAGTGAAATACTCTCCCTGAAAGGTTTTCTATGGGGACATTTTGCTTGAGCTTGTTTCCTCTGAATCTTGCAGTTATCAGATAAAGGGAAGAATACAGTTGATAAAATCTTACACGAGCTTCTTCGGAAAGGTGATTCAGCTCAGAAGTACACTCAGGGCTCTAGAGCTGTGAAACTTGACCACTCAATATTGCTTGATAATTTTGTCCAAGGACACAGTACATCTGCTGCACAATCACAAGCACTGAAAGGGAACTCAAAACGCTCAAGAATTCATATGTCCATGAAACAGCTTAAAAAGCATGGAATGTTAAGCTTGCCTGAAGAACTCTGTAAGTGAGTTTCTTATTTCAGATCCAGTTACATACTTGCCCTTCTTGTTATTACAAATCTATTTGTTTACTCCTTACTGTAGCCACTATGATTCATGGGGTTCTCTCTTATCATGTTAGAAGTAACTGTGTTAGCACTTACAGAACTCTATGATAGGGCCAGAGCCGTATGAGCAGTCTCTTGTACCCAAAGTTTTAATCTCTAAGTTTCAAATCGAGTTCCAGTAACATCTCTATTTGTCCCCTAATCTTAGTCCTGTTTTGTTTCTTTACATTTTCAACTTCCAACCTTCAATTTGGGACATTGAGAGGCAGAAATGTTCATTGCTTGTACTGTGCATTTGGATTTGGCCATACATAAAAGATGCTACAATTGTCTGTTGTCATCTGGTGTTTGCACAGTGAGAATAAGAATTAGATTTTCTTTGTATAAAAAAAGGAGTAGCTTTTTCTGTTTTATTTCACCTAGTAGTGAATACATCTACCTTGTTGGGTCTAGAGTAGGCAATATTTTGGAAAGTGGATTCCATTAGGCTTGATCTAGCTCATTTCTGATTACTTTTATTTGTCTATCCTTTTAACTGCATTATTCCCTAATTGTTGAAGTACATTGGGTGCATACCCTCTCTCTCTCTCTCCTCAATTTTAGACTTTCAAGTTTTTTTCATCTTTCTCAAATAATTGGTCTTGAGTTTGGGGAAGGGATTCGGCCAAGCTACAAGGTGATTATGGGCTCTTGACACCAGGGTTTGCTGCCTTTGTTGATAAAATAATCCAGCCTAATTCATACTTGTGCCTCCACCTATGTCATTCTGATTTATGTTTGACGTTTCTCAACTTCTGCTGCTTACTACATGACATCTAGATGGTTGTTAATTCCTGTCTTTTTAGCTATTGCCCCGTAACATTTGGAAGAAATACAGATATAAATGATAAGATGGATGAAATGGGTATGTGTCATGATGTTCTATGACGTATTTATGAAGATTTATCCCTTCAACCCCCCCCCCCCCCCCAAGACACGCAAACACACAAGGGTATATGCTTCTTTGTTGCCAGTGACATTGCTTGTCTTGTTTCCTTTGTGTTTTAGGTTTGAAAATTTTATGCCAATGCATGAGTTGTGGAAAGATTATGTGATGAAACTTCTGAAGAATGTTGGGTAAGATTTTCTCTATATTGGTTGATAATTTCTCTGCACTTTTTATTTTTATTTTTTCAATTGCATTGACATAGTTTTTGTTTCAATTTCATGTAGGAAAAATCAAGTGGCACCATGTCTTATGGGGGCAGATCTCCATGGTGCTATTCTTCGAGGTTAACTACTTCTAATATATTCTCGACATTATTGCTTCATTATTTGATGTGGAGACTTTTTGGATTTCATTGGCCTCTGTTATTGTAAGGGCTAGTCACAGTGTTATGGAACTTTGGCTTGATAATTTATGCATTGTATAACTATCATGTATCCTTTTTTCCCCTCGCAGTTGTGGAGTGCAAAGTTGAGTCACTCGTCGGGGTTACTGGGATCATGTTCCGTGAAACAGCAGAGACATTTGGAATTTTTACACAGGCCAACAATTTTCGAGGTACTAATTTCATATTTTCAATTTTAAATTGTTTTTTTTGGGGGGGGGGGGGGGGGGGGGGGGGGGGGGGGGTTCCTTTTTCTTTCTTTTTTTGTTTTGTTGTTTTGAAGAAGGCAAAAAGCTTCAACAGTATTAGTGGTAATGATTAGAAATCCATTAAAATTTATCAATGTAATCATGTTATATCTAACGTCTATGTGTAATGGTGAAAGTCTATTGTTGTTATTTCAATTAATAGTTAATAATTTATTGGCTTAGAGCTATGTTTAGAAATAGGCTAGGATATTTTGTGAAATGTCAAACAAGAGAGTTGGAGATTTTGAGAGTAATTTGTGTGTATCACATTGATTTAGCAAGAGTCCCAAGGAGGGATACTTATACACATACAATCAGCTGCATATAACAAGAAAGAGAGGGAAATAACAAACTAACTAAACCAGTAACTAATTCTTGAATGCTTATCTATACTTCACATCCCCCCCTCAAGGTGGATTTGGTGGATTATCCAACAAATTCATCCTTGAAGAAAGGTAATTATGTTGTGTCTCGCCCAAGGGTTTAGTCATAATGTCTGCAATCTGATTGTGAGAAGAGACATAGGAGGTGGCTAGAAAACCTTCCAGTAGCTTGTCTCGAGTGTAATGACAGTCGATCCTCAAATGCTTTGTTCTATCATGAAACACAGGATTCTGTGCAATGTACATAGCTGCTTTATTGTCACAATGAAGAGATACTGGTAATGAAATATTCACCCCTAGCTCCTGCAATAATTGTTGAAGCCACTCAAGCTCAGATGTTGTATAGGACATAGCCCTATATTCTGCCTTAGCAGATGATTTTGCCACAGTCTATTGTTTCTTGGTTTTCCAAGAAATCAAAGAAGAACCCAAGAAGATACAATAACCAGTGAGTGATCTGGCTGTCATCCTACAAGTTCCCCAGTCAGCATCACAATATGCTGTGAGCTGAAGATCAGAAGAGGATGAATAAAATAGGCCTTTATTCACTGAACCTTTGAGATATCTCAACACATGTATAGCAGCCTGATATTGTCTGTCAGTAGGATGTTGTAAAAACTGACTCAGATGTTGCACTGCATATGATATGTCAGGCCTTGTAAGTGTAAGATATAGAAGTCTCCCAATGAGTCTTCTATAAGACTCGGGATCTGGCAAGGGCACCCCAGAATTATCATCAAGCTTCAGGCCTCTAGGTAAGGGAAACCTAGCAGGCTTGCTGGCAGTGAGGCCACTGTCTTGCAGGATATCCATAACATATTTTCTCTGATTGAGAATTATTCCAGCAGATGATCTAGCCAATTCAATGCCAAGGAAATACTTAGCCAATCCCAGATCTTTGATGGTGAATGTTGTATGTAGATCTGCCTTGATCTGCTGAATAGCAATAAGAGCATCTCCAGTGATTAGTAAATCATCCACATAAACCAGAATGTAAACATGTTTCCCATCAATCTCCTTTGAAAAGAGTGAGTAATCACTCTTACACTGCACAAAACCCTTGCTGATCAAGAACTTAGTGAGTTCTAAGTTCCATTGCCTTGAAGCCTGCTTCAAACCATAGAGTGATCTTACCAATTTACATACCTCTCCAGATTTAGCCTTATGATACCCATCAGGAGGTACCATGTATACTTCCTCATCAATGTATCCATGCAAAAAAACATTGTTGATGTCGAGCTGAAATAATGGCCAATTTCTTGCTGCTGCAAGACTATGACAACACGAACAGTAGTAAGTTTTGCAACAGGAGAAAAGGTATGTTTATAATCCTTATCCTTGACTTGCTCGAAGCCTCTTATCACAAGTCTAGCCTTATGTCTTTCCACAGACCCATCAGGCTTAAACTTGGTCTTGTAAACCCACTTAGATGAGAGAGCTTTCTTCCCTGGAGGTAGAGAAGTGAGAATCCAAGTCCCATTTGTTTCCAGGGCTTCAAGCTCTCTATCCATTGCCTTTACCCATTCAGGATGTTGTCTAGCTTGTTTATAAGTGCTTGGTTCAGGAACTTGTAAAACATTTGCCAGAGAAGTCATATGTGAGGAGGAAAAATTGGAAAAATCAGTTTGATCAAGAATAGGGTGAGGTATGTCAGGTGTAGAAGAATGAGGATGAATGGTAGTAATGGAAGCTGCTGCAGCCTTAGATTTTGGTTTGTTTGTACAAGTAAAATCTTTTAACCAAGAGGGAGGGCCTCTAGTTCTAGTAGATCTTCTCAAGTCAGGAGAAGCTGAAAATGAGGGTTGAGATATGGGATTAGATGAAGGAGTAGGATTAGATTGATCATGATTTTGATTAGAAGTAGAAGCTCTTTGTATGGAATCAATAGGAGAATTATATGGAGTATTTGGAAGATGAATTTGATTAGGAGAAATAGGTGGTGCTGAATTAGAAAAATTGTAGTTAACATCTTCAGCATCAGGAAAATAATCATGCAAAGGAAACAAGGAGTCTCCCTAAGTGTCATCAGAACTGATGTTAGGTGCCAAATTTTGTTTAAAAGGAAAAATTTGCTCTTGAAAAATAATGTCCCTACTGTGAAAAACTCGTTTAGATTGTAAATCAAGAACTTTGTAACCTTTTAAACCAGTAGTGTATCCTAAAAGAACACACTTAGTTGCTCTAGGAGCAAATTTATCATGTAAACATGTATTATGTGTGAAGCATAGACATCCAATTGTTCTTAAATCCTTTAAATTTGGTTTTTTGTTATAAAGAATTTCAAAAAGACTTTTCCACTTAAGGATGATAGTAGGAAGCTTGTTTATGAGGTGAGTAGCTGCAAGAATACAATCACCCGAAAAAGTTTTGGGAAATCCAGCTTGAAACATGATAGCTCTAGCCATTTCAAGAAGGTGTCTATGCTTTCTCTCTGCAATCCCATTTTGTTTGGGAGTTTTAACCATAGATCGTTGAATTAAAATGCCTTTTTCTTGAAAAAAATTCAAAACAGTGGCATTAATGAATTCTATGCCATTATCTGTTCTAAATTGATGGATTTTCTTATTAAATTGGGTTTTGATCATTTTGTAAAAATCAATGATAGCATGAGCAGCTTGATCTTTACTTCGAAGAAGTGTAGTCCAAGTGCATCTACTAAAGTCATCAACCAAAGTTAAAAAATAATTTGCTCCAGAATGAGCAGTAGTTTTATATGGCCCCCATAAATCCATATGAATCAACTCAAAAGGAGATTGAGTGGTAATTGAGCTTCTATTAAAAGGTAATCTATGAGATTTGGCAAGAATGCAGACATCACAGTTGTATTTATTAGGAATTTGGATATTACAATCTAAGTGTTTCATCTTAGACAATGAAGTGTGCCCTAAACGAGCATGAAGAGTATCAACAACAGAATTGACAACATTAGAAGAAAAATTATGTTTATCTATAGACTGAGATTTGATTATGCTAGAGCTTTCATTGGCCCTTTCATCAGCTATTGAATGTATCTTGTACAAATCACCTTCTCTTGGAGCCACAGCAACAACCTTATTAGTTGTAAGGTCCTGGAATATGCAAGTATTAGGGTAAAAGTAAGACGTAGGTTGTGATCAGCAACCAATTGACTAACAGAAAGAAGGTTATATTTAATTCAGGAACAAAGAGAACTTTCTTGAGGGTTAAATTGGATGTAAGTTGTATGTGGCCAGTTTGGGAGACAGTTTTAAGGGTTCCATCAGGTAAAGTAATGTGAGTGGGCTTAGAAATAGGTGATAAATGGGAAAAAAGTTTAGGATTGAAACACATATGATCACTGGCTCCTGTATCCACAATCCAAGAACTCAAGAATTCAGAATTAACAGCAGAATCAACATTAGAATGAGAGCGTGTGGACTTACCAACAAAATGTGCAAAGGCTGAGTCAAAGCCACCACCATTAGACCCATTGCTGCTGCTATCTTGCCTCCCCTTCATCCATTTCATCATCTCCTGAGCTATCAGATTCTGTATCATGCTTGTGTCAAGTTGACTGACATTGTTGTTGTTTTCTTGATCATCCAAGGGTGTAATATCAACCTCTGTGCTAGTAACATTCCCAGCAACTCTTCCTTTGTTTATTCTTGACTTATCATACCACTCCGGATATCCAATCAGTTTAAAACACTGATCAATAGAATGCCCTTGCTTCTTGCAATGAGTACAATACAATGCAACTTTGTTCTTCTTGTTGTCAGCCTTTCCTCTTCCTACTCCTTTTGAAAAGAAAGCTCCAGATGTATCTGCTTCTCTAGGATTTCTGGTTGTGCTTGCAGCAAATTCTTTTGTTGGGCTTTGATACCATGTGAAATGTGAAACAAGAGAGTTGGAGATTTTGAGAGTAATTTGTGTGTATCACATTGATTTAGCAAGAGTCCCAAGGAGGGACACTTATACACATACAATCAGCTGCATATAACAAGAAAGAGAGGGAAATAACAAACTAACTAAACCAGTAACTAATTCTTGAATGCTTATCTATACTTCACAAATTTCAAACCTTCAAAACTTTGATGTGTCATGTATTATGTTTGAGAACTTAGGCAGATGGGAAGCCATAGTTCATAATTAAGGGGGGCATGGACTAGATTTAGTTCTAAAATCAAAATCCACCTCATGTATTTTATAATATCCTACAATTAGAAACAAATCGAAGTGCGAAAAATCGAGGGAGGCCATGGCCCAATTCCGCCTCCTAATGGCTTTGCCCGTCGCTTGCGCCTTTTTATGTATATTTGTATTATATCCACGTGATGCCATGGAGGATCTTTTGAGTTTGTGATTGGGTATTTGTATTTAAAAGTGTAGTATCCATAATCGAAATTCATTGAAGTTGTGGAAAAAATTTGTTTGTGTCCTTTTGGAAAAGAATACAATTATTTGTTTAAAGTTATGGTAGTAATTGTATATTTGTAGTAAATAGATTTTGTATCTATCATCATATTCTACCTAGTGTCTCTAATATTCCTTGTTTATGATAAGTACTAATGCTTTGTTATTTTATTTTTTTGATTAAAAGTTATCAAAATAATAACGTATGTGGAGTTAAGGTTTGGAATCAGGTTAGAACAAGTCCAAATCTCTTAAACTTTCGTAATTGGCAGTTGCTTCTCCTCATTTACCTTAGCGTGAATAGAGGGAACATAAGATTTTTAATAGCTCTCCTTTTCATTTCCCTTCTCCTTTTCCTATTTATTATCTTCTCTTCTGCTCCCCTCCTCCCTAAACTCTTTGTAAAACAATCCTTGGTAGCATAGTATAGCTTACCAATGCATTTGATAATTGATCTTAGGTATGGTGTGCGCTATTGGAGTATGGGAATAAACAATCCTATGATTATTGCATACAACTTTCGTGATAGATCTCTATGTTTAAGGGGACAACATTTTCTTTAGAGTGAGATATTATCCTATTTGCTATTTTACAAAGTCCTCTAAGGCAGATCATTGGGTGCAATGGCATAATGCTATTTCTTAGACCAAATAACCTTGTAGGGGTTTCTTTCCCCTGCACACGGGCATGTGAAACTTGATATTTGTTATGCTGATATATGCATCATATACATTCGTGATCCGAAACCCAAACCAAATTACATCATCCTTCCTCTGAATGATGGACCCTTGATATTCCTGTGAGCACAGACAGTGGATGATTGATTTTTTCTTATAGACCATTAGGTTCAGCTATTCACAAAGTATGTAAGTTTGACCAATGGACATGTATCATGATGAGCATTCATTCCTCCCATGGGTAGCATAGGCTGGAAGTGGTATGCTTTTGGTGCACATTTTCATCTTTCCATGTGCTAATTTTTGCAGTTATTCCCAAGAGGAATTCTGTCGTCATGCTACAAGCCGATTGCTGGAAAATCACTTTAATCGGAGACAAGTACATTTCAAGAATGTCAGGCTCATGATATTTGTCGCACTTATGAGGTATGACCATCGTCTGTTGTTGAACCTAAAGGCTAAATTTCCCTATTTGCCTTGTATTGCACTGCTAGAAGTATTTGTGCCATGATGACCATGCCTAACTTGAGTTTGATATTTCTTCCAGTTTTATGATTAGAATCTTAATCAATGTGATTGGGGTCGGTTTTGTTTTGCAGGTATTTGGCTAGATCCTGTGACCAACCTGAAAAGATTGATGCAAATGCGATGAAATATTCAGAGGTGACAGCAGTTTAGGCTTACTGCAAATTTGGCTGGATCTCGTTAAATGGGTACTTGTCAAGGATGTATTTATTGGTGAAAGGCCATCGTGCCTGGGGTTTGGTTTAAGTTGCTCCTGATTGGTCTTGTTAACTTTAGTTGCAATTTTGAGTATTAATTGTTATATGTGCTAAACCAAGCCACGATATATCCTGCTGGTTTTAGTCATCAAACTCTTGAAATTATTCCTACTTGTGAGATCCACCGTGGTGCAGCAATTGCTGGCTTCTAGGCTCGTATGATGCATCCCTTCTTAGCTGGTTAGTCCCGCCGGACTGAGGTGCACACTTATACATGGTGTTATATTTCGAAGAACAAATTCAATTGAAAGTTTAATCTGATAGTTGTGGTCTGAGCATGGTTTCTTGCCATATGTTCCATCCTGTAAATGCCATTTGGTTGGATGTGGCAGAATGCAGAAGCCACAACGTTTGTCAAAAATTTGGGTTTGAGTCCAATTTGGGTTTGGGTAGTCGGACATGTGACAAAATGCTACACCGAATCTTGTTCAAATTTAGATTTGCAGCCAAACACGGACTTGGATGCCCGAAAGTTTACTTTTGTAATCTAAGTCATAGTTAATCAGAACGTGGATGTCTAATGTCTGAGCCTGAATGTTTGCAATGCTATTTCCGCCTCTTAGGCCAAAAATGCATGAAATTGGCCTACAACAATTCGAGTTTAGGATAGTGTCCAATTGTTCATATGTATCATCAACTTTGGACAACCCAACCGTGCATTGGTTAAACTTGGACCTGACCTCTTTTTGATCAGGAATGTCTAATTTTTTGAATTTTAAATTTTGATAATTTTGACAATTACCAATTTTGTTCGGGTTGAACTAAATCTGATATTTGAGTTGGATAGTTTTTTGACAGCTTTAGAAATGCTTTGTACTATATGCAAAGATCATTTCAAGGAAAAGTTTAAGTTGGTGCTCGATAGGCCAAGAATGGAGTATACTCCTGTCCTGTACCCCAATCATGAGTTTGTTGAAATTTAAATCGAAGGCATCTCATTCAAATTGAATTTGATACCATGAACTTAAGCTTTCCTCTCCATCTTGCAAGTCTCCCAATTGCTTTAGATGGCATCCCCCTCCTTGAGGCTTCATTAAACTAAATTTTGATGATTCTTGAATGCCTTATGAAGCAGCATCAAGGTTTGTGTTTCGCGATGCAGGTGGTGATTTATTAGTACTGATAGCAGCAAGTGTTGAAATGCATATAATAATGTTTCAGTTCTCATTTGGGTTGTTTATTAGTACTGAGCAACAAGAGTTCCTTTTTGCTACATGGGTAAACTAAATTTCGATGGTTCTTGAACGCCTTACATGACAATATCAAGGTTTGTGCTTCGCGATGCGGGTGGTGATTTGTTTCAATTCTCGTTCTTGTTGTTTAAGTTACTACACAACACAAAGAGCTCCTTTTTGCTACATCGGTAGTCATTGACAGGGACAATCAATTAGTTGTTTGCACAGTTGTGGCGAAAAAATATGGGTTGCATTTCGTTCGATTAAGAACATTATGGAATATTACTGGGTATCTATAAAGTTTTTTGCTTTGTTTTTTTAGAAAGAGTCATTAGTAAGTAACTAACCTATAAAACTCTCTTATCAAATTTCTTTCGATTATTAGTAGTGTTATTGCCAAAGCAAAATTAATCTAGACTTAAGAACTTATACAACCAACTAAAATGAAGTAGTCATCTCTTGAACAACTACTAACACACCATAGGAAAACAAGTATGGTCAATAACAAAAACAACTTTAGGTTGCTTATTGATGCTTTTACGCTCTAAGATGATTTTCAGACTTTTTACAGTTGCCTCCTTATTTAAAGCTCTTGATCCTAACAAATTATATAAGCTTCGCATGCTTGCTAACAAATCGGTGGATACTATATAAGGAGTTGCTACTACTTGATTCACACAATCTGGATACACTTTGAAAAACAATTATCCCCTAAGAGGCCTCAGACCTTTGACGCAATTCTACAAACCACTTTCTATTCCCTTCATCCCTTCATTGGCATATATAAGATCTCAATCTAATGCTCTACCTGAATATGCTGGTTAGAGTTAATTTCATCACAATTTTTTAAAATATCATCAGAAGTTCATAATATAACTCATTGACAGACAATCTTTGTGGGACATCTTGTCAATAAATGTTATGTGATAAATTCTCACATCAACTATGTTAGAAATAGTTCAGCCAGGATAGAAGAAAGTAAGAAACATGTGACCGTTCATGTAAACTATAGTAGTATGTATTTTTATGGTTAAGTTTCAGGTAGGTTTTGAGATGTCTGCACTTTTAATATTCTTAGCCTAATTAATAATGGAGCTTTCTACGGTAAACTTCAAGACAATGAAATTAATTACACTTGGCATTAAAAGGTTGAACAATACTTCATTGGTTTCATATTGTTTCACCTGATTGATTTTCATTGTTTCTAATGTTACTGTATCATCAATAATTTTTCATAAAATATTTCATTCATAATCTTAACCTTATATTTTAAAATATAATTTTCTTCCTAAATATTATTATAATAATAATGTTATAGGATAAATTATTACATACCTAGATAAATTAATGATTAAAGTTTCTTAGGTTTGACAAACTCAATTGGGATTTGGGACAATAAAAGGAAGGGATTGACTGAGTGAATGACTGAATTACTGACGTGAGAAGTAAATATCTACGCAAGTAACTTTTGAAGTTTCTGCCTTGGCAGCAGCTTTGTACCCTGCCCATGGCGCCGTCGTCTTCGTCTCACTCTGTCCTCTGCGCCGCTCTCCTTCAGGTATATCATCATCTCTCCATCTCTTTAATATTTTTCTTCACAATGCTTGTCTGCTTCTTTTCTAGCCTTCTTCACTTTCATTTGGTTCACTCAGTGTTTTTTTGATTGGTTCTAATCTCCAAATCTTTACTGCTTATCCTCTCTGGTTCTTCATAAATCAAACATAAGAATAGTGAATGGCAGGCATGTAGTTTATCTACGAATTTGACCAAGAACGAATTAATTAAGGATTATTGGGTTTTAAGATTCCCAATTTGAGGATTGTTTATTGAACTTTGCTTTTGGAATGAGCACCTCAAACTTTGTGGTGGCATTTGTCAGCAGCTCAATACTGAATAAACATCAATTAAACTCGGGTCTATAGTTAGTGGTTGTTTTTTTGGTTTAGCACCACTCCCATTCTACATATTACCCAAAAAATACTGCTGCCTTATGTAAAAACCTGAGTTTAATTGATGCTAATTGGGTGTTGAACTACTGACAAATATCACTCTTGAAGTTTGGGATATCAACTTCAAAAGTGAAGTTCGGGATATTCTGATAAACAATTCCCAAAGTTGGGATTTTAAAACCTAATAACCGATTAAGTAATAGGGTTTAGTTACCAAACAGAGCTAGTATCTTGGATAGTGATTTAATAGGGTTTTGATTAATAAGTTGATATTGTAACTTATAGCCGGTGTCTCCTATAGATTATTGTGCATTTGTTATTGACTTTCGTCATTGGTGTAGTTATATGTCTGTACATAGGAATTGTGGGAGTGAGAGTCGTGTGACTGGCTTTCGGGATTTGGGTGGTTACTTATGATCCCGGGATAATTGTTTTTTGGTTTGCTGCATTTTTGGCTACTTTGAGATTTGGGTGGTACTGATTGCTAAACCCTGAGATTAGGGTTTTATAGTGTTGAAAATGGAGTCTTTCTTATACAATATTTGATTCCCAGTAATTTGGGTGAGTGGTTCTTTGTATTTGTGATTTTTGGGGTTATATTCCCTGTTCTTGGCTTCCTCAATGCCCTTCATGAATTCAAGTGACTCAAAGTGTGTAAAACCCTTTGTTCTAAATATTTGAATCAAACTTTGCTGCCCGTTTACGCTTAATTCTTAGATGTGCCTCTGTACAAGTTTTCTTATTGAGACTACATTTTTCTTTTGAAGTTGTAAGAGATGATGAATGACCATGAATGTGAAATTGTGGGCTCTCTCTGAGGGTTAACATTAACATTGGACTCTTTGGAAAACCTGAAGCTTAATGGTCGAAAAAGCTGATCAGTAAGCTTGAAAAGGTATGAGTTCCAAACCACCTTATGGCGCCAATTTTTTCCAATATTCCTGTCAGAAAATCTCTGTCTAGCTTCCGTATATCTTCCATTCGAGCAGTGTTTTTGTGCACAGCCCCAACAACAGAGTTGAGACAAGAAACACCGCCAAAGACAAAAACTTTTTCCTACATTTTCCGAGAATGCACCCATCAAAGAGCTTTATATCCTGGCAAACAAGCCCATGCAAGGATGATAATTTCTGGGTTCAGACCCACAATTTTTGTTACCAATTGTTTGATCCAAATGTACATAAAGTGTTTCAGTTTAGATTATGCCCACAAGGTGTTCGACCAAATGCGTGAACGAGATACAATCTCCTGGAATTCCATTATTTTTGGTTTTTCTGAACAAGGGAAGCTGGAAATTGCCCAGTATTTGTTCGATATGATGCCGGAGAGAGATGTAGTGTCATGGAATACCTTAATTTCGAGCTACTTACAGAACGGTAATCATCATAAATGTGTAGATATATTTTTGCAGCTTATTGGAGGGGGTGCACCCTTTGATCATACTACATTGGCCATGGTTCTAAAATGTTGTTCTTTTATGGAGGATTATAATATGGGCATACAAATTCACGGGCTTGCGATGAAAATGGGGTTTGATGGTGACATGGTATCTGGAAGTGCTTTAGTTGATATGTATGCGAAATGCAAGTACTTGAATGATTCGTTGAATTTCTTCTGGGAAATGCCTGAGAAGAACTGGGTCTCTTGGAGTGCTATTATCGCAGGTTGTACACAGAACAATCAGTATGTTGATGGTTTAGAATTGTTTAAGGAGATGCAAAGGCAGGGTGCTGGAGTTAGTCAGTCTACCTATGCTAGTTTATTTAGGTCCTGTGTAGGGTTGTCTGCACATAGATTAGGCTGTCAATTGCATGCTCATGCCTTGAAGAATAACTTTGGTGCAGATATTATTGTAGCTACCGCCACTTTGGATATGTATGCAAAATGTCAGAGGTTAGCAGATTCTAGAAGGGTGTTCAACTCATTATCCAATCGTAGTGTGCAGTCCTACAATGCCATGATAGTTGGGTGCATACAAAATAATGAGGGTTTTGAAGCATTAAAGCTTTTTCAATTGTTGAGAACATCTGGCCTTTGCTTTGATGAAGTTAGTTTATCGAGCACCTTTACTGCATGTGCTGTGACAAAAGAACTATCAGCAGGTTGTCAATTGCATGGTTTGGCTGTAAAGAGTAATTTCCAGTCCAATGTTTGTGTTGCCAATGCCATTTTGGATATGTATGGAAAATGTGGAGTTATAGTTGGAGCTAAAGGTGTTTTTGATGAGATTCTTAGACGAGATGCTGTGTCTTGGAATGCAATAATTGCTGCTTATGAGCAGAATGGATATGGTGAGGAAACTCTAGGTCTTTTTGCTGCAATGCTGGCTTCTGGATTTGAACCTGATGAGTTCACTTATGGTAGTGTTTTGAAAGCTTCGACTGGTGAGAAAACTTCAAAGTGGGGTAGGGAAATTCATGGCAGAATTATAAAATCGGGAATGGGTTGTCACTCATTTGTAGGAAGTACTTTAGTTGACATGTACTGCAAATATGGAATGGTGGATGAAGCTATGAAGCTTCATTACAGACTGGAGGAGCAGAATATTGTGTCATGGAATGCAATTATTTCTGGATATCTATTGCAAGACGAGAATGAGCAAGCACAAAGATTTTTTGCTTTAATGCTGGAAATGGGCATACAACCTGATAATTTTACATATGCAACAGTTCTTGACACATGTGCTAACCTGGCCACAGTGGGGCTTGGGAAGCAGATTCATGCTCATATTATCAAGCATGAACTGCAATCTGATGTATATATTGTGAGCACTCTCGTTGACATGTATTCAAAGACCGGCAACATGCAAGACTCTCAGCTAATGTTCAGAAAAGCGCAGAAACGGGATTTTGTGACGTGGAATGCAATGATCTGTGGATATGCTTATCACGGTTTTGCAGAAGAGGCACTTAAAGTCTTTGAGGATATGAAAATGGAGAATGTGAGGCCGAACCATGCAACTTTTGTTTCTGTTCTCCGAGCTTGTGGTCACATGGGGCTTGTTCAAAAAGGCTGGGATTACTTCTGCTCAATGCCCGACTATGGATTAGATCCATTACTAGAGCACTATTCATGCATGGTTGATATGTTGGGAAAGTCTGGGCAGGTTGAAAAGGCTTTAGAACTTATTGAGGATATGCCATTTGAGGCTGATGATGTTATTTGGAGAACTTTGCTTAGTGTTTGCAAGATGTATGGAAATGTCGAAGTAGCAGAAAAAGCTGCCAGTTCCATTTTAAAATTGGATCCTCATGACTCATCTGTCTACATTCTCTTGGCTAACATATATGCTGATGCGGGGATGTGGTCCGATGTTTCCAGGTTGAGGGTGGCAATGAGGGAAAACAAAGTGAAAAAGGAGCCCGGGTGCAGTTGGATTGAGGTGATGGGAGATGTTCACACATTCTTGGTTAATGAAAAGGCTCATCCAAAACGTGAACAGATAATTGAAGAGCTTAATTTATTATATGATGACATGAGGTTGATTGAACATTTACGACATGATCGCTTCGATTTTAATGTTGAAATAGGTTAATCACACATAAGAATGTGGATCCGATGTTTGCCTTGGGTGCTTGCTGGTGCAATGATGAAGGAGCTGTGGGTTGAGAATTGGGAATGAACATCAATCCATATATGTGTTATAGCGAATTGACGGCTGCTTGAGACATACCATGAGATACAGGTGGAAAGTTTTGCCTTGCAGAATACCTGAAGATACACTGTAAAATGCACTCTCTTCCCCTTTTCTATTCACAATATCTAACTAATCCACAAGGGGCTGGTTGAGCAGCCTACTAAGCTGCCTGAAAGTGGCCCAAACTCCAAAGAAAGAAAGAAAAACATTGCCAAAACTTCAAAATGTGCAGCAGCCCACCACTGGCACACTGCCACAGCCCAGTGCCCCAACCTAGCTAGCTGAAGGCCGGCTGATGTTCGGCCGGTCACTTCGGTCGTGTACTGCACTTTGGTTGGTCCAGTTATCGGTCCTATAAATTCAGCTTGATCCGTCTTCATCCTTGGCGGGTCTTATACAACGCCGATGAACGTAGATTTGCTGTTGCCAAAGCTGAGGCTCAGCTTCAACGAATAAGAAACAAGAGAAGATGTGAGGAACTTGACCAAGGATTCAAGTATGCTACAGTTGGCTTAGCTCCCTTGTTCCAATCTTACTCTGCTTCTGCCCAGGGTAGTGCTCTTAATAAAGGTGCCCTTTATCTTATTTTTTCTTTCGAACCATACATATGTCAGTGTGAACCGTCGTTATATTAAAACTTTAAATGTGAAGATGTTATCTCAGATATCCGTGTCAATTTGTCAATGTGCTTTGAGCAGGAAAATATAACATGTTATACATATTATTATATTAACATCAAAGGTTCCATGTAAAATAAACATCCCAGACAAGGATTGCTTACATCCACCATAGAGCTATCCACACAATCCACTCCGTCGGAAGAAGAAAGATTAATAGTTCCAGTTATCCTGAAAAGTCTTTGATCAACTTATGTTTACGTCCTGGGTAGGCACTTTGACACCCTTGAATGATGCTCTGCTTCACTGATTAGTGTTTACTATCTGACTCTTTCTTTTAAGATTTTACATTTTTACTGCCCCTCCCTTTTTGGTAAGTGTTTATTTCACCCCTCATTGAGTCATTGTTATTCGTATGTAACATTTGGGTTGCTTGGTTATGGTTAATACACGACACTGGTTAAAGTTTGCACCAGGTTGTATGCTAGATTGTTGGTTCTTCTTTCATGTTAGCATTTGTGTGGTCTGGTTTCAGAGAATAGTGTCATCTTTGATTGGTATCTGTAAATTGTTTAGCAATCTGGACTGCTAATGTCTTGCCTGTGGCACTGTTGCATCTTTTGATGGAACTCATTGAGCTTGGCATCAACATATAAACCTCACACAAATTCTAGTAGACCGTCTCATGTAAACTGATCGTGAGACAGGCAACTCACAGGATGACCTTTCAAATATGTTACTATGACTAATAAGTGATATTAGAATGACTTTTTGATACGAATGTGACTAATAATTTATCCATGAGTGATTTTTATCAGAGTCATCCCACATAAATTATTAGTCACCCATATATTCATAAATAGTTACCAAAATATTATGTCTTACGATAAATTTATGGTGAGACGATCTTACATAAGAATTACTGTAAACCTCATATCATACTTACAGATCTAGAAGCAGAGTGTACTACATAGTACATACTCATGTTTTCATGAATAGGTTGATCATACAGATAAAGAGAAGAATACATTTGATAAAATTTGACATGAGCTTCTCCAGAAGGTTGTTTTAGCTCAGAAGTACACAGGGCTCTAGAGCTGTGAAGGTTGACAACTGGATATTGCTTGATAATTTTGTCCAAGAAAGAGTTCATCTGCTGCACAACTGTGAGCACTGAGAGGGAACTTGAAATGCTCAAGAAGTCATATAAACAGCTTAAAAAACATAAATTAAAAAACATGATTTTTTTAATAACAAAATCTGCCTAAAGAATTCTGTAAGTGAGTTTTCTTATTAATGGTCCAGTTGCACACTTGCACCATTGTCTTTTCCCTTGTGGTTGCATCAAGCTGTTCAGTCCTTATTGCATCCATTGTGATTCATGGGTGTTCCTTTTGTTTTCCCCATTTTCTGTTATTGCTATTGTTTTTGTGGTTTGGCTTCGGCAATCTTCATTCAGGGGATGAATTAGCAATTCGCATCATGTTAGAAGTAACTGTGTGAGCGCTTATAATACAATATGATGGGCTGTATGAATAGTTTCTTGCACCCAAGTTTTTAGTCTTTCCAAATTGAAGTTCAGGGACCATTTATAGTTGTCCCAAAGTCATATTCCTATTTAGTCTCTTTACATTTTCAACTTCAACCTTCAATTTGGGACATTGAGAGGCAGGAATCTTCATTACTGGTGTCCATACGTTTGGATTTGGCCTATACATACCTTTTAGATGCTATGAATGTCTGCACTATGAGAAAAAGGAGTAGCTTTTCTTCCTATTTAAAAAAGGAGCAACTTTTTCTGTTCTGTTCACCTAGTAGTGAATATGTACCTTTCTGGGTCAACAATAAGAATATTTTGGAAGGTGGATTCCATCAGGCTTGATCTATAGCTTATTTCTGATTGCTTGCATTTTGTTACCCTTTTAACTGCATTATTCCTCAATCGTCCAGTTGCATGCCTTTTCTTTCTCTTTTGCCTTGTCCCCCCCCCCCCCTGGGTTCTGTTTTTCTTTTTTGTCCTTGCCTTTTTGAATGTAGACCCGAAACCCAGACTGACTTAAATCCCACATGACTCAATATTTCCAATAATTGATTATTTGTTTTGCATGACAGATTTGTTGGACCGAACATTAGTTGATCAGAACTTGAAACAAACTGAAGTGATACGAGATGCCAAATGATCGAGGTATGACTTGAACCAAACGTACTTTGTACCTGTATTTGAATTTTGAACCCATCAATCCATTTGTCAGGTCTACCGTCATACACAGTATTTAAAGATGGTGAATTTTAATAGAGTAAATAGTGTGGTGAACGTCTAGATTACGGTGCATGGGAGAATTCTCATATGAAAATAATAAGACTGAACTAATATAGATCAAAACCTCCAAAAGTGAGAGCCTAAGAAAAGTCTAGATGAGGCCCTCACCTCCATTAGTTTTGTTTTTAGCCTGATGTGCCAAACTCATCAGTAAATTTGCCATTTTGTGTCGAGTACCCTCTGACGGACCTTTTACGTTCTTGTGATTAACAGGTATTGAATTCTTGATTCTTTCTTTTAGACCATTAGGTTAAACTACTCGCAAAATTTGTCAGTTTGACCAACGAACATGTATCATGTTGAGAACTCATTCCTGGAATGGATGGCATAGGCTGGAAGTGTATCCAAATGGTGCACATTTTCATCTTTCCATGTGCTAATTTTGCAGTTGTTACCAAGAGTTCTGTCTTCATGCTACTAGCTGATTGCTGGAAAATCACTTTGGATGGCAGGGCGACATTTGTGACACTTATGAGGTAGGACCATCTTCTGTTGTACCCAAAGGCTAGCTTGCCTATTTGCGTTGCATTGCACTGCTGGGAGGGTATTGTGCCATGATGACCGTGCATAAGTTGAGCTGGTATTTCTTCCAGTTTTCTGATTTGAATCTTAATTGTTGCGATTGGGGTCAGTTTTGTTTTGCAGGGATTTGGCTAGATCCCGTCTAAGTCAGAAAAAATTGGTGCAAATGCGATGAAAGATTGAGATGGGGACTTTGGAAGTTTTGACAGCAATCTCGGGTTAAATGGATATTTCTCCTGATTGACCTTGTTAGCTTGTCGCAGTATTTGCTGATCAATTGTTACATGGGCTAACCCGAGCCACAATATATAGCATTGGTTTTAATCATCAAAAGTCCTCAATAATGAGTAGGTAGACCAAAAGAGAATTTGAACCTGATGTGGTAATTTAAATGGCGGTTGGTTAGAAAAGCTACATGTAGGGCCACTCTATCAAGGATGTGGACCACCTCAAAGAGAAGAAAAAGTGTGTACAAAGCAGTCAGTCTAACAGTGACGATGAGCTTGGGGTTAATTCAGAAAGTGGGAAGGAGTCAGCGGAAATCTCCCTAAAAGATAGGACGAGAGGGCACATCGAGCGGCAAAAAATGGGTGCCGTTTGGGTGCCGGTTGCAACGAAACTTTTCTGGGATGATTGAATGGAAGGGGGAAAAAAAAGAAATTTTGAGAAACTAGGTTTGTTCAACGGTCCCGCTTCGATGTGTGCTTTGATCTTAAATGTTATATTTGTTTCTGTTGTTTCAGTTGTTGTATTGCTTTACTGTTTCTTACAACTTTGTTATATTCCTTGATATCCGTTTTGGGCTTGAATAATAATTTTTTAAAAAATCTATCAATATGATAAGTTCAAAGAATGAGTACAACAACAACAACTTTCCAGGTGACACGTTTGAACGCGGTCTGGGGATCCTAATGTAGGCAGCTTTACTCCCATGAACAAAAGTTCATGAAGAGACTGATTCCGACGGATCCGATGGAAAAACAGAGAGGAAACTTGTTAAGGGAAGAAACTACATACCAGAGTGTTGCGAGTGCTTCCGAACGAACAAACAAGTACTTGCACAAGAAAACAAATGCAAGCCAAAAGACCAAAAAACTAGCTCGAAACACAAAAACCCTTCCTCAGCCTACGACCTTAGTACTAGCCCGCCAAGCCCCCCTATCTAGAGCCATGTCCTCCACTAAATCTAGTAGTCTTAGATCTTCTCTTATCACCTCTCTTATAGACTTTTTAGGTCTCCAACGCCCACGACGGCCCTGAGATAACCCAATCCCTTCGCACCTCCTTACAGGAGCATCCTCGCTTCTCCGACGGACATGTCCAAACCATCTCAGTCTAGTCTCTCGCAATTTTTCCTCAAAGGGTGCTACCTCTAGTTTAGATCGACAAACATCAATCCTAATCCTATCCAACTTGTTATAGCCGCAAATCCACCGAACCATCCGCATCTCTATTCTCCGCAACATTAAGCCTTTGATAGTGCATCTTCTTGACTGCCCAACACTCAGCGCCAAACAATATCGCTGGCCTAACCACCGTACGGTACACTTGACCCTTAAGCTTAAGTGAGATTTTCTTATCAAAAAGGACACCTGACACTGATTTCCACTTCTGCTAACCAATTTTGATTCGATGTGTGACATTATCATCGACTTCTCCGTCATTCCGTATGATAGAACCTAAGTACTTGAAGTTCAAAGAATGAGTATGATTCCATTTTCACATGCATACGGCCTGGGCCCAATTGGGTGTTTTGGGCCTTTTGGGCTCAAGCTTGCTCCCCTAATTGTAGTGGTCCATTCGCTTTTGGAAGCAGTTATCCTTTTATAGGCCTTAAACCCTCGACATAATTTTGCCATCCTATTTTTGTTTAGGGTTTAGTGGCAATTTTAGATATATCAGCAATAGCATCCAACCTATGTAGCTATTCGCCACAACCTCAAGTGGGTCATGAAAATGCATATTACATGCATCTAGAGTATGTGCTATAGATAGATATGAGTGAACAATTATATTATTGGGAGTGAATAACGCGTAGATATGAGTGAACAATTATTCTATTGAACGTGAACAACGGATATATATGAGTGAATAATTATAGAGGTGAACAATTGCCACATTTGGAACATATGTAATAAGGGAGATTCTACCATAGTTGAAATAAAATTTCAACTATGGTAGTTAAAATATATAATTACCCTTAATTTTACCATTAAAAATTAAAATTAATATATATATTCACCATAGGACTTGTTACAACAAGTAAATCTATATGTTAAGTTATAATTTTGTACAAAATTGAATATTTTTAAGAAAATTCTACCATAATTGACTTTTTTTCAACTATAGTAGTTGAAACGTGAAAATACCAACAATTTTACCATAAAAATTCAAAATCAATGTAGGTTGATCAAAGTAACTTGATACAATAATTAACCATATTTAAGAGGATATAAATCTTTTTAACAAATATGATTTATTTTTGATAAATGAATGGTATAAAATTTTCAACTACCATAGTTGAAAATAAATTCAGCTATGTAGAACTTTCAATGTAATAAATTGCATGGTCATGAACACTAATAATACTCACATATAACATTGTAGGTTAAAATAGGTATGGAAAAAAAAAGATAAAGTAAATGAGATTTGGACACATACTTTACTTTTGTAAGTCGAGACAAATGTCATATGGTCATCCACAAAGTAGTATTTCGGTAATTTGGTTTAGATTTTAGGTAATTTTTGACATGTCGACCCTCTTGATCCAAATGTAATCAATGAAGCAAAGCTTTCCACACATAACTCTGGTAGGCTTGAAGACAATGACATAAATTGTTTTTGGTTTGAAAAGTTGAATAGTAAAAGGAAGGAATTAAATGTTAAAGGAGTTGTGCATCTTGAGAACAAATAACAAACCAAAATGAAATAATTGCATGGGATTTGGATTAAAGAAGTGGGTATGAATTCATTCAAGATAAAGATGGGGAGGGTCCCCATGAAATTGGGAACAAGTGAAGTTTTAACAACTTGCAAATCTTCAAATGCATGGATGGGCAAATTAAAAGCATGTTGGTTTTGGTATCATTCATTTATATTAAGGGTCTCTCTCCTCAATAATTCATTTTTACAATTATGGATTTGTTTGAATATAAGATCATATCTTTGACTCATTATTAAGTACTTCAATTTGTTTTACCTATTATATTATTGAAAATCTTGTTGTAAGGGGTAGGGTGTTTCATATAATAGTTTTATCCTTAAATTAAAATATTCAAAGAGATTAGAAAAGAATTCAAAAATGTTTTGAGGTGTATTTTCTTTTTAATCAATTACAATCTAAGTCGAAAAATAACTGTTGTCAACTATTTGCTTTGGGGACACTATCAAAATTCTTGCAGTTAATTTGTTGGCTTTTTAGAGGAAAAGAAAAAGATTTTTATTGGTTTACTAGTTTGTGCATGTATATTCGCAATTTCATACCGGTGACTAGCTTTAAAGTAAGTGCAATCAAAACTATTGAAAACATTATACTTGTTATTGAAATATTTGGTAAAATGTGATAACAATGTTGGTAATTATCTTAGATATTATTTAGCATCCAAACACCAAACATAGATGCAAGAAGTTTGCATGTTGCTCGCTAAAAATTGAAAACTTAAATCTATAACATCCAAATTGTTTATGTTAATGGTACCATGTAATATTGTTGATTCCATTGGTGAGATAGTCGCATTCTTGAGCTTTCCGTTGAACGTAAACAAACAAAATTAGTTTGTATATCTTCATACTGATTTATAGAAACTTGCACAATAAAGTGGAAAGTTTTCATTATCACACTACCCAAGTAGTTGATAAGCTCCTTTGTTTTTTTATCAACATATGTGTGTGTGTGTGTTAATAACAAAGTTGAAAGTCGGTTTTGTACATCCATTCTTTCTTTCATTCTTTTAATCCTAGTCGTACAACCCTTTTTCTCTAAACCCTAGCCGTTTCCCCCTTTTTTCTCCGACCTGGGGCCCGCCGCCCGTGGTCGCCGGCTTCTCCCATCGGCAGTCACCGTCTATGTGCGTCACCTGCTCGCTGTGGGGGCCTTACTGTGGCCGTCGAGCTCACCCAAAGGCGGTCGATCTTTCTTGGGTTGTCTTCCTTTGGTGTCGGGCATGTTGGCTGTTTGTTTTCCTATGCCTACCGGTGGTTCCTTCCTGCTCCAGTGGTCAGGCGGCTGTCGACGGTTGGTGGCCTTAGAATTTCCCGGTTCGACGATGATATTCAATCTGGTGGTTGTTTGTTCATCTTTTAGACGCTTCTATGGGGTCTGTCCGATGTTGTTGTGTTGTTTACGCGAGCTCTCCTTTGTCGTTTGCTTCTTCCCGTCAACAAGTTGTTTCCTCTTGTGTTGTTTCTCTGCCTTGTTTGGCTTTTGTTAGGCGGTCTGGGGTTTTTATGAGTGCAATGTCTCTTTCTTTTGCTTCAAGGTGTTCTGTGCTCAAATCTGAGTTGTCTTCCATTGTTGCTTCTCTTATTTTTACGGGTGACTCAGAGGGTAGTCATGATGATGTGTTATCTTTGGCTGCTCTTTCTAGAGCTAATGAGATTGTATGCATCCTAAAGGAGTTTGTGTGGTTGCGTGGGGTGGTTGCTCTCCCCGTTTCTGGTATTGTGTTGTCTAGTGATGTCGCTGTAAACGAGGTTGTCGGTCAACATGTTGATACCTCTTATAATGTGTCTTCGGGTGTTGGGTCGTGCTCTTTCTCCCTGTTTGTTGATAATCTTCCTAATGGGGTTGATAATTTGGGTTTGAAGAACCTTTTTGCTAATTTTGGGTTTGTCTCTCATGCTTACATTCCGCGGAAATAGGGTAAGAATGGGAGGAAGTTTGGCTTTGTTCGTTTTAGTCACAAGCAAGCGGGTTTGAATGCTATTCAGTGTCTGAATGGTTGGTGCTTTAATGGGTCTTGTTTAGTTGTGTCGTGGGCAAAATTTCATAAGAAGCCGAGATCTAAACTTGTCAAGAGGGTTTGGGTCCCTAAAGCCAAACATATATAGTAAGTCGTCTCTTTCTCCCTCTTTTGTCCCTGCTGACTTAGAGCGAACTTTTACAAACCCCATCTGTGCAAAGCTGACTCATTCGATTGGCGATGACGACACTCTTGGTTCACGGGGTTGTTTTATCTCTCCTTTGCGTTCTTATAAGGATGCTCTTTGTGATCATGCCCCTATTAGTAGTGAGGACACAATCTCGATCAAATCTATGTCTGGTGTCTCTCCTAGGGGTGTTCATACATAACCGCCCCGAAAAACTCGATTCGAAAACCCGCTACCTGGTCATAAATTTAGGGTACCCATCCCGGAAAAATCAATTTTAATCGGGTCAGGTACCAGCCCTGGAATATTTACGGTTAATCGGTTCAGTTACGGATCAACCCCTAGACATTTTCGGGTACCCGAATTACCCGAAATTAAATTTAACTTTTAGGTCCAAATTTAATTTTTGCCTATCTTTTTCTAATTTCCAGTCCACTATCCAGGCCCAAATTTCAATATGGAAAAAACCCTAATTTATCTTAATGTTGGCGCTCAGTGCTCCAATTTCAAATCCTCCAAAAACTCAAAACGTATGGAAACTTCGATGCGGTGGTCTGCTTTGGATTTAACATTTTTGAAACATTTTTTGCTACTCGAGTGTTAATTAATAATTACAAATTAAAAATAAAAATTGGTAACTTATATGATTATAATTAATCGGGTCTTTTGGTTAACCGTTATCCGCCCCGAAACTTTCGGGTACCCGGTTTTTGGGTACCCGGTAGTTACGGTTACGGTTTGAGGGTTTGGCCACCCCAAAATTTTGGGTACACGGCAAAATTATCCAATCGGTTCGGGTACTCGCCCCATGAACACCCCTAGTATATCCTGATCTTGAGGATGCTATCCTGGGTCTGTCAAAGGTCGGTGTTAGGAGTAAAAGGAGAGGTAAGGTTGTGTTGAAATCTAAATGGAGGTTGGTTTTGGATGCGTCTCGGAGGTCTAAATCGACGTCTGTTGATTCTTTGAGGAAGTTGAAGATCATTGAGGAAGCTCGTGCAGCGATTGATCGAAAGAAGGCTCTGGTGGAAAAGGTTTGTGGGCTAAAGGTTACTCCATCCAAGAAGAAGCGATTTGTTTTTTCTTTGGGTGGTTTTCCAACTGTAGTTAGGTGCTTTTTCGGGTTCTCATGGTTGTAGCTTTCTGCTTTTGCTGTTTGTTTTGGTGGTTTGCCTCTGCTGTTTTTACTGTTTTGGCGGATATTTTGTAGCATCTTTGATACTTTTTAGCTTGTTGGCTTCTAATGATAAAAATAAAAAAAAAACAAAGTTGAAAGTCTTCATCATCACACTACCCAAGTAGTTGTTAAGCTCCTTTGTTTTATTATTTTTATTTTTTTTTACCTGTCAATTCGGGCTGGCGGGTCGGGTTCGGTGCAAGTCAATTTCAGGTTTATTTATGCTTCAAATTTGGAAATTTCGGTCCAAACCTTAAACTTTCGGGCGGGTTCAGGTCGCTTTTCAGGTCGGGGTAAGATTCTGTCAACTCTAGTCCTACGTCCTCCTCTTATCTCTCACCTTTTTCCTGAGAAACTGCATATTGCATAATCCAATCTCAAGTGCACGAGTCTAGGGGTAACTATGTTGATCTTGGAGGAACGAATGACGTAGTCGATTTGCGCTATAGTTGCATCGAATTTGTTTTCAAGGCAGTGGTTTCATCCACTACATAATGTGTTTTTTTTCTTTTACAACCATTGTATTCCTTCTCTAATTCCAATAATTTGAAAAGGAATTCCATCAGTGAATGTCCAACAAAATGGTGCCCTGTCTGACTTCTCTAGAATTGAGGCGTTTGACGACACCAACTACAAGTGTTGGTCATAGAAGATCCTAATCATCCTGGAGCAAATCGACCTCAACTATGTTTTCATCACTAAATTTACAGATGACTCTGGAACATTAGAAGCCACTGTTGGGTCAGTTGCTACAGCTTTTGCTGCTGCTGATGATGCTACGGCTACCGTTAGTGCTGTTGAAGCTGCGAAAAAGAGTGCTCAAAAGGACCTGCTACTGAAGTTGCGAAGAAGAAATTCGAGAAAGACAACAATATAGTTAGGGGATACTTGCTGAATCTTACGTCTGACTTTATCAGTGATACTCTTGAGAAAAAATATGGTGCATATGACGCAGGGAAAAGAAAGTATGCCATCGGCGAATGGCTGAAAGTCTAGATTGTTGATGACGAACCTGTAATGGAGCAAGTTCATGTATATGAGAACCTGTGTGTTGAAGTTCTAAACGAAGGAATGAAGATGTGAGAGATTCTAAATGCCAATTTACTCATTGAAAATTTTCCTCCCTCCTAGAGTGAATACTGGAACCAAATGAAACACAAGAAGAAAGACCTGACCTTACATGAACTAATCGGTCACATGAAAACCGAAGAGGCCAATTGTCTCAAAGATAAGATGAGCTCATTGTCCTTATATTCTTCTAACGCTAACTTGGTTGAACCTGTTGTGCCTTCAAACATAACATAGGCGAACTTAAGACGAAGAATAAAAACTAGAAGCAAGGTTTTGTCGAGAATAAACACCCAGTGAGCAAGACAGGCAAAAAAATCTAGAAGTCTAAAGGGGTCTCTGACGTATGTTGGAGGCTAGGCCATAAAGTGTACCGGTGTAACCAACGCAAAGGTTCCTCTCAGCCTAGTCAGAAATTACCGCCCAGGCAACCTACTGCACAAGCCAACCTAGCTGAAGATAGTGAGAACATTTGTGCAGTGACCGCCCTTGAGGCCAACTTAATTAGTGATCAACCCTACAGATTGGATTCTGGATGGCGGTGCATTAAGGCACTTATACGCTAATAAGGAGTTGATGTATGACTTTTAAGATGTTCTTGATGGCCAACATGTCTACATGGCCAATTCTGTCACAACTGGAGTCATGGATAAAGGAAATGTCCGCCTTAAATTTATATTTGGAAAGTCTCTATATTTAACCCATGTGTTGCATGTACCCTCTTTGCATAGGAACTTAACTTCTAGTACTTCACTGGATGTTGACCTTGAAGTGAACCAAAAGGCTGTAAAAATTATCACTCTGTGACGGAGACTTTGTTGGGAAGGGGCGTTGTAGCATAGGTTTATTTATTCCAAATGTTTCTTATGAATTTGTTAATAGAAATGCATCTACTTTAGCCTATATTGTTGAGTCTGTGGATTTGTGGCATGGTAGGCTAGGACTTGGTAATTTTGCTTCTCTAAAAAGACTTCAAACAATGCACATCATTCCTTCTTTAGATACTGGTGATGTTTCAAAGCGTAATGTGTGTGTCGAAGAAAAATTTGCTAAAAAGCTTTTCAAACCCATGATAACTAGAAAGACCGAATTACTAGAATAAACACATTTTTGACTTAGCATATTTCAAGAACACCACCAGTCAGGGTCGAAAGAGTTATTATATCACATTTGTAGATGAATTTTCAAGATATACCAAAGTGTATATGCTTAAATTCCAAGATGAAGCAGAAGAAATGTTCTTGAAATGCAACGCCGAAGTAGAAAACTAGCTAGATCGTAAGGTCAAGAGGCTTAATATGACCCAGTATGGGAATATCGGGCTGACTCTTTAGTTGACTTAGTTGACTTCGTGTAAAAAGATGGCATAGTGCGTGAGACAACTGCTCCTTATTCTCCTCAACAAAATGGTATAACTGAATGCAAAAACAAAACCCTTAAAGAAATGATGAATGTTATTTTTTCAGTTATGGTCTTGCTGATAATATTTTTTTTGGGGGGGGGGGAAGAGTTGTGTTGACTACATGATTTATTCTTAATTAACAGAGTCCCTCGTAAGAAATTAGACCGGACACCATATGAATTGTGGAAGGGTTATTCCCCTAACCTGAGTCACCTGAAGGTGTGGGGGTGTTTGGCTAAAGTTGCTTTGCCTGTTCATAAATGGACTAATATTGGTCATAAGACTTTTGATGATGTTTTTATTGGATACGCTCAAACTAGTGTTGCTTATAGATTTATGTCCTTGAGTGTTTATTCTATTTCTAAATATAGAGATGTTGAATTCTTTGAGCATGCTTTTCCTTTGAAAAAGATAATGTGCCTAAAGTTATGTCTGAGAATATGAACTTGCATGCCTTTACTTCTGATTGTGGAAACTTAGAAACTAAACCTAAAAGGAGCAAGAGACGTAGAATTGAGACTAGTTTTGAACCTGAATTTGTCACCTCCTTTTTGGAGGAAGCCATTGATAATTTAAATGCTTTTAATGTTGATATTTTATATGAGGAATTTATGTCCATTTTCTTGATTAAGGAAGATCCTAAGTTCTATCAAGAGGCTATGAGGTTTATAGATGCTACTCTATGGAAAGAGGTCATTAAAAATGAGATAGATTCAATCTACTCTAATAACACATGGAATTGACGGACTTACCCAAGGGTTGTAGACATATTAATAGTAAATGGATTTTCAAAAAGAAACTGAGACCCATAGGATCCAAAGACAAGTACAAGGCGAGACTAGTCATAAGGGTCTTTGACCAGGAAAAGAGGATTGACTACTTTGACACTTACTCGCTTGTGACCAAAATTGCTACTATTATAGTTGCGATTTTTTATCTCGTGGTGCATCAGATGGATGTCAAGATAAATTTTCTTAATTGTGACTTTGAGGAAGAAATCTATTGACTTAACCTGAGGGTTGTGTGGTTCTAGGACAAGAGGAAAAGGTTTGCAGACTGAAAATTCCATTTATGGTATGAAATAAGCACCTAAATTGTGGTATGAGAATTTTGACAAATCTTTGGTCCAAAGTAGGTGCACTGTCAACACTTCTGATTCTTGTGTGTATTCAAAAACTATTAGATATGAATGTTTGATAATATGTTTGTATGTTGATAACATGTTAATTTTGGTACCAACTTGCATGTTCTTAATGAGATTAAAAGCTTACTATATTGTGACTTTTTGCTATGTGAGTCTCACTATGTTGAGATAATATTGAAGAAATTCGGTAGTAGTGATATGGTACTTGTAAGAACCCCATATGACCTAAGCATACACCTTAAAAAGAACACTGGACCTAGTGTGTCCTAAAATGAGTATGATAAATTTATAGGAAATGTGGTATTTCTCATGAACTTTACCTATCCTAACATTCCATATGCTGTGAGTAGATTAAGTAGGTATACACATAACCTTAGCCAAGATCTTTGGGATGCACTCCAGGGTTTACTTAAGTACCTAAAAGGTACTATTAATTGACATTTGCGTTTTAACAAATTTCCTGTTGTGGTAGAAGGTTTTTGTGGTGCTAACTGAGTTGCTGATAATGATAAAGTGAGTTCTACTAGCAGTTATGTTTTTACCTTAGGTGGACAGGCTATCTTGTGGAAATATGCTAAACAGACTTGCATAACTAACTCCACCGTGGAACGTGAATTCATTGCTCTTGAGTTGGTAGGTCAGAAAACAGAATGGCTAAAAAGGTTATTAGTAGATATGCCATTATGGGGAAAGCAAGCAAACGCTCATTTATGTGCGTTGTGTCTCGAAAGCAACTATCAGTATGACCCAAAATAGTGTTTATAATGGAAAGAACAGACACATCCGCATCAGGCACGTTGTTGTGAGACAACTGCTAAAACATGGTGTCATCTCCCTCTAATATGTGAGGTTTGAGAAGAATATGACAAATCCCATTACTAAAGTGTTGACAAGGTGAGTTATTTTGGAGGCGTCAAGGGAGATAGGGTTAAGGTCCATAACTTGAAGTGGTGTGGTGGATACTCATTTGTTGCCAAACAAAGCCATACCAGACTTCTAGATGCACTACATTTTCTATCCCTATGACGTGTGGTAGTGTTAATGAGGTTGAGCTTAACTCTTTATGAATCTATACCACTTGTGGGGCAATGCTATTGAGACGCACTTGATGGATTGACTGCATTGTGCCTATGTGAGGTAAAGCATTTCTACGCTCTTAATAATTTCATTGTCATACTTCTAGTAATTTATGTTGAGATAGACTTGATAGAATTACCCATGTAAGTGTGAAGGTTTGACCGCCTTCCATGAGAAACCTGAGCTATTCTCTAGAGCACTTACTAGACTCGAGGTGTGTGCGTGGTCATAAAAGTGCTATTTGTTGTGTGTCACGAATCATGCAGTATCTTGAGGGTTGATATGTGTTGTTTCTATGATAATACAACGGTTAAATTACATACCTTAGTTTTATAATCTATGGTATTTCTATCTAAAAATATATTTTGTACAAACTTTTTGTAACATTTTATTTTTATTAATTTGTTCAAAAAAGTATATATTTATTTTCTACTAATAGTATGTAAAAAGTGACTTTCTAATATTAGTGACCTTGCACCTTAGTTCACAATAATCTATAACTAATTGATGATCAAAGTTTTTGAATATTTTATCCCCAATTGAATCCCCAAGAATTCTAAATCAAGGATTGGCATTCTAGATTTGGAAAGGAATCAAGTGGGAAAAGAGTGGTTGGAGAGACTTTGTTGTTATTCCAAAAAGGCTAATCTTACCATGACCAAAAAGCTGGTGGGCAGATGTTGTTGGAGTATAAAAAGTGCAAGACACATATAATAATTTAGCAAGCATATAATAGTATAAATAGTAATAGTGACTGAATTATTTTATACCCATTTAAAGTAGATAACTTTATGTTGTTTGGCCTATAGGGCAGAAAACTCCATGAAATTGCTTTTCTAAAAATATATTTTATTAATGGTTTAATTAATTAATTAATTAATTAGTTTCTGCATGCACAAAGACAAATCCAAATCCAAATGAGGATATGACCTTATCTCTCCAATCCTTTATTTGTGGCCTAATCAACACCACTCAATCTTGTCTCATATCTTATGTTAAATCTCTTTTGGACAGTTGTTAGTGATTCCCTCCATTTGAAATTATATATGTATCATATGTAATTAATTTTTATTATTAATTTTTCAATATATATTTTAATTTATTGTATTAAATTCATTATTAGTTTTATAGTAAAATATAATTTTATAAGATTATAAGTTTTTTAAAAAGTTATATTAATAAAAAATAATTGTTAAAACAAAATATAAGGCACGTACTAATAAATTTTCTTTTTGTGAAAATTCTACCATAATTGAAATTTTTTTCAACTATGGCAGTTGAAAGTTTCATAACCATTAGTTTATAAAAAGTAAATCACATATGTTAATAGATTTATATTTCACTAAATAGGATTAATTATTTGTAATAAGTTACTTTCATCAATATATTTTAATATTGATTTTTTTATAGTAAAATTAACGATACTTACACTTTCAACGATGATAGTTGAAAAAAAAAATCAAATTTAGTTGAATATCCGTCAAATATTAAATTTTGTAAAAAATTATATCTCAACAAATAAGGTTACTTATTGTAACAAGTTTTTTAATCAATATATATTAATTTTGATTTTCTTAATTTAATGTATATTATAGGGTAATTGTACATTTCAACTACCATAGTTAAATAAATTTTCAACTATGGTAGAATCTCTCTTCTTTTTTAAGGTAAAGATAAATGATAAGTTAAGGCCTCATTCTTTTATGCGGCTAGTTGGTTGAGGTTTCACATCACATCATAACTTTCCATATTTCACCACAATCCACCACAATCTACCACAACCCACCATAATCTACCATTTCAATAAAGAAAACCGAATCTCACTTTTTCCAATAAAAAAATTCATCTCACTTTTCCAATTACAATTTCAAATATGTCAATCTACTTACAATTATTTACGCCACAACATTATACAATCCACCACGACCTTCCACATTCCACCACAACTTTCTCCAGCCCACCACAATTTTCAAATTTCCGCTATACCGCAGCACAACCAACTGTATAAAAGAATGGGGCCTAAAATGAAAGATTACTTAAACATTCATTCCTTAGTGGTAGTGCTTATTGTTTAATGACTTCAATGATTCTCTCGACAATCTCCTACCCACAACTCCCATCATGTAGATTACATTAAAATACAACATTACCCACTTTACTAAAGGCATTAGCGACTTCATGTTAGGGGTGAGCGAGACCGAGATTCCGTAATTTTCAGAGGTCCCAGTCCTGGTTGGTCCCAATTGTGACCGGGAGTAAAGATTTGCTCCTGCTCCCAGTTTCGGATCGGGAAATCAATTGGGAAATTTTTAGTTCTGGTTTCCTAATTTTTTTCACAAATTACTTGATTTATTTCCATTAAAAACCAACATAAATTATACAAATTTTCTTTAATTTCACAAATGTGAGCGCCGGTTTATTTATATAGCCACAATATCTAATACATAACATTTTTTCGGAAAAGAAATGCTAAGTTCGAAATAATAATAATAAATAAAATAAATCTAAACAACGAACACAAATTAAATTAAAAAAATTATCAATAATCATGAAGTCACTTGAGGTTAAGTCCCACTCCTAGTCCCGTTGTGACCAAGACTTTAATTTTAGTCCTGCTCCCACCGGGAACGGGATTTTGGGATCGGGACTTGACCAGACCGGGATTCCTGAAATTTTTGCTCACCCCTAGTTTATGTAGACCACATTAAAATAAAATACTCTATACCCACTTTACCAAAGGCATTAGCAAGTAAACCTGACACAAATTCTCTATACATGAAAATCTGATTCGAATCTGTCTGAAAATTTTGAGGTTTCAATGTGATTTCTAGACTTGAAACAAAAAATTAACGAAATTCAGGTAATTCGAAAATTAGTGGATCCAACTCAATTTGAATCCGTGATCGTTGGACCCGTTCTTTAAATCCATTAAAAACTAATGATTTTATACATTTATCATACTTTTTTATTATTATTTCTTTTCAGTTTTTGTACTTTTTCACTCATAATTCATAACCATAGTTTTTGTTTATCAAAATATATCATACCAAAGGCATTTCATAGTGATTTGTCTTTTTCATCTTTATAATAGTGAAGAATAACAAGATAAAAATATTTTGAGTGCGATAAAAAGGGGTAGAGTAGCAAAAATGATTGAAAAGTTGACGTATGTCTAGGAACCCTAATTGGTATTAATTACGTCAGCTATAAGTATATCTACTTATGAAATTAGGATTGCGAGAAAAATATAGTAGATGAGACATTGGTGGATTCCGAAAAAAATTCTTTTTGGGTGAGAAAATATTATTTGTGATTAACAAATAAGAAAATAGATGACCTATCGTAAGCGTTACTACCACATTCTTAAAAATTGATTTAAACATAATGATACAATTATATTATTTTAAAAATACTACCAAATTTTTTTTATTAAGTTAAATATATATTATTTTAATAGCTAGTTTTAATTTACATTAATAACTATATTAAAAATAAATTTTAAAAATTAAAATACTACAAAATTATCTAAGTATTGCAAGGGTCTCATAACTAGTTTAACCTATTCAAATTTAAATCGAGGGTTACGAGCCCCCTTCAGTTTTATTGCATGCAGGTGCAAATATACAGAGGTTAAACGCCAATCGCCCGTTCACTGCATCTGGCTAGTAGTCGCAAAATTTTGTCCAACCCAAATAGAAAAAACCGGTTTGGTCCGCATTAATTTTTTTTTCTTTTCCGAATTGACCGAATTAATATTCGGATATAATATTTTTCTTTTTCTATTCGAACTTGGTTATAATCCAGATCTAATTACGTTCAAATTATCCAACCAAAAATTTTGACATTAATCAATCCAAAGTTGAATATGAATTTTTGTCAGAATTTCTTGACAGCCACTTCAAAATATGGACATGCAAGACAACAGTTTTAAAAAAGTGAAATTTGGATCTTTAGGAAGAATGTTACTAATAATAAATGCTGGTTGACAAAAGTGAATACTACTATTTGACTCCTATAACACTATGTTTCACCAATGTCAAATTAAATGAACACAAACCAACTTGGATTTCTTCTTGTCACTTATAAGAGGGGTATAACCGTTGCCAAAAAATACATAAGAGAGGTAAAAAAAAAAAATATTACTTTTGTCACAAAATATTTATCCTTTTACCTAATATTTTTGTCTCAAAATATTTATTTCATTTACAATTTCAACCGTTGTAATTACTTTTCTATCCCTAATTCATAATTCATTTTTCATTTTTTACTATTCCAACAACTATTATCTTCAATTAAAGTATGTGTATTTTGGGTAAATTAGAATTTTTTTACCTTAATTTTCAATATGTGTTGGTATTCTCAAATTAGATAAATGGACAAATATAATAGGACGGAGGTCGTATAAAATATCAAAATCAATTTACAATTTTCACATTCATAGACTTATAAAAGAAAAAAAAACAAAAGACACTTCCTTTATATCTTGTTATTTATTATTATGAAACATTTGCAATCAAACTTTATAAAGAAAAAAATTGTTATGAGAAATACCTCCATATAATATATTTGTATAATAATTTTAAATATATTTTACTAAAATTAAAAAAATTAAAGTGGTACATTAAAAAATCATGAAAAGTTTAAAGGGATATGTATTTATAAAAAACAAATTATTATTGTAGAAATTTGAATTTTGTAAGTTGTTATTTTTTAAAATTGAAATTTAAATACAATAATTCTCTTAGTAAATTTCTTTCTATTGTTCTCACTTATGTATAGATCATATTTCAAAGACTACAATCATTATTAATTAAGTACATTTCCTTTTCTTGTGTTTTCCTCTTCCAAGGGAATATTAATACCTCACTTGGTTTCACGTTAAAACTTCTTTATGTCTAGGGATGATAGTGGGACGGAAAATTTCATATCAGTCAAGACTCGATTAGTCTTGGGGAAAAATCTTCACTCTCGTTGGGAAAGAAACACAAGGATGGAGCAAGGATTTAAATCCCCGTGTAGGCATAGGGAGGGGATGAGGATAAAATTTTCCCCATTCTTGCCACATTTCTCCGTTAAGAAAAATTACCCACCACACATCTCCGTTCTTGATTTCTATTGAAATATGTAAATACTCTTTATATATTAAATTATATATATAGTTTTGGGCAAATTTGTAACTTTAGTTAGTCAAAAACTCCAGACGTATATAAATAACTTATTTACTTTAACCATAATTTCGTACATAGTCCCTAACTGTCTTAGGCCATGCTCTTTTATGCGGTGTGTTGCGGTATGGCGTAGTATGGTATGGTGAAATTGTGGCGAGTATGGTGGAATTGTGGTGGGTTATTGGTAAGTTGTGGTGGTTTTTTGTATATATATATATAAATATTGTATTGGTAATTGTGAAAAGGTAATTGAAAAAAGGAGTTAATTACATTTACCCTACTTGACTTATGTGGTAATAATTTTTGCACACCCGACATTTGAGAAATAATTTTCACCCTAACTGACATTTAAGTGGTCATAAATTTAAAGCCCCTCAGGTATGTTATAATTGATTTTTTATTGACTTTTCCGGTGAACTGTAAAAAAATAAATATGAAGTGACCTTTATACCCTTATTATTATTTCCTTTGACTTTCAATTAAATGTGAAATGACTTTTGTACCCTTAGTATTAATTGTTATGGCATTTTAAAACCCAACCACTCCACTGATTCCTCTGATTCCTCTCCCCGACCCCCCTCCCATACAGAAAATGAAAACCTAACCCCTCCCAAACCGTCATGTCCGTCTTCTACTCTCCAACATAGTCTTTTCCTTCTCAAATTAAAGGGCAACATCATAATTTCACATAGTGATATAGGGGTACTGTTGTATTTTTCCATTTCTGATGACAAGTTACTGGATTCTAACACTAAAAATCACTTTCACTAAATGTCAGGTAGGGTGAAAATTATTTCCCAAATGTCGGGTGTGCAAAAATTATTATCGCATATGTCAGGTTGGGTAAATGTAATTAACTCTTGAAAAAAGTGAGTTGAAATATTGTATTATTTTTGGATGATTAAAAAAATGGTTGAAAAAGTATTGTATTGGAAAAAGTGAGTTGAAAAAGTATTGATTGAAAATTTATATTAAAGATATATAATAAATTTGAAAAAGTAATTTGGGGTGGGTTATGGTAAATTGTGGTGGAATGGTATATTGTGATGGGTTGTGGCAAAGTGTGGTGGGTTGTGACACCGCAGATTTCCAACCGCATGAAAGAACATGGCCATAGTTTGGGTCTTACTTTCTAGGGATGAGTGAAATTCTGGGAATCCCGGATCCGTCTTGGTCCCAAAATCCCGCTCCTGGTAGCGGGACCAAGTGAGACTAAAAATGAAGTCCCGGCCAACACCGGGGCCAAGAGTGGGACTTAACCTCATTTCTGCTCCCAATTCCCAGTTAAAAAAATCAAGTGATTTCATGATAATTAATAAACATGTGTAATTTAATTTTTTTTCACTCTTTAAATTTATTTTATTTATTACCGTTTCGCACTTGTATATTTTTTTCGGAAAAAGACGTTATTAATTAGACATTGTGCAATTTTAATCTGAAAAAATTGGTTGTTTAAACAAACCAATGTCAACATTTGTGAAATTTTAGAAAATTTGTATTACTCCCTCTGTTCCATATTAATTGACATATTTCAAAAAAATTCACATACCAAGATTTAACTAAAAAAACTACCCACATAATTAGACTATTTTCTAACTATTTTCTAAGGTGTTTTTTCGGATATCAAGGTGTAGGTAGTGAAAGAATGTGAGTATGAGTAGTTATTATTGATTGAAAAAGTAAAAAATTAACATAATTATTAAAGTTAAAATAATTAAATTAGGTATTGGAAAATGAAAAGTGACAATTATTTTGGAACAAAAAAAAAGTGAGTTTAAGTGTCAATTAATATGGAACGGAGAGGAAGTATATATGTTGTTTGTTAATGAAAAAATCAAATAATAGATGCAAAAAATTAAGAAACCAGAACTAAATTTTTCCCGGTTCATTTCCCGCTACCGATGGGAATGAGAGCGGAGCAAATCTTTACTCCTGGTCACAACCGGGACCGGAAACAAAACTTTGCTCCCGGTCACAACCGGGAGCGAGAGCAAAACTTTGCTCCTAGTCACAACCCGGAACGAACCTATGCCTCCAAAAATTACTAGGATCCCGGTCCCGCTCACCCCTATTATTCTCATACCCGCTAGAGTTCGACTGTGTTTAGGTACCTAACGGGAATGGGGATGGGGAAAAAATTTACCCTACAGTGGATAATGGAGTCAGGATTAGAGTGCGGGGCGTGGCGTGGCGTGGCAGGGGCGAGAAGGGGAATATACTTCGATAACCAACCCGTCGCGTTGAAATCCCTGTTTGTGTCCCATTTTAAGAACCTCCTCCCTCTCCTCATCCATTCAAAGTATTACAAAAAATTACTTAGGGGTTACCCTAACTTTTGATGAAATGTTTTTCCGGTACCCCAACTTTTAAAAACTAATTTTGGGGTACCCTAACTTTAGAAATAGAAATAATTAGGTGAATTTTCAGCCAATGATTTGAATTTACCGGTGAGTTTTAGGCGGGAAATTGATTAAGTTTTTTTGTGGACGAAAATGCCGTTTGTTTTTGTGGACGAAAATGATTTGAATTAATCGGAGTTCCGCCAAAAATTCACCTAGTAATTTCTAATCCTAAAAGTAAGGGTACCCCAAAATTAGTTTTGAAAAGTTAGGGTACAAAAAAATTGTTTCTTCAAAAGTTAGGGTACCTCTAAGTAATTTTTTGAAAGTATTAAGTATTAACCGTGCACTTGCTAGCATCGACAAAAATTTGTCAAATCCGAATTAAACTAGATTTGGCTATTAATTTTATGTCCAAATTTTTAATTTGATCAATTCATTCATGTCTAATTTCAAAGCCAGGTCGAGTTCGGGTTAGGAATAAGAAATTCGGAGTGTCCGAATTTTGTGTGAATTCAATTATGGACACATTAAGACAAGGTTCAAACTCTAACTCGAATATAAAATTCGTATAAAATATAGAAATTTTGTCTAAATTTAGAGTAAATTCGATTAGGCATATCAGACAAATTTGAATTTGGACACATTCAAACAATTCGTATCTGGATCCGCATACAATTAAATATCTGAATTCACTTCAAACTAAGGAATTTTGCCTGAATTGTCTGAAATTTGAATCAACCCAAACCATTAAATTTTCATCACCACCCGTTCCTAATCCATCTCTATGTATCTTTGATGTTATGTGATGTGATCATCGATATAAGTGATACTGAGTATATGTTTGTTTCATATGTATTCCCCACTTGTTTTTATTTATTTACTCCCTCTGTCCCTTATTAAGTGTTAAAATAACAACCTTTAAAAGTTCAAGGTACCTAGGAAATTGAGTAAAAAAGTTGCACTTGGACAAATATACCCTTACAATTAGCTGTGACTTTTTACATCTTAATTAATATTTTGACTTCCAATGCATCATTAATAAGGGTAATATGGACATTTTAATCATTGAAATTGTAAAATTGACAAATAAAAAGGGACAAAGTATTTAGAAAATTTGACACTCATTTAGAGACGGAAGTAATATTTTTTTTAATCCGAGTAAAAGAGGGATATAAAGGAATTTAGGTGACCCTTCTCACGAGGTGTCTTCCTAAGTTATCATGAAATAAAATAAAAGAAAAAACAGAATCATGACCAACACTCCAAATGACCCTATTTTGGTTGGAGTACCCCTTATTCGCTAACCAATCTGCTGCTAAGTTGGTTTCTCTAAACACATGATTTACCGAGTAAGCTTCACAAAGATGAAGATAGTTTCTAATGTCTCTAATAGTCATATCCATGTGTCACGGAGTTTTAAAGCACCCTTGGTGAAGAGGCTCGAGTACCTCACTCTTCACTCGTTGCCCACGCCAAGAGGGTTGCAACCACTCGCCTGAACATGGAGGTTCAATTTCCCCTAGATTTCGGGCCTTTCAAGATCGTCTCGGTCATTCTATGGATGGGTCCCGAGCCCCTCTAGAGGATCCGGGCACGTCACCAACCTCGAGGGCTTTTTTGGATCCTAACGTTATGTCGGGTCGTCCCATACTCCCATGGGAGGAGGGTTATTTTGGCATCGGGGGTCGGAAGTGGAGAAACAAGCTGAGGGGAATAAAATTTAGGGACTGAATTAGGCGCTAGCCGCATATTGGAATGTGTTGGCCACGCACCGCGCCTCCTAGGCGCAAGCTACACCTTCCCCTCCTTTCCTCCTCCTTGCAACGACCAACCCAGAAAAGCATGCGGGTCACGCTTTGGTGAACGTTGGTCGCGTCTCCCAAGCACTGGCCACGTCTTGCTTTTTGTGAAGAGCCCAACGCCCCGAGAAGAGGCACGATGAGCGTTAAGGGAGAGCGTTTGGTACTATCGTTCGACGCTGCTGTCAATTTTTTCTCGTGTTTTTTTCTCTTCTTTCTCTTATACGTTGTAATAAGTGGCAAACTTGTAATTTTTGTATCTTTATCTTTCACTCCAATGTTTATATTCATTCACATTGGAGAGGAAGAGTCATTGAAGTCTTTGGCTATTAATGTAAAAAGCAAGGGTTTCCCCCTCAAACTCTGTCCCTCAAATCTTGTTCTTACTTTAGCCTTAATTTATTGTGGTGGTGTTAACAAGTCATTCCTTTATGAATTAGTGGTGCTAGTCTTTACCTAATCTTGGTGGAGTTGTAGTTCTTGGTGGTGGAATCCTCCATTATCAAGTTCATATCTTGTCTTCAAGCTCCATTGAAGGTTTTTGGGTTCAAGGTCTTCTTCCCCCTTAACTCAAGCAAGTCTTTCCCACCATGCCATGCTCCACTTGGATTGCTCGAACGAGGACAAGGTTATCACTTTCAACCTAAACTTTCTTGAACCCTGCTTGAATAGCCTGCTCCATCCCAAACTTGATTGCTAAAGCCTCCGCAAGAAGAATAGGTTCCGAATATATCTTGAGGGAGCCTGCATGAAGAAGTCTACCGAGATGTCTCTAATGACAAAGTCGGTTGCTACGCCTTGCCGATTCATGGAGCCACCACAGTTAAGTTTGACCATCCAGGATTCAGGTGATCCCAACCAATTTACTATGTAAGGTACTCCCTCCTAGGTGTGTGTTGACAGTCAGGAGAGGTTGAAGGATACGTGTGGAAGGATCTTCTAGCTTGTTGCTCCGCGAAGTTCTTCTTTGCCCTGATGGTTACTCAGACATGATTGAAAATAGAGTTGTTGAAATGACAGTCGTTTCGCTCCTTCCATATGCTTCAAAGTAGATAGGTAGATCTCTTGAGCTCACTAGCAGAAAGCGCGACTCAGAGAGATAGAAGGATGTCCTCGCCACTAAAATCAAGTGACCAATCTATAGAGGAGTTTATCTATTTATGGTCTTTGGAAGCTTTCCAAACCTTTTGGGAGAAGTGGCATTGATGGATCAAGTGTTGATCTGTTTCAATCTGACCCAAACAAGTAGCGCAAGTTGACACCTCGTCAAACTAAATTACCTTTGAGAGACAGACCATTATGGAAAATTTTCCAGAGAAAGACTTTCAGCTTTGGTTGAACGTCGAGTTTCCAAATCCAATTACCTTTCCATTTTTCTCGCACAAATAACCAAGAGGCCGATTTAACTGCAAAAATATCATCATTTGTGAGATCCCAACAACTCTCATCCTCTTGAAGAGATGAGGGGATTGGGGTGGAGAGCACCACATTAACAATATTCAGGGGCAGAATATGGCATATCCCATTGTTTATCAATGATGAGGTCACGTACCAGAAGTGTATCATCAAAATCGGTAAAATCAACAGGACAAAGATTGATTAGGGTTCTTGGTGACACCATCTATCCAACCAGAAATTAACTTTGGTGCCATCTCCAATTTTCCAGCGAGTGCCAAGTTTGTAAAAATTATAGGCTTTATGCAAGTTCTTCCAAACCCAAGAATATGAAGGTTTGGGCCGTCTGCAAAACGAGTTGTTATCTATCACATATTTCAGTCTGCCTTCTATATTTGTAATTTCTTTGATGTTTTGTCATCTTCACTTAACTCAGAATTATATATAATTTTTCAATAACTATAGTATTATATAAATAATTTTTTGTGAATGATTATAATATTATATCTTTACAATAATATTTTCTATTTATAAATTTAATAATAATTCTAATAAAACATATATGCTAACCGACAATACGACAGTGGCATCTTTTAAATTTCTAATTGTATTCACCTTTAAACATGCACTGCAAATTAAAAGGATAATGGGAGAAATTAAAGCCATTAATGAGATTAACCTTAGAATTGTACGTCAATCACAAGAAGCTATTTGTTTCTTAGACTAAATTCAAAAAAAAAAAAACAAGTCGTTAGACCTTCGACTACTGCAAAATATGTCTAGAAGTGGATCCCTAAGAAGAATAATGGTGGTACTCTTATTTCAAATGATGGTTTGCACATCTCGTCCCTTTGTGTGGTTAACAATGGGTTGAGGAATATTGGGAATGATGACACGGTTGTGCCCAACTCTTTTGAGGTTTCCGATTGTAACAAGTCTGTGGATGCTTCTAGTAAAACTATTACGGATCCTATTAACGGTGTCTTGGGTAGCAACAAGCGTGCAAACAAGTTGACTAACAAGGATGCTCTCTTGGGTCTTGAGTGGATCCAAAACTAATCGGGTAGTGGATGGTGATCAGGGAGCCGACTCTGACAATGACCACACTCATAGCAACCCTTTTGTATCCTTTGATAGTGCGGTTGAGTGTGAATTACTTGTTGATCTTAAGAATTCCATCCTTGAGGCTTCGAAGGGTAAAGCCAAGAGTAAGAGAAAACAAAACACGGTAATGAAATCTAAGTGGCAGTTTGTCAGAGAAGTAATTTGTAGGGTTGTTCGTGGCCAAAATGATGGTCAAAAAAGTCCTTGATGACCCACCAAACTGAAGTTATTGATATTTAAATCGTGATTGAGATGTGAAGGTTTTTTTGTTTTCGTGGGCGCGATAGTCCTTGTCGTTTGCTAATGTTTAGCAGTGTTTGATTGTAACTTTATCTTTTGGAGTTGGTTGTTTGTTGTTTTGTTATGCAGTTTTGCTGTATTCTTTGAACTTTTAAACTTGTTGGCTTTTAATAATCGAAAAAATATTAGATAGTTGAGTTGTGACATTAATTTCAAAGACAATATAATAAACAACTAAAGATTGAGAAATTGACATGCTGATGGAATGAGGAGAGAGATTTGTGCTTGGTTGTGTCAAACTTGAATTGGAGTTTGATTTAAAATGGTCATAGCAGTTCTCGGTGGTGGCTGAGTGCCGAAGTAGTGGTGGTGTTGGTGGCGGTTGGACTAGTGGTAGTGGTGGTGGTCAGGTGGTGGACGAATGAAAAGAAGAAGATGAGTTGCTTATAGTTTTGATGGGTTAAGTTATATAAATATGTGGAGAGGAGAGAGAAAGTGCAGAGAAGACGTGTGAAAAAAATGGTCCCCTTCTAGTTAACTTTTAGAAATGTATGATACGTCCCAGCAATTTTTTAATGAATATATATGAGTATTTTTGTCTTTTCATATATACATCGTCGGAAGTCAGTCAAAATGGTCAGAAAATCACCCAACAGTCAGTCCAGTCAGTAGTTAAAAATACATGACATCTCCCATCAAGTGCTTGCCTTATCCCACCCACCAAATATTTCATCAACTCCATTCCATTTATCCTAGGGAAATGAGATTCTAATAATACGAACTTTTGGTCATATAAGACTTAATAATACGAATTTTTGATTTGGTTATTAATAATACGAACTTTGACCCCCTGTTGTCCCCAACAACACGTTATCGAGTTAAGATTAACTTAACTCGGTGGCGATCCTAGCTGGCGGCGGAGGGATGAGTTTAGTCAATTTTGACTTGCCCAATCAACATTATATGTCCACGTCAGCCTCTCTCTCTCTCTCTCTGTGTTGCAGATTTCCACCCCCTCTCTTTCACAATCTTCTTCTTCCCCCCTCTTTCTCTCTCCTTTGTCTCTCTTTTTTTCTATCCAACTTCATCTTCTTCTTCCTTCTTCTTCCATCATCACCCTCATCCATCTCTACCACTACAAAACTTTCAAACCACCATTACTTCCACCACACCTCACCATCGCAGCCGCCAAAAAACCACCTAACCACCTTCACTTCCACCACCATTCGCCCCAAAACACCGGTGTTCTCACCGACAATACCTGGTTACTGGTTGACTCGGTATTCTCACCGACAAAATCGACATGCTCGTCATCTCTATCACCAGACACAGAGGTCTCCTCTCTCTTAGAATCACGATCTCCTGACATAATCGATTCACACCGATTGACAATTTCAACGACAACAACAACCTAATCACGAAGCCAGATTCAATCCGACGAATCCAATCCCTGAATCCTCCAAAAACCTATCCACGAAATCGGAACAAACAACAGCAAATTGAAATATTAGCTCAAATCAAGCGAACAGTGCACAGATTGTGGCGTAGATTGTTGCATTGTTTGAACAAAGATAATTCAGATGAGATCAAATCAAGCTCAATTTACCTGATTCAGGAACACAAAAAGAGAGAGAGAGGCAGAGAGAGAGAGAGACGAGAGAGTGAGAGAGAGGTTTGGCAATGGCGGAAGTGGTGAAGGTGGGAGTTTCAGTTAGATCCGGCTTACCTTTGCGTCTGAGAAGAGGGAGGAGTAGAACAAGAAGGAACATGAAATGACGTCGTGGGAAGAGCTGGACAGGAGAGGAGGACGAAGAAACGACGTCGTGGGAAAGTCTAACGACGACGTTGAAAGGTGGTAATGGGGATGGACTGACATAATAAACCGGGAGAAGATGAATTAATGGTGTTTTGGGGCGAATGGTGGTGGAAGTGAAGGTGGTTGAATGGTTTTTTGGTGGTGCGATGGTGAGGTGTGGTGGTAGTAATGGTGGTTTGAAAGTTTTGTAGTGGTGGAGATGGATGAAGGTGATGATGGAAGAAGAAGATGAAGTTGGAGAGAAAAAGAGAGACAGAGGAGAGAGAAAGAGGGAGGAAGAAGAAGATTGTGAAAGAGAGAGGGGGGCTGGAAATCTGCAATGGAGAGAGAGAGAGAGAGAGAGAGAGAAAGAGAGAGGGGGGCTGACGTGGACAAATAATGTTGATTGGGCAAGTCAAAATTGACTAAACTCATCCCTGCGCTGCCAGCTAGGATCGCTACCGAGTTAAGTTAATCTTAACTCGGTGGCATGTTGTTAGGGGCAACAGAGGGTCAAAGTTCGTATTATTAATCACCAAATCAAAAGTTCGTATTATTAAGTCTTATATGGCCAAAATTTCGTATTATTAGAATCCAATTTCCCTTTATCCTATCATATTAACCTATCAAACTCACCAACCATTCCACCACCCAAAAGAACACACATAACTCTTATGTTTCTTATGTCTTATATATTGGCGATTGTGGTAGTACTTTGTTGGAATTATCATGATATAGAAAAAAGAAATATTAGAAGACGGCGAGCTCCTGTTTTTTTTAGAGTGATTAGTTAGGTGTATCCTTATTTTACCTTATCTTACCTTAAAAAAGGAAATACTTTGTTGGAATTATCTGTGATATAGAAAAAAGAAAAATTAGAAGACACTGATATCATGTTCTTTAGAGTGGTAAGTTATGTTTATTCTTTGCTTTACCTTATCTTACCTTACCCTATTCCCTAAAAAATATTCAAATCAAAATTAAAATTTTAATAATAAGATGCTTTTACCCAACCACTAAATTAACTACTATAAATTTTATTCTTGCCTTTTTTACTTTATTTTACCAAATTTAATTGAATTTGAGAACTGTGGAACCATCTCAACCAAAATCTTAAACTGATAGTTGAAGTCCCAGAAATGATTTTATACTTTAGCAGGAACCACTCCCATCATTTTACCATAATATGAAGCTTTAATGAAGCTTTATATGACCTCTTTGTTGTCTTGTTCAGGTATACATACGGACGTCACAGATACATTTCGAACACTCCATTGTCATCATTTGGGTCGCCTTTGTGTCACCTCTCGGGTCGTGACCACAACGTGGTTCAACTTTCTTCTCTCTTTGCGTTTTTTTCGTTCGTTCTATTTTTTGGCTGATTCACCACTTGATTAATTAATTTTGTGGGCCTTCTCTCTCACACTTCAATTTCTGTTTTGTGCATTTTGCATTGCCTTTCCTTTTCGTGTTTTCCCCTCCTTTAATGAAAAATAATTAATAAATCTTTATATTTTGATGTAATTATTTTAAGGACTTTATATTTTGATACATTATTATGAGTAACATTATCTTTGTAGTAATTATTTATTGGATACATTCCGACCAATTTTTTGATCTAAAGATGCTTGAAACACTAATTTTTGTATTTAAAGTTGCTTTAATTGAAGTCAACTATCATTTTAAACCTTAATATTTAGGGTTGGTCAAAGATACATAACCCTACTAATTGTTTACCGAAAAATAGATCGAAATATCCCCAAAAATAATTACAACAAAAAATAATGTCACCCTACAATTATTTATCAAAATACAGGATCCTTAGAATAATTATATAAAAATATGAGAATCCTTTGATCATTTTTTACTCTTATAAAGGGGAATATTAGTGCCTAACTTGGTTTCACATTTGAAACTTGTTCGTGTCCACTTTTACATACCCCTCCCTCTTCTCATCCATTCATATTGATGGGATGATATGTTTGATGTGATGGGATGATATGTTTTAAGGTTGTTAATTTTTTGTAAGCTTGTTTTTTTGAAGGAGGCTGATTATGTCTGCTTATTGGTCTCCAGCTTAAGGTGACTGTACTGAACCTCTAGTAAGTTTACAAGTATATAGGGTGGGTGGTAAGTATTAAAAGTACTGAATTGCTTATGATAAATGTCATCCGTATACCTGGTCCCCACAATTTTTACGTTATGAAAAAACTTTGGTTCCACCAAAATTTGATCTGATCCCTGATAGAAACCTTGGAAGATAGGAGAGGTAGCCAACACATTAAGGCCCCATTTTTTTATGCGTTAACGCAACTAACCGCAACTCAGGTTACCGCAACTTACTACAACCTATCGCAACATACCGAAAATTACCATCATCTTTTTGCTATTTCCACCACAACTTACCGCACACAACTAGCCGCAACGCAACGCACAGAAAAACGGTGCCTAAATTGAAAAAAAATGATACAATTGGATTCTAATGGTACTATTCATGCATAATTTTTCAAATTTATCAAGAAACACAAAATATATCTAACAAATGGATTTGATTTAAGTAGAATATCATTTATATTCATTGGTTATACCACTCATAATTGTTAATTAATTATAACCATAATATTAGAGTGAAACATTTCATGCACTGCTAAAATTTTGCTATATTGCGACTGAAATTGCGAAGGAATATATGTCCGCTACTCGATCTGCATTAAAATTATGTTGAATTGGAAAAATTGACCAGAGCGATGGACTTTGCGACATAATAATTCGTCGTTCGGCCTATTTTGGCCCCGTTCTTTGGTTAGATTAGATATAACTCTTCCAACTTATTCTAATTTATCCGAACTTATACAAACCTAACACAATTCTCCAAAAAAGCATCTACTCTAAAAACAGAATTTCCCAAAAACATATCATAACTTATCCTAACTTATCCATACTTATCCTAACTTATCCATCCAAACCTGAAAATAACCTAATCAAATAACAGAGTTTTTATTATTTTTATTTTCGGTCTCCATTCTTCTAGGACTTTACTCCCGCAGCTCAACACTGCCCAACACTGGATCCAATGCCACCTTCTGGGTCTGTGACGTGCAACACATCACAACACAACCGCCGACACCAGACGCATGCTGAGCATTCGTCGCTGCTCTGTTGTACGATGTCGATGCTTATTGCTCACCACTGTTGCCGCCACCTGCTGCTCGTCAATGCTCCCGTCGTCTGCTGCCCAACGCCCAACTCGACCCTTAAGTCGTCAAATTTTAAAAATGTTGACCATAAATATCTCAATATATACCATGATTTGTTATATAAAATTAACGTTATTAGATTTATAACGAAAAATATTATCATAAAAGTATAATTATTGTAATTATTAATAGAATATTTATATAATAAATTATCAATCAAATAGTAACGTTGAAGACCGTGATAATCAATTAAGTAACCAATAATACGAACTATCACGACTATAATATTATATTATACATTAATAATAATTTTTGCAGATCGTACCACCACAAAACCTTGATCCCCTGTGGCCTTTCAAAAAGCTAAAAAACATACTTACATGCTTTTAAATATTTTAGGAAAAAAATTTGTTGATAACTGAGAGGTCCAAAATTTGAAATCTTCTGAGAAAAATTTGAACCTAACTTTAATAGCAACGAGTGAACCAAAAAAATAAATGAATGGAAGTAGAAAGCGCAGTGCGTACATATGGATAAAGGTCGTACATTCCGCTATAAAAATGGGGGGGACAAGTTTGGCAACTAGTATTATGTGAATTTGAGGCCAACTGAGAGAACTTTAGGACTATGAAAATGACACAAATTTATTAAAAGTAGGCAACCAAAACAGATTGGAATGAATTGGCGGACCTAGGAGTATGTTACGTTAGTTAGCTTTAGGCCCACTTCTTTAGTTAGATTATTTTCAAGTTTAAATGGATAAATTAGAATAAGCTATGATAAGTTAAGATATTTTTTGGGGAATTACGTATTTAGAGTGAATGTTTTTTTGGAGAATTATATTAGATTTGGATAAATTAGGATAAGTTGAAAGAATTATATCCAACCTAATCAAAAAACAAGGCGTTACCTGTGAATGGCCTCAGGCAAAAAAAAAGAAATAAGAAACATGGTAGCTTTAGAGATGCATGAATGTTTCACCTACCACCAACTTAATTTACTTGCTTGCTCCCCTTCATGCATTATGCATGCCCCTTTCCACATGATATGCTCAACCACAAGCATCCATCTGCATACCTATTTTGTCACAAATATCTCTCCACCTCATCCTTATCTTTTACATAACTTATTTATGTTTCGTGTTAAGATTTTACTGATAAAAGTAACATGTCAAATATGTAGAAAATTTTCCGTATATATGGGATATATAACGCTAGTGATAATTGGAAAGAAGAGCTGACTGAGGAGAATAAAAGAAACTAAGGCAAATAGTTAATAGCTGAAATTGAGGAATGCCTCTGATCTTATTAATTTAATACTGTCCCCATGAATGAAATTTTATCTAAAATATATATTAGTCACATACATTATTGTATATGAAGTGGCCAAAAAGAAAAAAACTAAATAATAAGGTGATGGAGAGACCAGACCAGGTTAGTTGTGCAAACACTCTTAAGATTCTGATTTCAAAATCTTCAGTGTGCTGCAGCTGCATTTGGTCTCCCCTGCCTCTCAAAACAGTATTCTCCTATATATACTCCCACCAACAGGCAATTGTTTCCCGCCAAAAGACTTTTTTTTTACCAACTGTATTTACACCTGGTTCTACATACAGCATGCATATGACCCGAGTCCCGGGAGCATCCTTCCGACTCTTGTCATTGCAGATTGGCAGCCACCGCCATGGAGACTGAGCCCGGGAGCCAATCGCCCGGATTGCGGATCCTCGACTCGTGATCGAGCTCGAGCCGAGCAACCATTGGTGAGCCCCTTGGAAGACCCAATGTGGTGTTTAGCTGACGAAACCCGGGCACGAGGGCCTTCTCTACCCATGAGTCTACATTGGTCTGCCCCAGCCAGACCCCGCTTGTGATCTTCTCCAGGGCCTCAGCGTCGATCTTTAAGCACGATTTGTCCCCCAAAACGGCGGAGAATTTCAAGGTTATGGTCCTCTCGACGTTGAGTTTAATGGGTGCCAAGTCTACTGCCTTGAAGGTGACAGCCTCATCAACGCAACCGAGCAGTTCCTGCCCTGCTGAGGGGACTGCGGGAGGTGGTAGTGGTACTAATCCCCTGTTCTGAGGGACATGCTCCTCTTCGTGCTCTACGGTCAGGTCGCTTGAGTTGTGGGACCCGTCAAGCCGATCATCCTCGACGTCAGCCATCTGATTGAGATCGAACTTCCGTTGCATCTTTGAGGCCCTACTGCCCTGATCATCGTCTTCATCGTTATGCAGCCAAGTAGGAGGGGGTCTTTTTCCTCCTGTGGCTGTGGGCTTTTCTCCTCCTACTGATAACCTCAACTGCCACCCCCCACTCGCAATGGAGATCAGCTTCTCTTCGCTAACTCCAACACCCTTCTGCTGACCTGGCACTGAGTTCACAGTAACGACGAAAATGGTGTTTCCCAGGCTGATTTCTCGGCCATGGGAGTCAACCAAACGGCCCCTTTCCATGGCCCGCTTGATCGTTCCTCTGACTAGCACATCAGCTTCGTCAATGTCCCGAAGCATGATCACCGAAAAGGGGTTCCTCCTGACAGCCTCGGCTATCCTATCGATCACAGTTTTACCTCGGAAGTTCAAATCGGATTCGTCCCCCTCACGTCTCGGACCAAGGGAGATGAGCACGGGGCCCACCCCGCAGACAAGATCAGACAAAGCAGCTGCCATCTTCTTCTTCCCAATCCTGTCCGGACCTGAGAAGAGCAGCCATATGTCGCCCTTTGATGCTCCGCCTCGAAACCTCCCACCGCCTGATTTGCACTGGGCTATGGTGGATGCTATTACAGAAGCAGCCTCCTTCTGCCACGAGACTTTCTCCATCAAACCCTTGAGGAGCTTCTTGAACGAGTCTGTATCTCCTCCTACAATGGCGGTCCGATTTGGGTTTTCTGTGGATTTCGAGGGACCGAGTAAGAGGTCAGTTCTTACTGGGCTACGCGGTGGACTGGAGTTCGACTGATGGGTTGATGGTAGACTGATGTTGAGCTGCAAAGTGTCCCTGAGGGTTTTCGGTTGCTGTAGCAGCTTGGGTTGAGATGATTGGCGCCCAAGTAGATTCGGGTTCATATACAAGCCCGTCACTGAGAGGGGTGCTGGGACGATTCTCTCAGAGCTTGCACCGCTGTGAAAACTAGGGTGGAGCTGCAAACATGTGTTGCTCCATTTCTTCTGCAGTTCCTCCTTTTGTCGCCTCGAAATCAAATCGTCGACCTTATTCTGCAATAAACAAACTTACAATAATGAATGGAGTTTCCCAGGGGGATGTGACCAATCCAATGCAGCTTTTGAGAATACCTGAGCAGAATCATTGTTGCTCAATCTGGCATTTTGCAGCCAAAATGGCAGCGGTTTTGGAGTTGTATCGGTCTTCATCTCTGAAGATGATTTCTCGGGCTGCCCCGCTGTCAGATTGGCAATCTCCTCATTGCACTTCTCTGTACATTGTGGGCAGCAGCTTGGTTTTGTTCGTGCATCCGAATTTTCAGAGAAGCACCTTATCAGAGGCGGTGCACCAATTTGGAAGCCCTTCATTGGAGTCAAGCATTCAACAGAACTGCTTAAAATTCCTCCACTTGATCCCAGCCTGATTCAATACATTCACAATAAACAACATCACCTCTCCATCTCTATATGAACTCACCTCCAACATTGGCATTCTAATAGTGTAATAGAAATGTAAAAATGGGCAATGCACCGGTCTAAGTACTGTCATAATTGATTCAACAGATTCTTCTATTAACTAAAATTCAACAAAGAATATACCAAAAACAGCAACATGAAAGCACAAGTTTGGATGAGATAGATACCTTGGAAGCACCCCAGGAAGTGGGGGTTTAGCAACAATTGAGACAACTTGAAGATCCCAATCAGACTCCATAGTAGGATGATAAACCTTACATCTCAAATATGTCTCACAAGTAGCAATCCCAATGAACCAAACTCTCCTCCCTTGGCTAAATTTCCTCAAAATTTTCCCAATCTCCGCAACCGCCTGTGTAGCGAGCTCCGAGACCCCGAGACTGATAGGCTGATCAACCAACCATTTCAAGTCACCCAAATCAACAATAAACCCACTGGAGCTGGAACTCTCCAACATCTTCCTCTCAATCAAACCACCCAATTCCTTCACCTTCCCTAGAACTTTGTCAACCCCACCAAACTCCCTCTCTGAGCAGACCACCTCCAGATTCTTCAATACCCCGTCGTGTATTTTCTCGACCCGTCTGAGGGCCTCTCTGACCACCTCTCGGGGTTCGGATTCGCCCACCAAAACCGGGTTTCTCCTGCTGGGTTTGCTCAAAATATCGATGACTTTCTTAACATCTTCCTCTCTCCCCTGCCCAGGTTGCATCACACTGAGATTACTCCCCTGCTGCTGCTGCAGTCTGGGATTCAAGTACATACTCCTTCCCCCGAGCCCGACCCCGGTCCCAGGTCGGAACCCGAGCCCAATCCGGGGACCCGGGCTGGTGCTGGGCTGCGAGCTGATTGCCTGTTCAATAGCAGCCTTGACAGCAGGGCTAGAAAACGAGGCCTCCTTCATGACCCGGCTCACACTCGGGTCATCCAAGATGGATATTATGAGCTGCTCCAGCTCGACCTTGACAGCCAGCAATGGCTGCTGCTGCTGCTCCGGGCATCCCCGGCGCTGGAGGCCCTGGGCACGCTTGAGGGCGGCGACGAGGGCGTTGGAGAGCGGCGGCTCCGGCGGAGGAGAGGCGGCGGACACGGCGGAGGTTGGGAGGCGGTCAAGGGCCACGCTGAAGCAGAGCTCCAAAGCACGGCACTGAAGAGGGTGGGAGGAGTTGGGGTGGGACCGGATGCAGGCTTGCCGGAGCAGCCCGGTTGGGGAGGAGAGGAGCGTCGCCGCCACATGAAGCGGCGTCGTCTGGCCGTGACTCCTACGCGCCGCCTCCGCGATTGAGTGGGTCAATACGGTCGCTGCTTCTGGGGTTAGTGTCTGCTGGATCGCACTCAACCCACCCCTCATTTCCAACTTGGAATTCCTCTCTCTCTCTTCAATCAATTCTGCCTCTCTCTTTCAATCAATGAATCGAATAGATATTATATGAACCGTGCACTGACTAGATCAGCTTTAATTTCTTCAAAAATTGAAGGGTAAAAAATTCTCAAAGCCGATAAACTGGAGCAGCTTTCATCAGCTTCATCAGCAACATCTCAACTTCAGAGAGTTCTACCGACCGCCATGGGAGTCACCCACCCAGAACTCATCAAGCTACTACTTATACACCCACCGAAATCTCAAAAAAAAATAAACCCGATAAACTGATAACTGAATTCGAAAATTGCCGAAACCCAGAAGAAAAACAGAGATGAACAGAGGGGAATAGTAAGAAATCAAATGTTGTGATCGCAATTCTACATTAGTTCTGGCATTGAAGATATGAAGAATTCAGATCTGAACCCAGAAAATTGCACCCCGAGGATTGAACCTAATAAGAATGGGATTTCGCAACGCATTGACTTGAACCCTTTTGAGTGTGGTTTAATATCGAAAAAACGAAGAAAATTCGAAAGAGATGAATAGCTGGGGTAGCCTTTGATTTCAGAAACTCAAAATTGGGGTAAATAGTGTGAGAATTTATAGGTGTATAATTTGAAATTGAGTTGCTGTGTAAAGAGGGTCGCCATGGCAGCAAGTGGAAACCCCTTTTGGGAGGTGAGACAGAAAGAGGAAAGAGAAGGAGGCGTGGGCTTTTGTAGGACTTTTTTTCGGTTTTTTAAAAAGTTTTCTTTATCAAGAACAAACAAAAAATTATTGGGAGGTATTTCAATATTTGTGGAAATTATTTTTCGGTACCATAATTTTTCAAAATTTACTTTGAGGTACCCTTAATTTTTAAGTTAGTAATTATTTGATGTTTTTCTGGTCATTAATTTTATTAAGTGACCAAAATAGTCTGATTCTTCTTCTTTAAAGGCATTTCATCAAAATGGAAGAATAAGAACATTTTGATCATTTAACCAAATTGATGACTGGAAAAACATTTAATAAGTTATTACCAAAAAATTAAGAGATAAAATTAGTGTACCTACAAATATTTCATCAAAAAGTTAGGGTACATGCCAATAATTTTTGCAAAAACAAAAGTTTTCTCTAAATATTAAAATTTTATTAACCCCATAAAAATCGGTTTTATCCTGATATCCGGGCTTATTCGCCCTGAATCAAATTAGCTAGGTGGGTTCATATCTTGCTTTTATCCTAATATAATATTAAATTTGGCTAGTTTGGATATGTTCATATATAACTACGTCATCTTTATTTTTATTTTTTTATTTTTTTTGCCATAGATAAATGTGCAAACCGTGGCATGTTGTAGTAAGGTATGATAGGTTATGATAAAATTTGTGAAAATAGTGAATGAACGGTAAAGAGAAAAGTGAAGAGAGAAAGAAAATTATGATGGTTATCGTAAAGTGTAGTATGATATTGATAAGATGCGGTAGCTTGTAAATAGTGTGATAAGTTACAGTAAATATCGTATGGTACCATGTAAAAGAACAGGGCCTAGGTCGGATTTATATTTACAATTAGAAATTTGATTTTTCCAATGATGCGATGAAATTTGAAAAAGTATGGTGATTTATGGTGAGTTGTGGTGTACTGTGGTGAGAATTATGGTAAGTGGGATAGGTGAGCAGAAAGAATGTAAAAAGTAAAGGATAAAAGTGAAAGATATATTGGTAATGATTGTGGTGTGGTGTGATGAAGTGTAGTAGAAATTAAAGAGTTGCGATACGTTGTGGTACCGCACCGCAATTTACCACATAAAATAACGAGGCCTTAAATGTGGATATTTAGACAATGCTTACCAGATTATGACATTCAATCAAATTAGGCAATTTATTAATTATAGCCAAATCCTCATCAATAAATTGGAACCTTGGGATAGATCAGGTACATATTCTTACATGCAAAGCCTTACCATCTAAAGTATTCTTGAGAACTTGAGTGACTTGAGATGGAGAGTGGGTAGGAAATAGTGGAAAAGGTGGGATAATTTTTGAAAAGGTAAATTACATTAACCCACATCTAGGGCTGGCAATGTGTAGGGTCTGGGGTGGGTTTAGCTGGATCTGGACCTGCCAATTTTTTTTGGACCCGGACCCACCCCAAGACCTGGTGGGTCCCAAAAACTTGGACCCGGACCTGGACTTGTCGGGTCCATGGGTACATAACGGGTCCTTATTGAGTCCAACACTCCTATGTATTGTTTTACTATATTTATCAATGTTTTGGGTTAATTTTATACGTGCCCAATTGTATAATAATAACTATTCTATTTAATTACACATATTTTCAACATAATAAAAACATCTAGTTCAATGTATGAGGCTATGAGCAAAATTCAACATAAAAACATTACAAAAATTATCCACGCATCAACTCTAAAAATGCAATTATACAACTTAAAATGCAAAAAAAAAATAAAAAATACAAAGTTTGTGATTGTCACACTATACAACTCTAAGAATACAAATACACTAGGGTTTTCATTATATAAATATACAATTTGATGGGTCCATGGGTCCGTGCCTAGACCCGGACCCGCCAAGTTTTTAGTGGACCCAGGCCCCACCCGGACCCAATGGGTCCAATTTTTTTGGACCTAGACCAGCTTAAATGGGGCGGGTTCGAGCGGGTCTGGGGCGGGTCCAGGACCCATTGTCATCCCTACCTACATCATTTAAATATATAAATTTTAAAATATATAGGTCATGTTCTTTTGTTAAATAAGAAAAACTTTACTTTAGTGTACATTATCATCTAAAAGAATATGATTTTTAGATAACTTATATTTAAAAATCTTTGTTAAACTCGCAGAATTTATTTAAAAATAAAGAAGAAATAGTTTATGTGAATATGATAAATCATACCAGTCGTAACTTATTAAATGTATAAAATTTTAAATATATATTATATAAAATAGATAAAAAAATATAGAACAAAGGGAGAAAACTAGAATAAAATAGCAAATGGTAGCAAAGATGGAGATAATTTTATCACTGTACCGTAAAAAATTAGGAAAATTGGATTATAATAATTCATACTTTGTATAGCAATAATCCCTACTTTCAGTTTGAATTTTGAAACGGTCTAAAAAAATATAACTGAATTGTGGTAGTACAAAATTCACCTTCACATTCTTTTTTTTTTTTATCTTTCATTCATACCTCATATTGTTTTTGTTTTTTCATTCTTACCCCCCAGAAAGATAATAAAGGGTAATTACTAAAATAATTTTTAAATTATTTATTTGAGACTTCAAGCAATTATTATGATTTTTTTAAAGGAATAAAAGTGAAAAAATATTTAAAAATTGTAAAAAAATGAAAAATAATTGGGAAAAATGCCATGAATTCATTAAAATCGTAGTAAAGTATTATACTAAGTTTAAATCAAATGCAACTCAAAATCTATAATATTTAGGATGTATTCTGTGTGGTGTTCCATAAGAATATAATCCCTTTTTTTTATCACCAAAATTCAAAATAAAAATAGAAATTATTACTATACAATTGATGAAAATAGAGATCAAAAGAATCCAATTTTCCTAAAAAAATTATGTCAAAGTGTCCAAATTTCTAGATTTGGCTTTGGGTTTGGAAAATTTAGCCGAATGGCCAATTGTTCGAACCAGCCTTTTTGTTACCGCGGTGCTACTTTAACTGTTTGGTTGTGACCTCTATAAAAGGGAAAATATATATATATATATATATATATATATATATATATATATATTCAAAAAAGTATTCGGAGATACCCCAATATTTTGGAAAACTATTTTTCGGTACCTAAACTTTTCAAAACTTATTTTGAGGTACCCTTACTTTGGGTTAGTAATTATTTGTTATGTTTCCGGCCATCAATTTTATTAAGTGACCGAAATACCCTTATTCTTATTCTTCAAAGGTATTTCTTCAAAAATGGAAGAACAAGGGTATTTCGGTCACTTAACCAAATTGATGAGCGGAAAAGCACCTAATAATTTCTAACCCAAAAATTAAGGGTACCCCAAAATGAGTTTTAAAAAATTGGGGTACCTAAAAAACATTTCACCAAAAGTTAGGGTACCTCCGAGTAATTTTTTGATATAATTTTTTTGAAAAGTGAGATGAGCTGACGTTGAGTTAGGCTTTATTATTTGGATTAGATAAAATGAGATTTGGATGGATTGAATTGGTTTGGATTGAATTTGATTGGATAAATTATAATGTTTTTTTAGGGAATTGTATTTTTAGAGATGATCTTTTTTTAAAGAATTGTGTAAAATTTAAATTGTATTGGATTGTATTAAATTAGAAAAAGTTACAAATCCAAATAACACGAGGTTAGTATCCTTTTGGATGCACAAACACTGTGGTTCTGTGCGCATAGAATTTTATTTTTGTGCGTCTCTCCTCTGGTCTCAATCTCTCCCAATCTCAACCACACACATGACGATCAATTTCTTCCATTTTAGCTTTATCTATGCAATGATTATTTTGATTTTTCGTTGCGTTAAAACTCAAAAGTTAAAACTCTACTCCTCACAAAATAAAAAAATAAATAATAACATACTAATTGATTCTTTCTCAAGATCGATCAATTTTGTGAACATGTGGCAATCATGTAAACCCTATCATGATTATGTCCATGATCACCAAGTAATATCATTTTATATCTTACCAACCTTTAACATATTGCAATATTTTTTTTCTTTCCAATAAATTTGTGGAAGTGTTCAATTTAAATATTTAAATTGGACTATTCGAGTATCATTCTAAAACTATGTGGAATTGTTTACAAGAAAAAAAAATGTAACTTAAATTAAAAATAAATTTTAAAATTAACTAAGAAGATTACATATTACTGATGATAACTGATATATAAAACATTATGTTAACAATTTGGATAGTTGAAAAAGTTTATTTTTTCAACTTAGATTTGTAATGAACTAATTAAGGGCATGTTCTTTACTTTTCTAAGTTCTTTTTAACTTATAATAAGTAATTTATTGTTGATAATTATTGATTAGTACTTATTAGTATTATTCAGTATTATTTAATTAATTAATTATGATTAGTAATAATAATTACTAATTTAATTAGTCATATTATGATATGGTTTTTTAAAAAATACTGCTCTTTTGTTTTCTTTCTATAGAATAGGCTGCGAATTTTATTAACAATATATTCTTTTATTATCAACATAATTAGTTATATTATGAATTTTCATTAGATATATAATTAACAATAATAATTAGTTATATTCTTTTATTAACAATATTATAATTACTCATGTTATGAACTTTTGGTAATTAACAATATATTACTTAGGAAAAAATGGCACTATCTTTCAATTTCTTTCTTTTGAATATCAAAATCTCAAGCCTCTCTTTCAAGTCCCAACTTCGAGTGAGATGCCCTCCAATTTTTTTCCCTCCTTTTTCTATCTTATTGTTTTATTTCATTCCGTTCAAAAAATATATAGTTATATATATAATTGATATTATTTTGAGAGTTTTAATCCATTTTCAAATCTCTTGTGTTGGTGTCATTTTCATCTTCTTCAAGTCTAAGTTGTCAATTTTCAAGTAAGCTAATTCCAAACCATCATTGTTTATTTTTATAATATTATTCAAAGTATATTTTTATAAATATTTCTTAAAAGTATTTTTTATAAATATTTTTCAAAAATTGTTTGAAAAAAATCTTCATTAATGTTGAGTATACATTAGTGATTGTGTTATACTAGAGCTTACATTTGTGTAATTGTTAAAATAATTAGAAAAATTATATTATCAGTCTTTTGTATGATATCTTTAATATGACTTTTGTCATTGACTTTTGGTCTCCCACTTTCACCAAAAAGAATTTTATTGACCTAATATAGATCGTTTTCAATACGACCAATCTTGGTAATTAATTACTTTTAACCCTATTAAGAGTTACTTTCTACCAAAATAAATTTTGAAGGTATCTAATGATTTTCTTTTTTAAAAAGGTCTAGAAAGTTCATTTGAAAGATTGATGGAAACTGTAAACAATTTAAATTTGAGGCTAATTGAAAAAAAAATAGAGTAATTTTGAAGGTATCTTATGTCAGAATTGAAACCTCTCAATGTCCTTGCTCATCTAGAGATTTAAGGAAGTTGATGAAGATCAGTCAAGGACGTTGGTCATATCCCTATCAAGGACATCTGCAATACAGAAACAAAGTTTTGACATGAAAGTCAAAATTCCTCCAATTAATTCCTTGCAAATCCAGTTGCCGATGTGCAAATGATAGGAAAGAATTGTATTGAGAGAATATTTTCTCCTACATGAAAAGGGAGAAAACCAATCCTTTATATACACAGCTAGAACAAGAAACGAAGGAAGTCTAACTGCCTTAACTAACCAAGAAACTAAAGAAACAGAAGAAAAGAAAAGAAACTAAGAACAACAGCAGTAACCAACTAGAAATGACAGTAGGCTATAGCAACAGTAGCGTTTCAGCTGTATAATTTCACACCCCTCCTCAAGGTGGATTGGGAGGAACTTCTAGCAATCCTAACCTTGAAGAAAGAAGATTGTGCTGTTGTTCATTCAAAGCTTTAGTCATTAAATCAGCCAATTGTTGATTAGAGGAAACATGAGCTGTCTGTATCAACCCTTCTTGAATTTTGTCTCTGATATAATGACAATCAATCCTGATGTGTTTGGTTCTTTCATGGAACACAGGATTGGCAGCTATGTCTTGAGCAGCCTTGTTGTCACAGTAGAGGGTAATAGGAGCCTTCAGGGGTACATTTAGATCTTGAAGGATTTGAACCACCCATTCCAATCCTGATGTAGTGGCTGACATTGCTCGATATTCTGCTTCTGCAGATGACTTTAACACAGTCTTTTGCTTCTTTGTCTTCCATGAGATTAGAGAAGATCCTAAAAACACACAATACTCAGTTAATGATCTTGCAGAAATCGATACTACCCTACCCGAGTCAGTGTAAGCTGAGATTTGGAGATCATTATTTCTAGAATAAAAAAGACCTCTATTTATACTTCCCTTGAGATATCTTAAGATGTGAATTGCTGCATTGTAGTGTTGGTCTGTAGGATGCTGTAGAAATTGGCTCAAATGTTGTACCCCATAGTTGATATCTGGTCTGGTTAGAGCTAAGTATAACAATCTGCCTATAATCCTTCTATAAGATGTTGGATCAGATAACACACTTCCAGTGTCAAGAGAGAGCTTAAGACCCTTTGGCAAAGGGAATTTTGCAAGTTCACATGCAGTAAGACCTGTATCAGCCAGGATATCTGCAATATATTTCCTTTGATTCAAAAGAATGCCCTCACTTGACCTTGAAATTTCAATTCCTAGGAAATATCTTGCCTTTCCCAGGTCTTTGATGGTAAAAGCATCATGCAGAGATTTCTTTAACATGTGGATGCCATCAAGATCATCACCTGTTATTAGCAAATCATCAACATAAACAAGAATATATATACAACCTTTTTCAGTTTTCTTGGTAAAAAGTGAGTAATCACTTTTTGATTGTTTAAAACCATGTTTGTTGAGGAACTTGGTTAGTTCCAAGTTCCATTGTCTCGAAACCTGTTTTAAGCCATAAAGACTTCTGACAAGCTTGCAAACTTCTCCAGGTTTTGCTTTGTTGTAACCCTGTGGTGGTAACATGTAGACTTCTTCCTCAATGAAGCCATGTAAAAAAGCATTGTTTATGTCTAGTTGATGGAGATCCCAATCTTGAGCAGCAGCAAGGGCTATGAGAATTCTCACAGTTCCTAACTTAACCACAGGTGAAAAAGTATGCTTGTAGTCTCTATCCTTGACCTGAAGAAAACCCCTTGTAACAAGTCTAGCTTTATGTCTCTCAATGCTCCCATCTGGTCTGAACTTTGTCTTGTATACCCATTTGGAAGTGAGGGGTTGTTTTCCAGGTGGCAGCTTTGTCAGGATCCAAGTCCCATTTGATTCTAGTGCTTGAAGTTCTTCTTTCATTGCTGTATTCCATTCAGGGTAATTATTTGCTTGTTCATAAGTACTTAGTTCAGGAGAAGAGAGAATGCTTGACAAGGAGGCGATATATTCATGTGAGAAATGAGAGAAATCATTAGTATGAAATAAAGGATGTGCAAGTTGAGAATTAAGACTGTGAGAGTGTGAAGAAGCAGTTTTGTTGGTTGTGTTCTGATCATAGTCATTGAGCCATCTTGGAGGTTGTCTGGTTCTGGTTGATCTCCTTAGTTGTCTGCCTTCTTCTTCATTTTCTTCATTCTCAGCTTGTTGAGGTCCAATGACATCCTCACAGTGCAGGTCATAGGGTTCATCATTTTGTCCTCTATCTGCATTATTCTGATTGTGAGCAATTTTTGTAAGCTCATCATTCTCCATAGGCTCATTGGTGGTTGTTTGTTCTTCTTGGTTTTGCTGATGACTCATATACTGATAAGAACTGTTAGCTTTATCCAAAGAAATATCATTAGGAATACTTAACAAGTCATCATGAACATCAGTAACTTCATTGTTTTCTTTAAAGGGAAAAATATTTTCTTGAAAAATGACATCTCGGTTGTGGAAAACTTTATGGGATTCCAGATTGTAAAGCTTGTATCCTTTGCATCCAGTGGTATATCCTAACAAAATACATTTAATGGCCCTAGGATCAAACTTATCTTTGTACCTTAAATCACCAGCAAAACAAAGACATCCTATAGTCCTAAGATTATGAATGTTTGGTTTAGTTCCAAACAGGATTTCATGAGGACTTTTCCAGCTTAAGTTGGCCATAGGAAGCATGTTTATGACATGAGTAGAAGCTAATACACATTCACCCCAAAAAATTTTGGGTAGACCAGCATGAAACATAATTGCTCTTGCTATATCTAGGAGGTGCCTATGTTTTCTTTCCACAACACCATTTTGTTGTGGGGTATAGGGAACAGTTCTATGATGTTTTATCCCTAAGGATGAAAAAAGAAATCGGCATTCTTTGTTAACAAATTCGCTTCCATTATTAGTTCTTATCATGGAAATGGTTGATTTGAACTGATTTTGGACCATTTTAATGAAATCTTGAATGATGGAACACACATTTGATTTCACAGAAAGCAAATGAGTCCACGTAGTCCTACTGAAATCATCCACAAAAGTCAAAAAATAGGAGGATCCATCTATATTAGGTACCTTATAGGGACCCCATAGGTCAATGTGCAACAATTGAAAACAATGAGTGGTATGAATTGTACTTCTATTAAAAGGTAGCCTATGAGTTTTAGCAAGAACACAACTTTCACAAAAGAAATCAGAAGGAATTTGTCCTTTACAATCAGGGATGTGCATCAGCTTTGACACAGAAGTATGCCCAAGCCTATTGCGCAAGATATGAATTGAAAAATCAGCTTTGAGATATTGATCTGACATGGTGGCTGCAGCAGCTATCTTGTATCAACCAGCTGTGGAAAAGACTTGTGCTATAATGTCCTTAGTGGTAAGGTCCTGAAAGAAGCATGCATTAGGATAAAAGGACAAACAGAGATTCAAATCCCTTGTAAGCTTAGAAACAGAAAGTATATTGTACTGAAAATCTGGAATATAAAGGACATCTTGTAACTTAATTTTGTCTAATATGACAACAGTTCCTGCTATCTTGACACTTTTAAGGGACCCATCTGGTAAGACAACTTGGACAGGCTTAGCTAACTGATGAACTTCATTCAAGGCAGATAAATCATGTGTCATATGATCAGTAGCACCAGTATCTAAGACCCAAGATTGTTTAGAAACTTGATCAAGATAAGCTTAATTTCATGATATTACCTGCAAATTGGCTACTCTCAGCAAAGTGTGCAACTGCACGATCTATTGCACCCTTTCCCTTGGAGAGCTTGAATAATTCTTGAGCAACAGCTTGCACAAAATTGTGGTCTATCTTCTGAGCAGGTTCATGAGTAAAACTGTTGTCCAGAGGAGTGTCTTCCTCATTTTTCTGCACATTTGCAGCCACCCTAGAGGAAGAACTTCTTTTCTTGTTCTCTCTTGGTCCAGTGTACCAATCAGGGTACCCTACCAAGAGAAAACACTGGTCCTCAGTATGACTACTCTTCTTGCAATAATTGCAGAACTTCCTGGATTTTGTTTTGGTGTCCTTGCTGGTTTTGTTTGCATTTTTGGCAAGAAAACCTTGTGAGTTTCCCTCCATTCCTTCATTGTTTTGATTGGTCTTCAGTGTATGAGCTGCAAATTCCTTTGATCCCCCAGTACTACTTGTAATCTGTTTCTGTCTCTCAACTCTTTGTATCATATTATATGCCTTATTTACAGTAGGTAAAGGTTCAGATAAGAGAAGCTGACCTCTAATCGTGTCATACTCATCATTTAGATGTAAAAGAAATTGCATCAGCTTCTTTTCTTGATCAAGATCCACTGTATGCTTAATGGAAGGGCATGTTTTCACACAATTGCAAACAGGTATGTATGATATATCAGCCAGCTCATCCCATAACTTCTTTAACTTGGTGTAATACACAGCTACTGAATCTTGATTTTGGTATAGATTGTTGATTTCTTTCTCAAGATGGAACTTCAGAGGTCCATTTTATTGCCCAAACCTCTCCACGAGATCATCCCACAGATCCTTGGCAGACTGTACATACAAGAAAGCATCATGAAGATCAGAAGTCATGGAATTCAATAGCCAGCTTACCACCATTGAGTCACATTTGCTCCATTGTGCAAGTTTGGGTGAGTCATCAGTAGGTTTTTGACATTTTCCATCGATGAAACCCAATTTGATCTTGGTCTTCAGGGCCAGTTTAACTGCCTTGCTCCATTTTTGAAAGTTTGTGCCATTGAGTTTTGTGCTTGTTAGAGGCATGCCTGGATGGTCTGATGGGTGCAAGAAAAGAGGATCATTGTTGTATTCTTCTGGAGCCCTTGAATTGACTTCAGCTGAGCTTGAGGCAGACATGACAGACAACTCAAAGGATCAAACAGCCGATGGGAGGGAAGAAAAACTAGCAAAGAGCCAGCACAGGCTCTGATACCATGTGCAAATGATAGGAAAGAATTGTATTGAGAGAATATTTTCTCCTACATGAAAAGGGAGAAAACCAACCCTTTATATACACACCTAGAACAAGAAACGAAGGAAGTCTAACCACCTTAACTAACCAAGAAACTAAAGAAACAGAAGAAAAGAAAAGAAACTAAGAACAACAGCAGTAACCAACTAGAAATGACAGTAGGCTATAGCAACAGTAGCATTTCAGCTGTATACTTTCACAGAAATTAACATGGTTAATGGATTGGCATACTTTCAGAAATTGAAAAGTGAATATCTTTGCTCTCTATTTCCTAATCTAATTCTTACATAAATTGGCAAACTAATTTATGTTTGATTCTTACAGTAAATCAAGTATCTCCTATTGCTAGAAGGAATCAATCACAGAGGAAATAAGGGACGCAAATTAGGAAAGAAAGTCGTTGACAACTTACTAGAATCGAGGACTTTGGCGATCCACAAGTCTATAAAATACGCCTAGTGCATCAAGAAAGTGTACAGAGTTGAACGAAGTAAAACTAGGCAATCCAAAAGTGTAATATGTGCAATACTTTGTAGGTGATTTGAATTGATCACTGAGTTTTAAAGTTGTAGCCAATCGAGAGTATTGGTGAGATCTGTAGCTGGTGAGAATTGTAGCCAAGGGCAGCTTCGTGAGTCGACAGTGAGCAGCAACAGAGAACGAAAATTGTTTCTTTGTGAGGTTAAGTCTGCCAATGTGGTTGGTGTGTTAGTAGAGTTGTAGCTTACCAAAGCAGTTGGTGTTTGGACAGTGAAAACCTTATGTAACTCTATCTGTTGTAACTCTTTTTTGTTCTACCAATAAAATTATCTATCTTTATTGTTTCATAACTGCCTTGAAGAAATTCAAGGCTTGTAATCTAACGTATTTGGTCCAAGTTGTGTAGAAATCCTTATCTCCCCCCACCTCCTTCTAGGGTGCTTTCAATTGTCTTTCTATGTAAGGTTAAGTCTACCAACATGGTTGGTGTGTTAGTAGAGTTGTAGCTGACCAAGGCAGTTGGTGCTTGGACAGTGAGAACATTATGTAATCTCTATCTACTATAACTCATTTTTTGTTCTATCAATAAAATTATCTATCTTTATTGTTTCATAATTGCCTTGAAGAAATCAAGGTTTGTGGTCTAACATCTTTGGTCCAAGTTGTCCAGAAATCCTTATCACTCTATTCACCCCCTATTAGAACCCCTCGAGGACCTTAGCAGACTCAGGCAGAAGGACCTCAGCAGACCCGACCCAGGAGAAAAGACCTCGACAGACCCAGGTGTAAGGACCTTGGCAATCGGAACGGTTTTGAGTGAAAGTCAAAATTCGAATATTATAAGCATATAACCTGAATAGTTTAGAGCGATACTTTCCTAATTATTTTGGCAGATTTGTTACTTTCTTCCATGATATCTAAATCAATGTTTAAATGCAATATTATACTTACTAATTATTGATTTATCTTTCTTGGAAGGTATCCAACTATTTAAGGAAGACTTGTTTGCTAAGATTCCAATAAGTATCACGTCGGTCTTTGTTTCCAGCAGGAAATTAATGAAAAACCATTTTTGTGAAGATCTCCAAGGACATCTTGCCAATTAAAGGTTCCTTTCAAATTCCAACATTCACCTAACCTCTTGGGTATAAAGAGAGGACGAAGATAGAGAAGAAAAATGAGGGAAACACTCCACTCCACAAAAGAGGCGCATTGCACTTATATTAGTCTCTTGTATTATAAGGTCATCGGTATGAAAATATGCTTATGTAATGGGACTTGTATTAAGTGAGTTGAGAAATCCACTTAGGTAGTTAAGTGTTGTTAATGCTTATTGAGTTGTAGATCAAGGGTGTTACCTTGATTGAGTTGTAGATCGAGGGGGACTTGTCTCCTTGATTGAGTATTTTGTAATCTTGCCTTGGAGGTACTCAAGGGAGCCGAGTTTGAGGACCAGTTATACTTCTTAAGTGAACAAGAAGTGGAGTGTTTCAAAATCCCAAGTGAAGAGAAACTTAGGTATGATGACGTAGCCCTATTTGGAAGGGTGAGCATCGGCTAGATTCATGTGTATTATCTTCATTAATTTCCGTCATTTACATTTTGTATTTATACCTTAATTATACTTCAAAAAATTACTTAGAGGTACCCTAACTTTTGAAGAAACAATTTATTGGTACCCTAACTTTTCAAAACTAATTTTGGGGTACCCTTACTTTTAGGATTAGAAATTACTAGGTGAATTTCTGGCGAAACTCCGATTAATTCAAATCATTTTCGTCCACAAAAACAAACGGCATTTTCGTCCACAAAAACACTTAATCAATTTCCCGCCTAAAACTCACCGGTGAATTCAAATCATTGGCCGAAAATTCACCTAATTATTTCTAATTCTAAAAGTTAGGGTACCCCAAAATTAGTTTTTAAAAATTGGGGTACCGGAAAAATATATCATCAAAAGTTAGGATACCCCTAAGTAATTTTTTGATTATACTTGGTTATGCCAAGGACCTTGACTGACTTGTGTATTAAGTTTTGTAGCTTTGATTCAATTTCATCCAACCACCTCAATCAACCGCCTTCTAGGATTCTTTCACCCGACCCCCTCTAAGGTGCTTTTAATTGGTACTAGAGTAGGTTCACATCTAAAAGCTTAACCGCCTTGTGGAAAAGGTCATGGAAGAACATACAAACAATGAGATGAGTCAAAGACAACCCTTGAGCATACCGCCATTGTTCTAAGGACCAAGTCTCGCTCATTGGAAGAAGCTCATGTAAACTTTTATCATGAATCAAGATTACAAAAACTAAGCAATCCAAAAAGTGTTATCATTGTAATCCTTTGTAGGTGATCTAAAGATTTGTCAGTGAGTTTCTAAATTGCAGCCAATTGAAAGTATAGATTTGTAACCAGTCGCGAGTGATGTTGGTAAAATTGTATGTTGATGGAGATTGTTAATCTGATTAATTCCAAGAAAATAGCATAGGTGTGTTACTCAGAAGGAACTTTGTACAAAACCAAAATCTAGTTGTTTCAAATATGACTTCAAAGGATTACGTTGAAGTTTAAACTTTGAACCAATTATTTCTTTGAGCAAAAGTATTATGTCATGACAAACTCGTTGCCCTTTATTAAGAACATGCATGAAGAGCTACATTCGCTATTGAGAAAAGTGGAAGAACAACAAGTTTCAATTCCTATGAAGATTTTTAATTGTCACTACCATTCATATTTTGTGAGCTATGATACTTTTTATTACTAATTTAAACTCTTCAATAGTTAATAATTTCCTCTGAGAAAACAATTACTTCACCATTTTTTTCTTGAGAAAATCCTTATTAAGAAAGGACAACCTCAACTTCATGTATTAGTTTGGATTGCCTCCCTGATTCCTCTTCTTCTAACAATACTATTTCTTTCAATTTCTTTTCCCAATTTCATGACCGTTTCATTTCACTCAACAATTTGATAGCTAATTATTTTTCCTATGAGTGAAGAGCAATATAAACTTTGTTCTTGTAATTTATCCATGATGGGTTATCTATCAATAAACAACAATTTTCTATGCGTCCTCTAAAAAATTAACCATTTTCTTCCTTTCTTTAACCTAGACATTAGCACTCTATATTGAATGGAATGACAAAAGTACATGTGATGTAAACTTTGGAGGAAAATGCCTCTATAAAATCATAAAGAGTAACAAAATCATGAAGCAATTGACTAGATTGAAGAAAATATCTCTACACAAAGATATAGTTATCACTTAAACTACAGTAAGAATGAAACTAAAGCACGACTTACTCTGAAAATCAGCTCAACCAATTTTAAAAGCGACCAGTCGGCAACTTCCATTTTTCTTTCTTTGATAATTTATAACATCCCAAATATACGGTTAAAGTATGACTTAAAGGGATTAAAATGACTACTTATATGACCAAGGTGCACCTTCTTTTATGGTAGTTCATCCATTGGAAACTCCTCAGTTAAGCGTGATTGGTTGGGAGTAGTTTTAGGACGGGTGACCTCTTGGAAAGTTTTCTTAGGCAGCGTGTAAGTGAGGACGAAACACGCTGGAAAGACTCGTGGTGATTTTTAAGGTCAGTCATTGGAAACTCCTCAGTTAAGCGTGATTGGTTGGGAGTAGTTTCAGGACAGGTGATCTCTTGGGAAGTTTTCTTAGACAACGTGTAAGCGAGGACAGAATACGCTGGAAAGACTCGTGGTGAACTTTAAGGTCAGTCAGCGCTCCTTGAAGCATTTATCGATAATGTCCGCTGTTCGGAGGGGCCCGGGCGTTACATAATTTGTTGGGAAACTTATCACATTTTCTTAAATTTACATTATGTCAATCTATTTATTCAAACCGTTTTCTTTTTTATTGCTTTTTTTTATTTGCTTGATTTGCAAATTATACCATTATATACCACTCGTCCCACTCTTCATTATTGTGGTCATATAAAAAGTCCTTTCAACAGAATTAGAACATCAGGAATATATGAAAAACATTATGTAACATTGTTTGTAATCAACATATAGTACAAGATTTTTAGGACTTTAACTTCTCATGTCAAAGGATATAAAGTAAAATAGTGGTTTGCATTTGAAAAAGTCATTTCATGTTTCCTAATCTAATTACACGTCTTTCCATCACTTCATTCACTTGAATTGAATTCATGGTATTTTATCACTTTCAAGTCTCAACAACATTTTTCTAGTTTCCACACTTCAAGTTTGTTTTTTTTTTTTAAAAAAAAAGAAAAAGAAAAACACTTTTTTCGTTTTTTTTTTTTTGGTGGGATCATTTCAAAAACTAATTAATAAGTGGAGTTTCATGGTTGGTTTCCTCTATCCACGAAAGGTTCCCCCCACTACAAGAACCTAAATGACCTTTCTATTATTTATCATGCTTCCACTTTTTAATTTCATTAATGGGGGAAAGTTGGAAACTACAATAATTTACAAAAGTTACTTTTTCCTCTCCAAGCAAGAGCAATGGATAATAATAATGATAATAATAGTAATAATAATAATAATAATAGTAATAATAATAATAAAGATTAAAGTATAAGAAAAGAAAAGTGACCATTATCTTTATCATTTTAGTTCTTTTTCTCCCTAACGTATTACTTTATTTAGAATTCTTCAACATAAATTTGTTTGGTTTCTTTTCCCTTTTGCTTGGAGTAAACAACAAAAATTTTTTAGCATATGGATATTATTTAATCTTTACTTCAATTAAATTAAGTAAAAAAAAAGCACAAAAGAGTAAATGGGCAAACTCAAATTAATGCATGTTATCAACCAAATAAAAAATTAAGACGTATTTGGTACAAGGGAAAATATTTTATAGAAAAATAATTTTCAAACTTTCTAGTATGTAGTACAATAATAAGTTTTAAAAAGTAATTTTTAAAGAAAATTATTTGTTCCCAAAGTAAGTAACTTCATTCCCTTTCTCAAGAGAGGAAATTATTTTCAATCTATTGGTACATTGCTTTATTAGGTTTTCAAATTATAGGGTTTGATCATAAAAAGTTTAAATAAAAATTTTGAATTTTTTTTAATGCAATAACATATGTGATGACTTTTGTCAATATTTTCTACCGTTAAAATTGATTGAAAGTTAAAAACAAATTCAAGTTTAATGGTTTTAGTTTAAACCTTATATATAACACAATAAGATAGATTGATAGAAAATCTAATATGTGTTTTAAGCTCCAAATATTTAAATATGATGACTGTATTCTCACTTATATCAACATTTTTACCTCTAAAACAAACTGATACATAAAAATGAAATTTAATTTCAACAATTTAGATTGAAACTTTATACATAGCACAATTGGATACATTCATTTTTTTGCCTCAAAACTTTACACTTCAATAGAGTAGACCAAGAAAAGCTCAAATATAAATTTAGCTTATTATTTATGTATTTGTGAGACTAAACTATTTTACTAGTAGGCTTGAATTTAGCTTAATCTGAATTTAGTCTTACAGATAATGAATTAGTACTTATGTATTTATGAGATTAATGACCTATCAAATACCTAGGTAAAATGGGTAGGGCAAGTTTTTACCATAATTTATCAAAATTCTCCATGATTAAAAAAAATAAAAAATTGTAATATTGATATATTATGGTGAATTTGACAAAACTTACCAAAATTTATCGAAAATTACTAAAACTTAACTTTTATCCAACTACCTTTAACATACCTGAACCATTGATCTAAGCTTGTGTTGGGTAAGGTGGTACTAAACCTCACAAAACTCATTTAGACCGAATTAAATGTAATTTATTACATGCTCCTAGAGCATGTGCTACAAATCCCGTTATGATTCATTTTTAGTAATATAATTGCTCATTTATATCTATCTGTTGTTCATTTTTAATAGCATAATTGTTTGTTTATATCTATCTGTTATTCACTGCGAATAACATAATTGTTCACTGATACTTACCCGAAACACGTGCTCCATATACATGTAATATGTATTGGAAAACTTGATGGAGTAATCCTTACTTATCCATATTTGATGCCCAAAAACTCAAAGTAATAAATGAATTGGGGAATATTACTAATCTAGAAGCTAGTTGATGAAATATCATGGGACATAAAGGGACCCATTAACCTTTTCATTAGTGCTACCCAAATTGAAGAAGTCCATCTTCTTCTTTCCATCATTGATTACTGATTTATATTCATTCACCTTTACTATGATTATATGAAGACAAACACCCCACTATGGTCAAACTTTGTGACATGATCAAACCACTCAAAAGATGCAAAAGAAGAAACAATTCCCCCTTTCTTTTTTTTTTTCTTTTTTTTAAACAAAGAGATTTTTGTGAGGTACTTACACTCAAAGCTAGTAGACTTTTGATAACCCTCTTTTTTCTATTCCTTTTTCTTCCTCTCTTTTAGCTTTTTTTTTTATTTTTTAACAAGGCTCCTCTCTTTTAGCTTGGAATAAGGAAAGTGACCCTCCTTTTTTCATTAAAGTTAAAGCACCAATCAAGCAAAAGTTGCCATTGGCTTGTCTTCTTTTAAATTTAAAAGAACAAATTAATCAAAACAAAAGAGATACCATGGATAATTTAAATATATAATAGAAAAGGATAATGATATGAATCTATATTCAAGATAATTTCTAAATATCCCTTTTGTTAAATTAATATTTATCATAATTTTTATACTGGTAGTTTTGATAATAATTATGATTAATCATCAATTATAAAAATAAAAATTGAATTGTAGTATATTGTACTTTAAGTCGTGAGATTGTGGTAGCTCAAACTTGAAATTGTATGATAGTAAACAAAATTGTGAAACTATTGTATTACGGTGCATCGCCATTGAGGCCCTGTTCTTTTGTGCGTTGCGTTTGCGTTGCGTTTCGTTTGCATTTACGTTGCGTTAAGTTGCGGTAGAAATAGTTAAAATTAAAAGTAATGGTAATTTGCGTTATGTTGCGAAGAGTTGCGTTGCGTTTGGGTGCGTTAACGTATAAAAGAACGGGGCCTGAGTTGGTGAAATTAAAGTATGACAAATTGGACTCAGTAACTCTAAAATTTCATGATTGGAGTTATAATTGTATAAAATCACATTTGCTTAAAAGTGTTTTCACGGAGAAATTGTTGTTGGAGTTGTATAAAATCACCTTTACTTGTCTAGATTAGCTAACGTGTCATGAATTTAGATATTATTTATCCAATTTATCTTTTCGGCCTGCTACGTAAGATTGTCACCAAGTCAGTCACCGTCGAAATCATTTCGGGTGCATTATTGTCCAACACCCCTCGAAGATCAATACATTATTGTCCAAGGTCAAAGTTCAATGCATTATTGTCCAATACCCCAAAAATCCAGTATATTAGCGTCCAAAAATCCCACATTAAAAGAACACATTAATAAATATATTATTCCATTGTTGGTATCATTTTTGAATGTGAAAATGGAGGATTCAATCCCAAAAAAAGGCGAAATGTAATCCCATGTGAAAAAGCTTACAAAGAAGAAGTAATCAGTTGCCTTTTTTTCTTGTAACTCCTCTTCCCGTAACTGTATATTGTTGAAATAGAAAAGTATGCACACAAGTTTTGATTTTCACGCATTGCGTGCATGTGTTGTTAAATTTATTTTGCGTGTATGGGTTTCATAAACAATATCCTTAATATTAGTTCAACCCCGGTTTAAGATGAATATTGTCTAACTCGTGCGATTAACATTATCTTTTTGCAGCTTTTTTTCAAAATTACATTAAAAAAATGAAGCAATTTTGCGAATGAGGCGAAGACCGCCTGCACTTGGATCCCGTCAAACCTTGCATCAACTGGACTATACTGAGGACCATTATTGTCGTTGTTGTACATGAATAAACAAAAGACAAAATTAAAATTAATCCTTTGATGAAAATTGAATGTTTTATGCCAAAAAAAAAAATGGTTGACACTTGACACTAGTGATTTTGCTTAAAAATAAAAATCCACAATAATAATTCGACTTTGGCTCATAATGGATGTTGGCAAGTCAGTGCAGTTAAAATTATCTTCTTTGCAGTTGTTTCTCTAAATAATTAGTTAAATATGTTCAAGATAAATTTGCAAAACACCTCTTTCAAATGAATTCAAATAAGATCAAACAACTAAATTCAGGTTAGTTCAGTATAATAAGCTCAATCAAAATAAGTAGGAACGAACATGTTCAAAATAAAAATACAGTGAGGTAGAGGCAATATTTTTCATTATTGTTTGTTTACTCTCAGTATGAACAATTATGCATTATAGATATTATCTTCCTCATGATTGTTTTTTTTTTAAATTTTATATGATTTTAATTTCTATGGGGAAAGTATTATCGAATACTTTAATGAATCATTACGTTTCTATTATTTATTTGTGTCATTGGATTTATTGATTGTTAAAAGAATGCAATTATGCAACTTAGAATAAAAATATGATAAAACAAATATTTCTTAGTTAATCAAGAATCTTACCTTATAATACAACATAACACATAAGAAATTCTCCCAAAACTAAATAAAGGAACAAAAATTTTTCTTACTTTCATTAAATAATGTGAAGTAAACGACAACAATTCCATTGTGAAAGATGGAAGTAGAAAATATATATGAAAAAGGTACTGACTAAAAATATGGTGGTTTAGTGGTATAGAATTTGGAGGGTTTTCCTTTGCATTTGAGGTTTAAATCTTGGTGGTAACAATTTCTTTGATAACTATTTTGGTGCAAATAAAAAATATTTTAATTACTATTCTATCCTTATGATTTATCAATGGTGAGGGGTAAAATGGACAATGTGAAATTTGCGTACCATAAACCCCTTTGGCTTTATATATTACATAGATAGATATATATCTATCAAACAACAACAACCACCTCCCAGTTGAAACACGTACAAGCGCGGTATGGACGATCTAGATGCAGACATTCTCCCCCCATGAACTAGAATTCAGGGAGAAATATATATCTACCAAACAAATACTCCAAAATCCCAAGTGGGGCAAGGTATCGAGGGGATAAATGCAGTAATCCATTGCAAGCTAAGTATTGAACCCAATGAACCCTTATTGTGAGGAAACCCAATAGGGCTATGATGGATAAAACGTAAGTAGATGTGAAAGTTTAATAGAGCTTAATAACATGCTTCTCATAAAGAGAAAATGAATGTTCCACCAAAGTATCAAACCCAAATAAAGAGGGTAGAAGGTTGAATACTTATCATCCATGCAAATACATCTTTTGGCAACATATATATACAAGAGGAATTCATTCTAACAACTTGATTGCATGCAACAAGTACTCTACCTTTCAACCAAAAAAAAAAAAAAAACTATACATACATAAAAGATAATAAATGACACAATATCTTGTGGTCAACAACCTATAAATATATTAAAACACAATTAGGCTAGCGAAATCTTAAGCTAAATGGAAATTTTTTAAAGGTTTTATTACTCCCAAGCTAACTCCTTATCTACACAATTTATTGTACATAAATACGATTTTATATAAATAAAATTTTAATTATAATCATGAACAAATATATTCATGTCACTTTAATGTGTTGTGGCCATTTTTTTCAATAATTCAAAACTCAGTTGAAAAGTTCACAACATTAGGTTGTTGAAACTGCATAGTAGAACAACCCAATAGCTAAAGGTAAATACACCAAAGATCATCAAAGCACAACTTTATCAATATAAAATAGTTTTTAGGGTTAATCCTTCGATTTTAACTTCCTATCTTTTATCCATTCATCCTTAAGAATCTTTGTAACATTATTTGGATCATTACGAATGAACCTCAAATCGCAGCCAATACTTGTCGTTCTACGCTCTTCATCTAAGCCATCATGAGAGCTCAAACAAAATTCCTTCAAATTATCTATATTGATCATCAACACATCTTGTTGGCAGACACGGGAGTATATTCTTTAGTTGAGATAAACCTAACATAACCTAACTTAACTTAACTTAATTGATCTTTACTTAACCTAACTTAACTCAACTCCCTAAAAAACACTCATACCAAAAACAACTTTTTAAATGAGAAAGAAATCTAAATAATATTATTTCGATATCAAATCAATCCACTTTTTACAACACCTATAACTTTTTCATTTATTTTCCTCAAAATATTCAAATTTTATTAATAAAATATTTTCACCCAACAACTAAATTTAGTCAAATCTATCATATCGTTTCCTATCCTATCTTATCATAACTTATCATAACTTAACTAACCTAACTTGAACCTAACATGATAAAAGACCATAGTCAATCTCACATTGCAATGGTGCTCAAAACTAGGGGAAAATTATAAGCATATAAATCAAACTCATCTTTATTTTCGTAATATGCATTTTTTTGTTTCTGCTTTTAATGATAAGTGTCTTGTCTCGAGTCACTTTTAAGTGTCTTGTTTATATCAAATTAGTAGCATCTTCATTCTTTTTTATCTAACTTTTTAACTAATTTTTCTTATTTCACCATTTGTTTGCCTCCTTACAATCTCATTCGTATATTAATAATTTTTACTTTTCTTATTTTACCATAATATTCATTGAATGAACATCAATGAACCTCAAATGTTGATTTAAATTATGAATATTTAACTAATGCTCCTTTTAACTATCCTAAAGTTATTGAATTTCCCTCATCACCTTTAAAAGTATCATAAAAAGAAATAGAGGAAGTATGTCCTAATAAACTTAGCATGAAATCGTCAAGGGGGAAAGAAGCTTAGCACGTAAAATTATGAGGAACTTAGGGAGTATTTTGTTGAGAAATTTTTTGGGAAAGTTGGTTAACTTTTCCAAGTTGACAAAATTTTTCATGTTTAGTTTCTCCATAATATATAGGAAACTTTTGATGTGGGAGCTATTATTTCCCTCACAACCTCGGTAAAAAGTTTTCTAAGAATGGTTAGGGAAAGTCTTTCCCGGGAAGATTTTTCCCGGAAAATCTTTTTCGAAAAAACTACAAAATATATTGTTGGGCAGTGTCCCAATTTTATTCAGACTCAAGTTTAGAAATAAATAATTATTCTCCTTATTGATACTGCTTGGGCTCTAAGCAGTTGAGTTTAACTAGAAGACTATTCTACGTCTACTTGGGTTTAATTACTATAAATACTAGGTTGTTCAACGTAGTTTGGTGTGGCCAAATTATGTGCCTTTATAACACCATTGTGAGATCTCCTTTTTCTATTCCACTTTGAGAGTTCTTATTATTAGATTGTGATCTCTTTATATCTCGTTACTCTCCCTTTGAGATATGTCTATTCATGTCTATTCCCGTTGTGCTATAATCGTTTGAGATCTTTTCTTCTTGATCTCGTTGTGTTATACAGCTGTTTTAGATACCCTTTGTAATATAATCCCGTTGTGCTATAACCGTTTGAGATCTTTCCTTATTGATCTCATTGTTGTTCTTCAGCCGTTTGGGATACCCTTTGTAATATCTCCATTATAGCGGATTTTATCTTGCCTCCCGTGGTTTTTTCCCGATTTGAGTTTCCACGTAAAAATCTTGTGTTCATCATCATTACATTGATCTTGTTTATTTTTTCTCATTATCTACATCCCTAAATTAATTATCTTGTTCACTTCCGCTGCAATTAATATTAGATCCTGGATCTAATCCCCAATTAACAAAATGTTTCATATTTGAATTCTGATCCTAACACATACCATTAAAGCAAGGATGAAAAGAAGATATGGCATCTTGCAATCTATCTTTTTGGCTTTTCGAAGTAAGTCTAAAAGATATATATGAATCTAACATAGAAAACTACAGTTAGAATGGTCTTGGCAGAGGAGAAAGCAACTTTTTTACTACCTCAACTAATTAAACATAAGCTTAAGACTTAAGAGGCACTAATCAAGCATACTTTAGTCTTTACACACATGCATATATCAACTTTATGGAAGTGATTAATAGAAAAAGGTGTTGGGTTATTTTATAAAGGTAAATGAGAATGATTCTTTAATTTTGGATGGTTGTGTGAGTCGTGTAAACGCATGCAAGAAACGCCTACACTTTCAATGCTTTACATCAACTCATGTTCTAACTTTGCCCAACCCAAAGGATATGGCTTTCCACCTCATTTACATGCATCCCTCTTCAAACTAATTATTATATTTTAGAGACAACTACATATCTTTCTACTTTTTCTAGTTATACATATTAAGAGAGGCACAATTATCTATGGACTTTTCAAATATAAATTTGATTCCAATATATACCCACAACCTTTAAAAGTGAGACAACAAAATTTTGATTGGATTTAGGTTAGGGTGTTATTCAATTACATTGGGAGATCTATATTTCAGTCCATGATATTCCTTCTTACATTAAATTATGGGCTTTTGTGTATCAATCGACTATGGCCATATTCTTTTGTGCGACAAACTGGAAGAATGGATGATTACTTTAGTGAGTGAGGATTGATTCTTCAATTCACAATTGTGTGGAAGTTTTCAGTGAGGAATTTTTTTAACTAGCATTTGGCGACTATTTCAATAGATTCTTGACGAAAACATTGTCTAATCTTATCCTTCTAAAAGCTTTTTATTAACAAATTTTGGATTGTACTCTTTTTTTTTTACATAGATAAGTCGGGTCACCTATTGAGTCCCCTATATTAAGGAGGACCCAATAGGCTTACCAGCCCAAAGGAAAGTTGGGAATATGACAAGTCGAATTTTAAAAATGTATCATAGTAGACTAAACTATTACACCCTTAGACTTTAATGTAGCCCCATCAAATTTTACTACGTGATACATGTAACAGGGTTGTTTTCCTACATGATACTTTTTTTTTTTTTTTTACAAAGGTAAGCAGGAAAAGAGCAGACTACCGATGTCTTCTCACAAGAAATCAGCCCGCCCTATCGAGATTAACTAAATTACAGAGATTGGGATTATTAAGAATTTTCATATCGTCACCAATCCCTCTGTAATGTCCTTGATTAGCTAGCCAATCAGTGACCGCACTGGCCTCGCGGTAAATATGAGAAATTTTTACTTCTTGAAACCGCTGAAGAAGAATTTGTGCATCCAGGATAAGACCTTTGATTTGCCACGGAATTGTATAGTTACCCTTTAGATCTTGAATAACCATCATATTGTCACCTTCTATATGAAGATGTTGGAACCCAGCAGTCGCCGCTGCAGCTAGCCCATCTCTCAACGCCCTCGCCTCTTCCACCAATATTGGAGCATCGCCACAGTTCCTCGAGCCTCCTTCAAGAATCGCGCCCCTCCAATCCCGGATGATGAAGCCACCTGCCGCCGAGTTGTTTATGAGCGAGCCGTCGAAGTTTAGTTTGACGACTCCCCTGGGAGGGGTATACCAGCGAACCAGAGAAACAGAATTGGTATACCCCGCCTTGAAACTGCTACCATAATCCTCTACCTCATGTTTGTTTCTGATTTTCCATTCAGCCGCCCTACTTTTAGCTTGAATGAGACTCTGGAGTGGTCGAAAGATTTTATTTCGAAAGATAGCTTCATTTCTATTTTTCCAAATCGTCCACAAAAGGAAAATGCCCCTAGTCAAATCTCTTTTATGGTCCCCAGAGTGATTATACTCTAAAAACTGAGTAATGGAAGTTATACCTTGATTCGTTACCGGGTCATCAATCCAGCCATGTTGATTAGCTAAACTCCACACTCTTTTTGTTGTGGAGCATTCCCAAAACAGATGACTGTCACTTTCAATATCCTCTAGACAGAGGGGGCAGGTCGGATCCAAATTCATTCCTCGACGAAGTAGGTTACCTCGAGTCGGAAGAGCTTTGTGAAGCAAAAGCCACAGGAAGATACCAATTTTAGGCGGAATATCAATTTTCCAAATCCAACGGAATTCCCATTTATCCTCCTGATTCAGACAATCTTGAATAATTCTAGTTGTCGTTTTCGTAGAAAACGAGCCATCACCAGTAAGGCCCCAACACACTTCGTCTTCCATGTTTGCCAAAGTAATAGGAATGCCTAAAATTTTTTGAACAATAATAGGATCTTGTATCATGCTATTCAATTTATCTACATCCCAAGTTTTATCTCGGGTAATAAGTTTATCAACAGTTAAAGCCTCATCATCTACCTCATTATGCCCACAAAGATCTTGAAGCGGTTTTCCATTAATCCAATTGTCCTTCCAGAATTTAATGGATTTACCATTCCCTATTCTCCATCTTAAACCCCGTTGAAGAATCTCCCGAATTTTCAACAGGTTTCTCCACACTGGAGAGTCCGTATTTTTACTGCTATACGAAAACAGATCTGATGTTCTGAGATATTTTTGTCTCATCAACTTTGTCCAGAGAGAGTCTTCAGTTAAAATTTTCCAAGCAAGTTTACATTGAAAGGCTAGGTTAACGGCTTCAGTTCGTCGAAGTCCCAGCCACCATACTCCTTAGGGAGACAGATCATATCCCAAGCAACCATCGCCATCCCGTTAGTTTCGTAGTTTTTTTTCCAAAAGAAATTCCTATTAATTCGGTCAAGGCCAAGGCAAGCTGTTTTAGGGAGTCTAAAGCATTGCATTGCGTGAGCCGGGAGTGATTCCAGATTGGATTGTATAAGCACAATTCTACCCGCTTTCGACAGCGCATTTGCTTTCCAAGATGTCATTCTGTCCGTGGCTTTCCCTAGAATATCATCAAAGTCCCTTGGACTTTGTCTACCTTGTTTAATCTGACACCCCAGATATTTACCCAGAGAATCGGCAACAGGGATGTTAAAAATCCCATGCACCATTTCTTTAGCCTGTCTCGGAGTGTTTTTGGAGAAGATTAACTTCGATTTGTGAAAGTTAATTAATTGCCCCGAAATATTGCAAAACTTTAAAGTAATATCTTTTAATGTAGTGGCCGCTTGAGGAGACACCTTACAGAATAATAAGCAGTCGTCAGCAAAAAATAATCCGGGGATCTTCAAAGAGTGCGGAGCCAATTGAATACCCAACCCAGATTTAGCTTTGATAGTTGTCTGCTCAAGCATAGTGCTGAACACATTCATACAAATCAGGAAAAGGTACGGTGAGAGGGGATCACCTTGTCGTAATCCTCTTGAAGGTTTTATAAAACCTTGAGGGGGACCATTTATTAACAGCGAGTATGAAACCATGCTAACACACTGATCAATTAGATTGACCCACTTTGGACAGAAACCCAATTTACTCAAAGCATTTCTTAAAAAGGGCCACTCAATTCGATCATAGGCTTTCTCCATGTCCAATTTAACCACAACCCAGCCTTTCTTGGCTTTAGAGGTCTTAAATTTATGCATTATCTCATGTGTTATTAGGATATTATCATGTATTGATCTACCAGAAATAAAAGCACTTTGAAGCGGTGAAATGAATTTTTCTAGTAATGGTCTAAGCCGATTAACCATTACTTTAGCAATTATCTTGTATACTGTGTTGCTGGTCTGAGCTGGATTGCTTGATTTCGGAATAAGGGTAATAAAGGTGTAGTTTATTTCTTTAAGTAACCGGCCTTTGATAAAAAAATCTTGGATAGCCAGAACGACATCACTTTCAATGATGTGCCAGGTGTCCTGGAAAAAGTCAGCCCCAAACCCATCAGGACCCGGGGTCTTACTAGGATCTATGTCAAAAACTGCCTGTATGATTTCCTCCAACGAAGGAGTCGAGATAAGAAGATCATTATCCATAGAAGTTATTACTTTTTGAATTCCTGCGAGCAAATTGGTGGACTCAGCCGTTTCTTGAGAGGTGAAACGGGTTGTGTAGTCCTCCACAAAATTTTCACCAATTTCCTCTTTTGTTTCCAACCATTCACCAGATTCAGCTTTGATTCTTGAAATTTCCTGTCGTTTTTGTTTTGCTTGTGCTACTCTTTGAAAAAAGGAAGAGTTTATGTCTCCTTTTACTAGCCAATCCTTCCGGGCTAATTTACCCCAATATTTTTGATGAAAAAGCAGCATTTTTTCACGTTGTTTTATCTTCCGGTTGAGCCAAGAGTTTAGACGGATACTTTGAGGATTCTCTAGTAGTTTTTCTTCAATGTATTCTATTTTCTCCATATTCTCATCTAGTTTCATTTTAAAATGGCCAAACTGATGTTTGGCCCACTCTCTCAAATCGCTCTTGACCAGTTTTAGTTTCTGAGTAAGTCTGAAGAGTCGGGTACCTTTTTGAGGTTGGCTCCACATCTTTTTAGTAATCTGTTTCATTTTGTCATATTGACTCCAAAAACGCTGATAACGGAATGGGATGTTTTTATGCCTAATAATAACTCTATTGGTTTCCATGATTACCGCGCAGTGATTTGAGAACGTGAACGAACCGTGCCAAGAGACAGCTTCCGGATATCTGTCTAAAAAGTCTTGACGAAAAATAGCTCTATCTAGTCGTTCATAAATCCAGTGACCATGTATGCGTTTTTTCCAGGAAAATTTATTTCCTCTTACCACAGCGGATTCCCCATTGATGTGTGTGAGAAATTGTGGGAGCCGTTCCAATCTAGAAGCTGCTACTAAGGATCCACCCCTTTTTTCCGCCATTGTTTCTAGTTCATTAAGATCGCCCATAATACACCACGGCAGATCAAACATTAAGCGTAAGGTCATTAGATTATTCCAGAAAGCATCATTTTCACTAGATTGCGTTGGACCATAAACACCCGAGATGATACAATTTTGTTGTTTTACCACATCATGTACTAATAAGTGTATAGCCCTGTTATCTTTGCTGAGGGTCGCAATTCGAAAATGACTTGAGTTCTCCCACAGGGCCCATATTCCTCCAGAGTGGTTTTCGGGATTAACTATTTCTGCGTTTTCATATCTTACATGATACTTGTATTGTAGTAATATCACATATTAATATGTTGGCTTTGATTGTCCAAATTATTATATATATGGACTGTAGTATTCCAAACTATCATATATTGAATTTTAGTAGTTCAAAATATCGTTCAGCTTGGGCCAAAAATCGATAGTGATACAAATTAAAATTTAAAGATTCAATAATTTAACTTATTATAATACATTTCTAAAAGTCAACTTATCACAATCTAGCCTTTCTTTTGTTAATTCAAGAAAAGGTAAAAAGAGTATAATGTAAAGAATGGGAGGTAACGAGTAACGTTCACATCATGACTTAGTAGTAATTAAATAACAACCTTCCTGCATGGAAGACAAAATAATCTATTATAATATTAAAACAAAATGTACATGCCTAGAAAGTTGCCATGTGGCACTCTCATAGTCTCATGTAATAAATTAAACTCCAAATATTTTTAAAAACGTTATCATTTCAAATAAAATAATGCATATATTAAAACAATGTATATATTAAAACAATGTATTAAAAATTAAACTCCAAATAGTCTCATGTAGTACTTTAGATTTTGTTTTAATAATTTTAATTATGATTTAAAAATATTTGGAGTTTAATTTACTACATGAGACTATGAGAGTGCCACATGGCAACTTTCTAGGCATTTACATTTTGTTTTAATATATTAATAGATTAAAATTATTAATGAAGTCCCTTCAACTTCCTAGATTTAATTGATAATTTATTTTTTGAATAGTTTAACCACTATAAATAAATAAATTTATACTTTATTATAACACAATTATGAAAATTACTTTAAACAAATTGAGTATAAAACTTAACAATTATTGAAATACTTTATTTATTTCAACACAATTATGAAATCACTATAAACAAATTAAGCATAAAACTTTACAATCATCAAAATAATATATATATATATATATATATATATATATATATAAGTATATATATATATATATATATATATATATATATATATATATATATATATATATATATATACACACACAATATATATATATATACACACACAAGCACCTAAGGGAATTACAAACAAGAAAAAACAATTTGGGAAATTTGATTATTTCCAAAGCATATTCAAAACCTCACAATTTAATACTTTCATAAATATATTCTAAATAAAATAAAATCTTAATATTTGATTTAATACAGAACTAAGACATTCCCTACTTTTTATTTCATCAATTTTATATTATAATATTTCATCACAACATAGGAAATAAAGTATAATTGATATTAAAGTAAAGTTTTCATGAAAAGTCTAGACTATTATTTTTGTAATTTATTTAATAACTATTTTTAAAAAATAAAGTTTTTATTAACACTACTATATATATTTCTATAGATAAAAAGTTTAAATTATAAGTAACTATCATAAACTAAACAAGAAGTTTGAGTAGAGGTAGATAAAAAGAATTATAAAACAGACAAAAAAAATCACAAAATCAAAACCAAAAATCAAGAAAATAGAATTATCATAGTCATTGTAAGTTGTAACTTTCTTTACACTAACATTAATGTTCATACAAGAAAATAAAATAAAATATTTATCAATAATTTCAATTTTAACCTATAGCGCCACTAATTTATATTATACTGAATCTATATATAAAGATTTTAATAAGTATTTAATTTAGTAGATAAATACTTAAACATTAATTTATAATGATGTGAGTTTTAAAATAATTTTTTATATTTTTCTTCAAAAATAATTAATATAAAGTATGGTTATTTAATAGTGATATGGATTTTAATATACTTTCACCACCAAATTATTCAAATGATATCATTGTTACACATTTTTTTTCATTATTTCTAATTATCATTCAAATTAATTTTTTTCAGAAATGAAATGATAATTATTATAAATTACTCTAAAAAATTACAAAAAAATTATTGAAAAATTATCCGTGCATAGCACGGGATATCAAAGGCTAGTTAGTACTTAGAAGTTTAACGTGAAATGCAAAGTCATAAATTTAGAAGTCTACAGTCAATCGAACATAGAATCATGTCTATGCCTAATATATTTGTGTAAAGATTAAAATGACATGATAATTTTAGTGAGAACGTTATATATTTCAAACAAATGCATAATTTAGTTGAACTATAAATCAGGGATACTTTGTTTCTTTACCAATTATCCCAACGCCATCTTATCACAGACATTCTATCCCTAATTTTGCCTACTACATACATGCATGGACTTACAAGTCAAACGTGAAATGGTGGCATATGTCTAACGTGACTCTTCCTCCAACCTTCACCATATATAAACGCAAAAATTTGGATCCAGGTGAAACTCGGGTTGATCAATGTCACCGTTTGGACGAGCAATTGATGTGTGGATCCGATTTTTTCTGGGTCAGACAATGCAGACTGGAATTAAATTTGGGTCAAAATCGGATAATGATAATAGAAAAATGAGAAATATTGTGTCCGATATTCGGTCAATGTAAAAATTCGAACGCAAAAATCTATAATGACAAACCCGTTTTTTCCCCGTTGGATAAATTCAAGTATTCGAATCGAACAAAATTTTGCCAACGCTAAACATACCGTCCTTCCACAACGAAACAGTACGTTTTGTTTCATTAACTTGTTTTGTTTTCATGAAGGGTGATGAATGGTTCAAAGCTCCTTTTTTTCGATAATTGTGGGCTTTACCCCAATTTTGTTCCTTCATCAAAAGGGGAGTGCCAATGAGTCCAATACATTTGGGCTTATGTTACCCGGGCCTAGTTTGGATTCAAGGCCTTCTCTGCATTGGGTAAAGCTTACCCAGCACAAAACTGGGAGAACATTGGAAAAAATTGACAAAGAGTCTTGCTCCTTCCTATTAGAGCTAGCAAAATTTTATCCGATCCGAAATACCTGAATTGTCTTGACCTAAAAAAAAAAAAGGATCTGGACAAAGATTTTTGTCCGAATTTTGATGTTGACCGAATATTCGGACATAAAATTTCTTTTTTTCTATTGTCTGACCCGAAATAAAATCGGATCAAGGCATGAATTTCTCGTCTAAATTTTAATATGACCGAATTTATCCGACCCAAATTTATCCGAACCCAAAATTTTGTCAGCACTACAGTCCCTATACCCGCAGGTTTTTTCACAAATCGAAAAATACAGAAAAACTAGGGCATGGTTCTTCTAATTAACTCCTTTCTTTCTGTTGCCTTTGCTTAAATAATTAATTGAGTCACTCACATAGAGTTCAAAGAGTTAATAATAGTGAACATAGACGAAACATACTATGCAATCTTATTATCAGAAAGAGCATGTTCTACGTGAGATTTAGGTTGTCTTCTTTAAAGGTGTAAGATTAAGTTAGGTAAGGTAAATTTAGAAAAGTTGAGTAAGGAAAGTAGTGGAAGTAAGTAAATGTCACATCACCTATTGTTTTTATTTTTAAATAAATTATATGAATTGAATAAAGAATGTTAAATATTGAAGTTATTTGCCAATGGAAGATGTTCGTGTCTTTCGCAAGGTACTCCACGGAACCCTAATTCTCTCCCATAGGGTGCCGCTGTGAGGGTTTGGTTGTCTCCCGTTTTCCGGTGAGACTGAGGTAAAAGGGTTTGTCTTTCTGGTTACCAGATAAGACTGGCAGTTAGACCTCGAGTGAGAGGTACCCAGGAGCTTTGGTAGGTTTTTGATAGTTTTCTTGTGGCGGAAGTCTTCTTAGTATGGCGGAAAATAGCGAGATTGAGTGGGAGAAACTTCGATTAACGGAGGCAGAAGAGGAAGTTGTGGAAATCGAAGAGGAGGTTTCTCAAGAAAAGGTTGAAGAGATTGAATTTAGTCTCGTAGGACATCTTCTTACGAGGCATCCCTTCAACTCTAGGGTTTTGCGCACAGTCATGAAAAATATTTGGAAACCTTCAAAAGGGGTTGTCATGAGGGAATTGGATACAAATCTTTTCCTATTCCAATTCTTTGCACACATGGATAAGGAGTTTGTGATGAACGAAGGACCATGGTCGTTTGATGGAAAACTTTTATTGATCCGTGAATGGCAAGGCACGGAACAATTCTCGGATATTGACTTCCATGTGGCTAGGTTTTGGATTAAAGCATACGAGGTCCCGGCTCTACGTCAGACAGTAACTTTTGCAAATATTTTGGGAGATAAAGCGGGTACATTCATGGGGTGTGATGAAGAATCAATGTTTGGCGCCGACAAATCCCTATGTTTTCGTGCGGATATTGATGTGACACAACTTTTACGACATGGATTGATGGTTAAGATAGATGGCAAATCCATTTGGGTGAGATTTAAATATCTCCGTCTGCCGGAGTTCTGTCACGGATGGCAGGCTTGGGCATCTTGTGAAGGAATGTGATGAAGTGGATCCGAATACACTTGCAGAAGATTTACAGTATGGCAACTAGCTTAAGGCTTCTCCTATGAAATCAAAGAGACGCAATGCGAAACAAGAGCTACTGGAAAAAAGGCGTCTTTATTTGGCCTTCAAGGGACAGGCGCAGTAACCCCGTGTCAAGCAGCGTCTAGCCTTCACAGAACGGAAACCCAACCATGCAAACAAGATAAATGCAGATGGGGAAAAGATGATGATTGATAGTGATAGAGCAATTGAAATTGGAAATGAAGCTTTCAAACGGAAGTTGGAGCAACACTGCTTGGGCGGAATGGGTGGGAAGATACGTAACACAGGGGAGACCTCTGATACAAATGTCGAAAAAACACCAGAGGCGGAAGTTGCTAGGCAACTCTGTCTACGCCAATGAGTCTCTTATGTATAAACTGTCGAGGGCTTGGCAACCCTCGGACAGTGTCAGACCTTGTGAAACTCATTCACAGGTCAAAGCCAACTATCGTCTTTCTTTCGGAGACGAAAAGAAGTGTTTTTGAGATGAAACCAATCTGCATCAGGCTTACTGACTTCTTTAGCATCTGTGTCGATAGCATGGGACGCTCGGGTGGGCTCGCTCTACTTTGGAGGAAAGACATTAAGGTATCCTTGTTATCCTATACAAACCATCACATAGATGCCATTATAGAAGAAGGTGTTGGAAGTGTTCCTTGGCGTTTCACTGGATTGTATGGATGGCCTCAGAACCATAATAAACTGAAAACTTGTGCTATAATTGACGAGTTGAAAACGCATTCTCAGCTACCTTGGCTGGTCGGGGGAGACTACAATGAAATTTTCTTCAATTACGAAAAGGTTGGTGGTCCTTCGAAACCTCATAATATTCTTGATACTTATCAAGATACGTTTACCTCTTGTGGCTTATATGATATTGGTTTTAAGGGCTACCAATTTACTTGATGGAATGGGCGAGATGGAGTCGATTCAGTGGAGGAGCGCCTTGATAGATTCATGGCCACTACTGAATGGATGGAGCTTTTTCCAGATTATGAAGCTACACACCTTGAGGAAACTCTTTCAGATCATCTTCCTCTTTGTTTACAGCTTAGATCGATCAGAAAACATGGCGGCCCTGGCCAAAGGCGTTTCTTTTTTGAAAATATGTGGGCCTCGACTGACTCTTGTGAGGAGGTGGTAAGAGGTGTATGGAGTGAAAATCCAAATATGAGACCCAGTATTTCTTGCTTCATGAAGCTTGGCAGGTGTAAGGATGCATTGACCAAGTGGGCCAAAGACACTTTTGGTCATGTCTAGAAAAGCATAAAGACTACCAAAAGAAAGCTGAGCTCGGCAGTCACCATTGAAGAAAGGAAAGCTCTTCATGCTGAGCTCCGTAAGCTCCAAGAGAAAGAGGAGATCATGTGGTGGCAAAGGGCGAAAAAAGATTACATGATGTATGGTGATCATAATTCAAAGTGGTTCCACCGAAAAGCTTCGGCGAGGAGAAAGACAAACACCATTATTCAGTTAGCAGACTTGCAAGGTAATATTTATACATCTGTAGATGATTTTGAACGATTATTTACAGATTATTATGATGGTCTGTTTCGAACTGAAGGAGTGCAAGGGGCTGAAGAAATTTTACAGTTGTTACACCCTCGGGTTGACGAAGAAATGAATGCCAAACTTACTGAACCCTATAGCCCTGATGAGATCAAGGATGCAATCTTTCAAATGCATCCCGGGAAGTCCCCAGGGCTAGACGGGTTTGACCCCATTTCTACCAAAGGTTTTGGAACATCATAGGAGGGGAAGTTACCGCAGCGGTTATTGATTTGTTGAATGGAGGTCCATTCCCGGAAGGGATAAATCACACGCTTATGGCTCTTATCCCAAAGATTCGAAACCCAAGCTCAGTAGCAGATTTCCGCCCTATTAGTCTGGCTAATGTCATAATTAAGATTGCAACCAAAACTATAGCCAACCGTCTGAAAGCTATTCTGCCGAACATCGTTTCCGAGGAACAAAGCGGGTTCGTGAAAGACCGCCTCACTAGTGACAACATCCTTGTCGCTTATGAAAATTTCCATCACATACACTGTCAATCCGGTAAGTCGGGCCACATGTCGATCAAGCTTGATATGAAGAAGGCTTTTGACCGGGTGGAATGGCGGTTCCTCCGAGACATGTATTGGGTTTTTGTGACAGCTGGGTGAATACCGTAACGCGGTTTGTGGAGTCTCCTTCTTTCTCCTTCATCATTAACGGTAATCCTCGGGGCTTTGTCACTCCCTCTCAGGGATTAAGACAAGGTGACCCACTTTCACCTTTTCTTTTTATCCTCGTAACTGAAGGTCTATCTGCTTTATTGCGGAATGCGATTGCTACAGGGTCCCTAAAAGGTATTCGGGTCGGTAGAAACGCTCCAACAATATCACATCTGTTGTTCGCCGATGATACAATCTTATTCTGTAAAGCGGAAGAGGAGCAAGCGGTCGAGATCAAGCGCCTATTAAACAACTATGAAAGGGCATCCGGACAGCAAGTGAATTTCAATAAAACGGATGTAGTCTTCTACAAAGGAGCACCTGCAAAAAAACGCACTCGCATTGCAAACATCCTAGAAATCCAATAGGTTCAATCCCACAAAAAATATCTAGGATTACCAACCCGTGTTGGTCAATCAAGATACAAGGACCTCGTATGTATTAAAGATATGGTAGCGAAGCGGCTGAATCAATGGGATGACAAGTTCCTGTCATGGGCAGGCCGGGAAGTGGTAATCAAAGCAGTTGCACAAGCTCTCCCAGTTTATGCCATGAGTATCTTCAAGTTACCGAGCTTTCTTTGTGCGGATATTCAACGACTCGTTTGGAGGTATTGGTGGGGGGCAAAGAATCAAGAACGGAAAATGCATTGGATTTCTGCGATGACACTTTGTGCTAGCAAAGAGTTAGGAGGGATGGGTTTCAAAGATCTTGAAGAATTTAATACGGCCCTTCTTGCTAAACAGGTATGGCGGTTGTACACAAATCCGGACACACTAGCTGCTAGATTACTTCGAGCCAAGTATTACCCCGATGGAAATATCCTTGAGGCTAGCTTGGGACACCGACCAAGCTACACTTGGAGAAGTATTCATGGGGCTCGAAATCTGATTACCACGCGCATGAGATGGGTCATTGGAAATGGGGAGAGTGTTGATGTGTGGAATGATAAATGGGTTCCAAGGCTGCCTTCACTCAAGGTGTATTCTCCAAAACCAAATCCACCACAAGTCTCAAAAGTGAAGGACTTGATAGATGTAAATCGTGGAGGCTGGGACATTCAAAAGCTTGAGCAGTCTTTCCTCCCTGGAGATGTGGAGACTATCATCAACATTACTCTTTGTCGAACTTGGCCAAGCGACATCCAAATTTGGCATGGAACGAAGGATGGTGAATACAATGTGAAGATGGGCTATCATGTTTGCATGAACAACAAGCTGGAAGCCGCTCCATCCTCCAGTTCTGCAGTTTCCTTGAAATTTTGGCGTACCTTTTGGCGACTCAAGTTACCACCGAGAATTAAGGTTTTTGGGTGGCGTGTTTGTAATGAAATCCTCCCCTCGGCTAGAGCTATCCAACGCAGAATCAAATCATACGATAGTACTTGTAAACTTTGTGGATGCTCGGCTGAAGCAAATGCACATAGTGTCTTTCACTGTCCCCCCGCTGTAGCCATTTGGGAATTAAGCAACTTTGAAGAGAACCTATGGGCTACGCCATATGATCGACCCATTGATCATTTCTATAAGGCCTTTGAGGAACTTGACAGTAGCCTCTCTGCGGCGTTTGTTACCATTGCGTGGCAATGCTGGAATTATAGAAACAAGCTCGTTGTAACAGGCTCAAGTCCCCCCGCCAGAGTCTTATACACCAAGGTTGTACAACTCCTTGATGATTTCCAGAATATCTTACCATCTCAGCATCCACAGGTTCCCAAGCACACTGCAACTTGGTCCCCCCCAGCCCAAGATTTCAGTAAATTAAACTTTGATGCAGCTAAGATTGGGGAGTGGGGGTGGGGATGAGGTTTTGTAATCAGAAATCATGAAGGCAAGGTTATGGCGGCAGGAACAAAACAACTTCGAGGTTTCAATTCCACCGAAATTACTGAAGCAGAAACTTGCCTCTTCGGATTACAAATAGCATGGGAAACAGGAATCAGGAAAGTCGTTGTTGAAGGCGATTGTCTCCCTCTTATCAGCAACCTTCGTTGTTCTTTCCATGGCCGAAACGCCATAGGACTCTTAGTCTCAGAGATTATTCAGTTTGCAAAAGTTTTCTCATGTATTAGTTGGAGTCATGTAGTTAGAGCTGGCAATAGAGTGGCACACTCTATGGCTCACCTCCAACCCCATGATTTGTGTGAACGAATTTGGTTGGAGGAGGGACGCGAGGTATGTCTAACCTTGGCCCATGATGATATGACTATTTTTCATCAAGTTAATGAATAATCTCGCTCGTTTGGCGAGTTTTCCTCAAAAAAAAAAAAGAAAAGAATGTTCAATATAAATTATCTAAATGTAAGTCATGTTCTTTTGAATCATATGGTAAAGTTAAGGTTAGGTCAAGTTAGGTTAGGCAAGAATAATCCTATCGAGTTAAAGAACATGATCTTACTTATAGGAAAGGTGTGCATGCCCTTCCCACCAATGCAAATACTCCTTCCATTCCATATTAATTGTCACTTAGTTGACTGTCGGGATTTTCAATGTTACTCTTTGGTTGATAATTTTTTATATAATGTTTTATTAACAATTATAATATTATAATTTTAGAATAATATTTTTCATTACGAATCTAATGATGGTAACTTTATATAACAAGTCATCCTATATGTTGAGAAATTTATGGTCAAAATTTTTAAAATTTGACTACACAATTTTCAAAGATGACAATTACTCCATCTGTTCCATATTAATTGTTGTCTTTGGATATAGTGCAGTCAAATTTCAAAAATTTTGACTATAAATTTCTCAATATATACAGTGAGTTGCTATATAAAATGACCATCATTAGATTCATCATGGAAAATACTATCATAAGAGTATAATATTACAAATGTTAATAACATACTAGTATTTAACCCGTGCGATGCACGGGATATTTAAATAGTTTAATAAATGAAATAAACATAAATATGTTAATATCTTCAATTCAAGTAAAAAAGAAGTCATTTTGAATTATATGAGTATTTGGAAAGTGTTTTCCCTGTCATTAAAACTATATTATATACATTAGGGTCTTTCGAAGCTAATATACTGAATTTTTGGGGTATTGGACAATAATACACTGAACTTTGACATTGGACAATAATATACTGAACTTTGGGGGGTATTGAACAATAATGCATTCGCAACGATTTTGAAAGTGACTGACTTGGTGACAATCCTACGTAACACGTGGAGGAGATGAATTGATCCAAAAATATTTAAATTTATGACATGTCAGCTAATCCACACATAAGAAAAAGAATCAACTTTTAAAAGAGTAAAACAAAACATAAAATCACATTTGTTTAAACGTGTTTCGCGAAGAGATTGTTGTTGTAATTGTATAAAATCACGTTTGCTTGTGTAAATTAGCTGACATGTCATAAATTTAGATATTATTTAGCCTATTCATCTTCTCAGTCTGTCACGTAAGATCGCCACCGAATCAGCGACTGTTTAAATTGTTTCGGGTGCATTATTGTCCAACACCCCTCAAAGTTCAGTGCATTATTCTCCAAGGTCAAAGTTCAGTGCATTATTGTCTAATACCCCAAAAGTTCAGTATATTAGCGTCCAAAAGTCCTATACATTAAGATGAAATTTAATGATATGATTGAATTCTAGAACTATACTATTACATATAAATTGAATAAAGTTATACTTTTATACATTATTTTTTATATTTCAAAAAATGCTTAAAATAAACTTAATGGAAGGAGTTGATTCGATTAGGGTATTATTTGTGTTCATTGACACAACATACGCATCCCAAGTCAAAACAAATAATTTTTAACAGCCAATATTAAAACAAAGAATTTTAATGTTAAAAAGATAACTATATAATAAATATTCCGGCTTCCAATATTAAAACAAAGAGTTTAATACAACTAGAATGAAACATAAATGGCGACACAAAGAGTAACTGGAAAGTACGTACATAATATAGTCCAATTAAAATGTTTGACATCACAAGACATTGAATGAGAAACTTTTAAAAGCCAAGTAATATTGATCATGGCAGCCTCGATGTCCATCATGTTTAATTGTCGAACCTGCAATTTAGAGTTATCATTTATTGAGTGATACAGTTGTATGAAACTTAAGCATCTAGAATTGAATGGTTGTTTCAAACATTGATAGTTGACAAATTGGAAGAAAATGAAAGATACATGAATGTTTATATTAGGTTGCGATAAATAAATTGGCCCCTAGAATAAATTGACCCATAAATAAATTGAAGAAAAGGTTGCGACAAATAAATTGATGCATAGAATTATGGTGTGGTACATAATAATAGTACTTTTACTTTTAGTAAAAAAATTATGATACAAATGTATTGTGTTTTTGATACAGATAAATTGACGCATAGAAGATTTACTCAGTTCTCCTAACCGTTATGTTTAATAATGACTTGTGTTTTTGATACATATGTATGAAAAGATAATTCTGAAGAGTTTGCTGACAATACGTTGTGGATTAATCATCTATTATTAAGGAAAACAAAAATTAAAAACGATACATACGTATTAGTCAAGCGATGAGGACTGAGAGGCAACAGAGCACATGCAAAAGCCAAAAAAGAAGAGGTTGAATATCTTCACCAATATTGTGGAGATTATACACTTTCATCTTTTTAAATTATCGAGAAGGCTAAATTGTAATCTTCTGATATTTTTCACGATGTAAATCCAATGTATCATGCAAACTTTTATGAAAAAAACTGTAACATGCTAAAATATATTGATGTAGTATATATTGATAGTACTTTTCGAAAAGCAACCTGTTTGTATGTTTGCTGATAATTCAATAGCAAATTAATGTTAACAGTTGACAGATTGTAAGAAAATGAAAGATGTTTCGATGTTTATATATTAGGTCGGGAGATAAACTCCTAATTAGATTTGGGTGAGAGGTAAAATCCTAATTAGATTTAGGTGAGAGATAGAGTCCTAATTAGATTTGGATGACGGTTAGACTCCTAATTGGGTTGGGAAGTAGATTTGTAATTAGATAATGGACTATTTATCTAATTAGACTTTTTGTTTATTATTTTTTTAAATTGATTTTTTTATTATTTCATGGGCGGGAATTTTTTACTATATTTTTAAATCGATTTTTTTTCTTTAATCTGATTGGCCGATAACCACTACAATCACTATGGGTTGAGTATTTCAAATTTCGAATATATTACTTTTATATTATTATTACTAGGTTTCAACCCGTGCGATGCACGGAGTGAAATAGATTAGTTACTTTTGAAATTTTATAAAAGTCATGAATAAGTAACTGCCCATACAAAGTAAATCAAACGTATTATTAATGAAATTGTAACATGGAAAACATCACAATAAATTGTTCCGACAAAACATGTAATTTGGCTAATTAGAAAGCGTTGATAACAACTCCTTTAATTTCGCAAATAGATTTCTAAATCAGTAATTAGTGGGCATCTTTTATGATGACAGGAGTTTAAGACTTTATACATATTTTATTAAACATGTAATTTGACAAAACATGCAAATAGTCTAAAAATAATTACTATTATGATTCTAAAAGAAAATTAAATGATAACTGTAGATATAATTTTTTTTTAAAAAAAAAAACATCGACCATATTGTCAAATGAAAAGACATTATAATAAATTGTTTAAATGATACGTTTATATAGATGACAATAATTCAGTTGCAAAAAAGCTAAAGTATTCCAAAATCATTGTAACATTATTCAGTATCTTCATGAACTTTTGTTCATAGGGGTAAGGTTGCCTACATTAGGATTCTCAAACCACGTTCAAACGTGTCACCTGGGAGACTGTTGTTGTATAAGTAGTAAAAAAACAAAAAAAAAACTTTAATTGAAAATATTAAAAACATGTGATTACTGCAGTGAATATTTATTTAAAAGTGTAACTTAAAATCTAATCTAAATATTTAAATTCAAAAGTATAAAAGATTAAACCAAAAAAAAGCAAAAAAAAACAATATTATTGATATGCATATCTATTATGCATACGTTACAATCTAGACATAATGACCATCACAAATTTTAAATATAACAAATATAAAATGTAAAACTGCATTAAGACACCGTTTTTTTATGCTGTACCAAGCAACTTAGGTTTATAATAAAATGCGGTTGAAAATAAAATCAAAAATTATTAAAAATTGGGTCCTTTTTTTTCTTAATTGTGATTGGTTGAGACTCTTGAAACGCTCTCGTTGCAGTATTTGTTGGGTCCCACATAGATTGTCATTATAAGTATATAGATTATTATATATTATAGATATATAAAAAAATATTATCAATTAAAAAATGATATTAAAGACCATAAAAGTTAAAATTATGACAATCAATATAGACCGGAAGAAATAATAAGCGAACAGAGGAAGTATTAATAGTTGTGCCAGAGATTCGGGGGGGGGGGGGAGGATTGATTTTTCCTACTTGCTAGATATCTATATCTAGAGCTGGGAAAAGCTGACACAACACGATTACCGACCTGAACCTAACACGATATTAAACGGATTTAGATAGAAATTTTCAACCCATTTAATTAAATGGGTTGACACGGTTAACCCGTTTAATTAAATGGGTTAGGTTCAGGTCAGGATTTTCGACACGAAAAAACATCTACTTAACCCGTTTAATTAGGCATGTTAAATGGGTCAAACGTTTGCTCGATAATTGTTACCTAATTATATCATTTATCAATAAATTTAGGTGAAAGTTCCAGTTAATACTCTTTGAAATATACATTAGACTTGTAATTTTAACTTATATTCATATTTGACTATGAATCAAAAGACATCTATTTATATATAACTCGAATTATATTACCACGCAAATTATGGAGTATGATATGTCATTATTTCGATGACACAATAGTTGTTTTGTATAAATGAGTTAGTGGTTAAACGGGTAAATTGGTAAATTTATTCTAACACGTTTACTTAAATGGGTAAACAGGTCAAAACAAGGTCAACCCGTTTAAAATTTAAACAGTAAACGGTTTTAATTTTCAACCCGTTTAATAAATGGGTTAGGTTCAGGTCTGAGGATTTTGAACCCGTTTAAGTTTGACATGAACACGAACACGACTCGACCTGACCTATTAGCCAGCTCTACTATATCTATATCTAGGGCTGTCAAAAATTCGGGTTCGAGTCAATCCGGGTTTGGACGAATCGAACATCGGACGAAAACTTGATGTCCGATACCCAGTTTTTTTTTTTGAACATTTTTCGGGTCGGACAAATCGGACAAGCATGGATTCGGGTCTAAACAGGGTTCGGACAATAGGAAATTGGAAAATATTGTGTTCGAATTTTCGGTCAGATCGGTCAATATAAAAATTCGGACGAAAATTCTATGACCATACCCGCTTTTTTCCTGGTCGGACTAAACCGGATTTTCGGGTCGGACAGTTTTTTGATAGCCCTATGACTATATCTATAGTTATATAAAATTGGTACTCGCCAATTCTTATATTTCCTATCTTTATTATATTTGGATTGGTAATTTAGTTGTTTTGACATAACCATATTGATCCGATTTTCTTGTTCTATATTGCATTATTGTGTAGAATGTGAATCTGTGAAATAGATAAACAATCTAATTTCATGAAAGAAATGGAACTTAAACTAACATGATATGGTAAATATTATTATATATGATGTATCACTAAAATTTTTGCATAGGGCACAAATTAAACTACTGTTTAGCAGAATTTTAATAAATTCTTTGATTCAATGGTTTTTCCTCTAAACTTTGACAATCATGCATACAAGAACAATTCATACATAAACATTTGTGACAACACTTGATGCAACGATCAAGGCATGGTCTCCAAGGTGACACCTTTAAACATGGGTAGCTGCAAGCTGACGGACATGCTGCAAAAAATTATTAATATTAGTAAAAATTATAATTTAGTATGAGAAAAAAAAACAATTAAAAACCACTAATGCATACCTTGTTTTGTCACTCGATCAGCCTTTTTTTCATCAAAAAGAAAGAAAAATGAAAAAAAACGGTTAAGAATAATGTAAATTTGGATAAAAACAACCTATTTATATGCATAAATTTTATCTTATAAAAAAATTGAATCAAATGTTTTTTATCAATCTATGTATAAAATTATTCAAAAAGTATCTTACTTAAATGACTTATTTTGCTAAAATTAATATATAAAATTAGTTTATTTCTACAGAAAATAACTAAAATTGTGAAATGCTACCATTTTATCAAAACTAAAAAGAATTAACAACACTTCATACAGTGAAAACTTACTATTGAAATATTGATCATTAAAATGGAGATGAGCAAGCACAAGAGTAGTTGTCCAAGAGTAGGTTTGTGACTCATTTTAACTTCAATTGGATATATTTAGATCCAAAATTTTGATGAATAAGTTAATTACTTATGAATAATTTGCTCTTGGTAACAATCACAGGTTGAGGTCTCTTATATATAGGTGTCTTATTCACTATTCATTTAATTGAATATGTATCACCTTTGATTTGTTACCTATATTATAAATTAAGAACACTGATTCACACACCCAAATATGATATTTGCATATTAATTATGTTGTAGAAATATTATATCCATGCATACCACCACAACTCATTTCTCCCTCCATTTCAATTTAATTACTCCTCCGTTCCATATTAATTGTCCAAAATGTCGTCTTTAGCTAAGAATTTTTTATAGTATATTTTATCAAAAAATTAAAAATTATATTTTTATGATAGTACTTTTCGTTATGAATCTAATAATGACACTTTCGTATATTAGAACATTGTATATGTTGAGAAATTAATGACGCGTCGGGACAATTAATATAGAACGGAGGGAGTAACTATTATTTTTCATATTTTATGATCTGTAACACTACTCCACGTGTATTTTTTACTAATGTAATTTTCAAAGATGATCAACTTATGCTTTCATGAAATATCTTTTTGTAAATCTAATGGCACTAATTTAAATAATAAATCATAACATAAATTGAAAAATTACTAGTTCAAAAGTTAACTATAGACAATTCAATATCACATGTAATATGAAAAGCAGAGAGTACTTTCATAATGAGCAATAAAAATTAAAAGGAAAATTTTCATGCTATAGGTAGGAAAGAATAGGACTAATGAAAATTTGCATTCTAATGCAACTAAAAAACAACACCAATCATAATAATAACGAAATAATACTCTTCAAAAAAGAATAATAACAACACAATAATAAAATTATAGCAATAGATGTAAAGAAATAATGAAAATACAGTACCAATGTCGTCACAGCTATATATGCCTGTCAATTCGGGCAGACGAGTTTAACAAGGATCGAGTATATTTCAAGTTTTGTTAAATATGAGTTATATATATTTCAATTCAGGTGGTTTAAGTCAGGTTTTCGGGTCATGGCTGCATTCTTTTCATTTTCCTAAGAAAGTAAAATTATTTTTAGACATTTAATTACATTAGATCACCTATTCACCTTCCCCCTCTCAAGTATTACTCAATAGCACATAATAACATTTACTCAATAGCACCTATTCACCTATTCACCACTCAAAGCTAATTCACAAGATGTCACAAATAATGATTTCCAATTATACCCATAATTCTTTTTTTATTTTCCATTTTATCCCACTACTTAGAAGTTACCCACATGACCATATTTTTTTCATTTTAAATTTTAAATTTTCCCATGATTTTGCTCTATTTAAAAAAAAAAAGAAATAACTAACTACTGACATCACAACTCAAAGACAACTCAAAACTAATTATATGATAGTGTTTAAATCCAAAATAACTATCTAGTGACAGTTACAAATCAAAGACAACTCAAAATTGATTATATAATAGTATTATAATCCAAAATTAATATTAAAAATACAAATTAAAATTAATTAAAATATTAAAATGAACAACAAATTATAAAGTATCAAAATTTGTCTTAATGATAAGACAAAATATTGAGAATTTGAGATCATTATGATCATTTACAACAAGTAAAATATTATTTCCTATTAGAAAATTGGTAAATAAATTACAAATATGATCATCATCAAATACATAAATTGTAAGTTCATGAAAAAATAGACCCTAAAATTCTTGATTTATTCTTCTAATTTAATTAAACAAAAACTAATAATACAAAAAAAAAACTATGAGATAATTAATATATAATTAAAATAATATCCATAAGCTTTTTATATTAAAAAAAAGTCTTCATGAGTCAATCTTTCTTCCACCAAAATTTAATTACAATTATCAATCCCTATATAAAAACTAGATTAAAATAAAATATAAGAGATATTAAAACATAAAACTCTCATAAAAAAAATGTATATTATTGTTTTATATTTTATTTAATAAATAAAAAAAAGAAAAAAATACTAACATTGCGATAAAAAAAATGTAAATTAACCTCTCTTTGTTATGAAAAAAAAGTAATGCAACTTGGTTTTGACTGATGTTGCGATATATAGGCTTAAATTTAGAATTAATCATAACTTTAAAATTAATTTATAATTAGTAGCTTTTACTACTAAAGGGTATAATGATTTATAATTTCTCCAAAACATTTTAATTTTAATTATTTTATAAAAAAAATTATATTTATTTATGAAAATAAGTTTCCAACAAAACCATATTTATAATGTATATACGTAGTTTCTTTTATTTTAATCAATTATTCCGTTGTTTAAAATTAATATTTTTTGAATGTTATTGAGAAAGATTTAAAGAGAATTATAAAGTTTCTTGCATTTATTCAAATTAAATAATAAAAATTACTATTATTCTTTACTATATGTAATTAAGACAATACTAAAAATAAATATAGATTTTAGTATCAATTACTACTATATTATGTAAATTAATTTTGAAGACAATTTGCACGAAACAAATACAAAAATAATGATAGTACAATTGTTGTATAACTGGTTTTATTAATTTTTAATTATTATTTTAATTGTTAGTTACTATAAAATTTCTCCAAAAAAATTACATATAAATACTGAAAATTTTCCCGTACATCGCACGGGATATACAATGCTAGTTATATGTATCAAATTCCTTTGGGAGGTTGTTCTTGTTGTTGTATGTACCAAATATTTCATTACAAATATGTTCTTTGGAACATTTGCCAACTAGTTGTACCAACCTATATCTACCTGCATCCACCTGCACCAACATGAAACATCCTGCAACGACGTGCACTTACTTGCATCCACCCGCACACTCAGTCTAAAAACTAATATGTTAATAAATAATAAATAGGGTTTTTGGACGCTAATAAACTGAACTTTTGAGCTATTGGATAATAATGCACTGAACTTTGACATTGGACAATAATACACTGTACTTTGGAGGGTCTTGGACAATAATACATTCAGAACGATTCCACCGATATATGACTCAATGGTGATCCTACATAGCAGGTGGAAGAGATTAATTGGCCAAAAAATATTAAAATTTATGTTATGACCGTTAATCCACATAAATACAGGGAGTCAACTTTGAAAAGAGTAAAAAAAAAACATAAAATTTCAATTTGCTTATACGTGTTCCCCATGAGAGATTGTTGTTTTTGTTATGTAAAATCATTTTTGCTAATGTGGATTAGCTAACATGTCAGAAATTTAAATATTTTTAGGCCAATTCATCTTCTCGGCCTGCCATATAGGATCGCCAATCAGTCAGACACTGTTAAAATCGTTCTGGGTGCATTATTGTCCAACACCCTTAAAAGTACCGTGTATTATTGTCCAAAGTAAAAGTTCAGTGCATTATTGTTCAATACCCCAAAAGTTCAGTATTTTAGCATACACTCATAATTAAATTTAAAAACTTTATCTTAATACTTTACAAAGTTAAAATGCTCTGGTAAAATTCTAATTAAAAATAATTTAATATATTAACAAACATCAATGCCATGAAAAGTCACTCGAGATTGAAAGTTCTTCAACATAGCTTAATTAACCCCATATTCAATTTCCTATAGACCTTTCTATTTCAAATTGAATTCAAGTAAATTTCTAATATTTAAAATCCACTTTATATGATTAGGAACATATTATTTAGCTATTTCCGACTATTCAAATACTTATTGTAACACCCCGGAAATTCAATTATAAAAAAGTCAAAGTCAAACTAACGTTAACAGACAAAATTTAGCGGAAGACTCAAACTCTTATTGGGCGTCACTGCCGTATCCCTTCGAAGGAATACAAGGCGAGAAGGAAAACTAAAACTGTCTGTCAACGGCAAACCAACTAACAAACTCATACTTAGAAATAAACTTCAAAACTAACTTCAAGTCTTTCAAAAAGAAGCATAACATATTTAACGACTTCTAGACATGTCGTCCTCACTTCTAATTCCCGTCCCCAGCATATTGATCATCACCTGAAAACAAAACATTTCAAAAAATGAGGGGGAAACCTCAATAATGTCTACCCCCAACGTTAAAAACAAGTTAAGTTCATTTCAATTCATTTGAGGGAGAGGGAACAAGTCAAACCATTTCACAAACCTTTAATCCCTTAACTGTTTTCCTCAACCCAACCAATTCATATTTTATTATGCGGGCGGGATACCACATCCCTTAGAGTAACATCGCCTACCACAGGCATCAAAAATATTCGCCTACCACGGGCATCAAAAGTCGCCTACCACAGGCATCAAGAGTTCGCCTACCACATGCATCAAGGTATTAACTATCCTATATCAGAGAAGAAGCCCTGATCTCCTGGTCTATAACCCGGCAGGATACCAAATCCTGAACTCCGAGTTATGCCCCGAAACCCGCTTAATGTTTCACTTTGAATTATTAGTATCTTATGCAAAAACTCAACTCACAACTCTTAAGTCAAACCCAACCCAGGTTATCAAAACTACTTATAAAAGACCATCTCAATTCTCAACTCATAAATCAATAATCACAACTAAAACGCACAGTTATCCAAAACAGATGGTCACATTTCCACAAAAGTCCCCTTTCGGGATGCAATTCTCAAAACAGATTAGAAAACATTAAAACACATTTAAAGAACATCTCGGTGGGGATTAGAGCATAGACATTACCTGGTTAGCTTCACTTCACAGCAAAAACGAACACACTTGAGCTCACTAACGACGCGAATTAGCTCGGGCCTAAAATAGAATAATTATTCTAATCAAAACGTGTCCCTTCGAAGTTAGTATTAACTACCTTCTACCTAACCCTCCCCTAGGAACACTATAGGTTCCTATCAATCATGAATTTAAACTTTAAATTACTTAACACATTCCAAGTATCGTATAATAATACCAAGTAAACTTTTTCAATCAACAACACATTCATTAACAATTTCACATAACAAGACAGATTACAACATCCACATAAAAAGGGCCGTAACTTGACTTCCCGACATCCTATGGGTCTGGTTTTGGACTTTTCGAAAACCTTGGAAGGTCTACTAAAACTCTTAAGTTGAACTCGAGACCCAACACACGCTTTAAGGTCCTCAAAAACCGTCATCTTTCCAAACTGTCCAGATCTGACCTAGGTCTGGTAATCGGGGTATAACTCGACTTATAAAATTTCAAAGTCCGGTTCGTAAAATTGCTATGAAAGCTAACATCTAAGGGAAACTCCAGTCCAAAGGGTTTGATCAAAAGACAACTACACTAGTCGTGGTGACCCGATCTTTAGACCCCATCAAAACTGTCCCGTTACCGGTTTCCATTTAATTTGCAAATTCGGTTCTAACTTCCACCAATTCGATCCCGAGGTCCTAATTTGGTCCAAAGTAATTAACCTAATCCAACTAAGGTCCAAACATCAAACCTCCTATCATCAAACCAAATTGTAAAACATGAATTCACTTTAATAATTTCCCTAACCCTAAAAGCATGCATGAAAAATTAATAACATTATCCTAAACATGATTTCTATAATAAACTATGTCAAGGTCTTATAATAACAACATGGAAGGATATAAAACATGGATTTCTTAATCAATAAACAAGAAGGAACTTAAAGAACATGTGAATAAACTATAAAGAACATATAAACATTTAAACTACCAATCAAGAATCCCAACAACCAATTTCTTTATACAAGATTCAATCAAGAGTCATAAATTAGTAAAAAAGAATCGAACTTTAGTAATTCAATCGCCTAACTTATTAAACAAGATTTAAACATGATTGAAATAAAATAATATGTAAAAACTTAACTAACGATTCAAGAATTAATCTAGGTAATTAAACTTTAAGAATTCGTGCATACAATAATAGTGTTATCTAAATCCTAAACATGCTTCACAAGAAATTAAGGTACATTAAACAATTGAACGTTCATTATTTAATTACAACTATTACAAAACCCTAATACACCAATTAGAACATAAAATTACACATAAATAATACAACACAAGAACAAATAATTGCAATTAACAACTTAATAAAATTACACCCTTAATTACCCAATTACAAGATTTAAAACAAGAAATAATAACAATACAATAATAATAATAACAGAAAAATAAAGAAACAAGAAATAGTAGTTTGTTAGAAAAAATAGGGTTTACGTTAGGGTTTAGGGCACAGTTTTCCGGTGAGTGTGGGCGGCGGTGGTGGATTCGGTCGGCGGCGCACAGAGGGTCAGAGGATGGCGCGATGTTCAAGGATGGTCGGAGGTGGCACCGTCCGGTCGATCCGGCGCTGAACAAAGAGCAAGAAACAACCCCCTGCTCTTGTCTTCGTTTTGGGCAGCGCCGGTGACGGTAGCGGGCAGCAGCGGTGGCGCGGCGGTCATCTAACGTCGGGGCGATGACAGTGCTGTCCTGGTGGTGCAGTGGCTACTACGGTGGTGGGGCAGAGAGAGCGATCGAGAGAGAGAAAGAGAGAAAAGAGAAAGAAAAGGTGGTTGCGGTGGTTTCCGGCTGGGTTGGTGGCGACTGTGGTGGTGCGGCAGAGAGGACGGGGAGGGAGAGAGAGAGAGGGAGAGAGGGGTGTAGGGTTAAGGTTTGAGAGAGATTAGGGTTTGGGAGGGAAAAACTTATCTTTTATACTAATCACAATAATTAAGGTCCAATTAGTATTACTCCTAATCCTAACCCAACCCAACACTAAAATCTGCTTTTTCTAAAAACAAACTAATAATAGTAATAATAGTAATAATAAATAATAACACTAATAATAATAATAATATTATTAATAGTAATCACATAGCAAATAATATTCACATAATTATTCATATAACAATTTTAATAAACACAATAATATTAATAATAATACTAATAATAAATAGAGTAAAACTAATAATACTAAACCCCCGAAATGACCGATATACCCTTGTTAGTCTCTCACGATCCTACGAGCTCAAGTGTTAGCAAAAATAAACACAACGAATAATAATAAATTAACGAAGTCAAACATAATATACTAACGACGTCATGGTCAACATCTTTGGATTTTTCGGGGTTTTACACATATATTTAGCTCCATATACAAATAGACAAGTCAACTTCCATGTTCAAGATTTCAAATATACTTTGTATGAAATATGTATTATAAATATGGATTTTTACGTATTTTCTCATACATAATTATAAAATTTAACAATAATTGTATTTTTAATAGATAATTGTATAAATATGAATATGGTAAAAACAAAGTCATCAAAACGTTGCTAAATTGTACTAACTTGCAATTATATTATCTCGTCTACATTTATCTGCAAGAGTTTGCAACAATCTGTATCAACTTGTACTTATTTACACTAACTTGCACTAACCTACGCCAACTTGCACTTACCTATAAACTGTAATTTTCCAAATGCCATAGGCCCATAGCGAATAAGTCCATAGTTATTTTCAAATTTTCTATCTTATTTAATTTTGACACAAAAATTAATGGTTACACTTATATTTAATATATAGATAGTTGATTGGTGTCTAATGTACGTAGTTGTTGGTACAGGTATAAATGAGCTTAGCCCAAGTGGAGCGTTACCGTCGCGTGGATGGGTGAAGATTAGCTTGAGTGATGATGGATGATCGATAATCAACAATGACCTTGAACACCCAAAGGTTGAATATGACCTTGAGCAAAGAGAGTCCACAACTCTAGGCCTAACACCCCACCATGATTATCAAAGGTAATCCACTAAATAATCACTAAAGAATGACTTGAACACCACCAAATCACTTGGATAAAGTAACAAGATTTTTGAGAGAAAACTAAGGGAGAACCCTTACAAATGCACTAGCATATATTCAAATGTCAAAAACTACAAACAATGCCAAGGGAGGGGGTATATATAGGAATGGGGGGAACACACAACACAAAGCAGTGCAGGCGAGAAGGAGGACGCGGCGCGACTGGCGCGTGGCGATGCGACAGACAAAGCGTGAAGGCTCGTTGATTTCGACAACCCACGTTGACCTTTTTCCGCTTATTCTTTCCGAATGACTCTGAACCCTTTTAAAGACCCGAAGTAGGTCCCTATGAGGACCCGTAGCTCTACTCTCATGGTCCGGGGTCCCATTTGAAGGGATACCACACCCGGTGATGACTCGAATACGCCTCCAAGGTCCCGGGTCCACCTTGAAGTGGACTCCACACCCGTCCTTGGAGCTATTTTCATTGTGTTTCGTGGAGGGGGTGCGGGACAGTTTAGCGATCATGAATTTCGAGGTTCGGGCCCCATCCCGATACGCTCCATACTCCCCTTCTTGAAAAAGAGTTGTCCTCAACTCTTGGGAGTTAAAATCGAGGCACACCTCTTCAATTGGCTCAAAAAAACTTCGAACATCCCGAACGCCACGATCAATCACACTAGGCATCCAACAAGCTTCGAACCCCACAATGTACACATCGTCCAAATGAAAGAAGGAGGTTGGAGGCTTATTTTGTAGAGGTAAGTGATCAAGGAAAGGGATAGGGAAATTTTGTGGTGCCCGGAAACGCTCAACCTCATTAGGCTCAACAATCGGTGGAGGTGAGGTGTATGAAGGTACTTCTTCTCGGACCTCTTCAACAAGCACGAGAGAAAGGGAAAAATCGATATTCTCATCCTCCTCGTGGCATGGAGTTTCAAAAATAGCTTTGGAAGCCGCATAAGGTTCAATGGAAGTTCCCTCATTGGCTTGGTCTCACGGTTAACCTCACGCTTGCAAGTGTTAGGCAAGAATTTTCGATCCATCAATCGTTTTAGCCTCGTTCATGAAGTGATTTCCGATCGACCCTCCATTGTCCTTTCCATTCTAACGGTCGCAAACCAAAGAGATGCGGAACTTGTGAGTTTCGATCTTGCAATTTTGAAGGCTCGTTCATCACTATACTCCTTAGTTGCAAAGAATCTCTCCAAGGTTTGGACCCATTCACGATAGGGGTGAGCGGGACCGGGATCCCGGTAATTTTCGGAGGTCCCGGTCCCGGTCCCGGTTGTGACCGGGAGTAAAGTTTTGCTCCCGTTCCCGCTCCCATTTGTTACTGGGAGCAAGGATTTGCTCCCGCTCCCGCTCCCGGTCCCCCGCTCCCGGTCTCGATGGGACCGGGAAATCAACCGGGAATTTTTAGTCCCGGTTTTCTTTTTTTTTTTCATCCGTTATTTGATTTATTTCCACTAAAAGCCAACATAAACTATACAAGTTTTCTCTAATTTCACAAATGTGAGCGCCGGTTTGTTTACATAGTCACTTTTCCCAAATTAAAATTGTGCAATATCTAATACATAACTCTTTTTTTCCGGAAAAAATAAGCTATAAGTCCGAAATAATAATAAATAGAACAAATTTAAAGGGCAAACACAAATTAAATTAAAACAAATTTATCAACCATCATAAAGTCACTTAATTTGTTTTATATATTAAATTTGTTATATATATATATATATATATATATATATATATATATATATATATATCGGGAATCGGGACCGGGATCGGGAAATTAAGTTAAGTCCCACTCCCGGTCCCGTTGTTGAGCGGGACTTCATTTTTAGTCCCACTCCCGGTCCCGCTCCCACCGGGAACGGGATTTTGAGACCGGGAGTTGACCGGGAGCGGGATGGGACCGGGATTCCCCGAACTTTTGCTCACCTCTAATTCACGATAATCATCCGGGCTGGTGTAGCCATTGAATTCCGGAAGTTTGAGCTTAATATCATGGAATTCATCCCGTGAGGGCCTATCAACCACTTCCCGGCACCGATGGCGTCGAAATGAGCCTCTATCATCGTCACTCGACTCGTAGGAGGGAGAAGGACGAATAGGGCTACGAATGGACCTCCTTCGTTCATCTCGGGGTTGTCTTTGATACTCTTGGGCGAGATTGTCCATCCGCGCCGCAATGGCCTCAAGAGTATTTTGAATGTTCGTGAATCGACTCTCGAGACTCGGCTTAGGGGCCATAACAAGAGCATGGGTGAAGGACGGATTGTGTTTTGGGGTATTTTATGGAGTTTGGAGGTTCTTTTGTAGTTGGGTAGTGTTTGGCTAAGGGTTCCTCGTGTTTTTTCACTCAGACATTTCATCGAACACCTTGCGTGCACTATTTTTCAACTTCTTCTCAATGCTCCAAATGGCTTCAAACCCAACAAATACAAACACAATGCAATATATTCTAACATAATTTGATAGCAATGGGGTTGGGGGACACCAATATTTGCATACAACTCACAAAACTCAATACTAGAGAACACTACTAGCACAACAATGGAGAAAACTCAAGCTAGATGAAAAACCAAAGCTTTAATACCAAATGGAGCGTTACCGTACGCGTGGAGAGTGAAGATTAGCTTGAGTAGTTGAATGGGATCGATATTCAACAATTACAATAGCCTTGAACACCCACAGGTGGGATATGACCCGGAGCAAGGAGAACCACAACTCTAAGCCTAACACCCAACCATGATTATCTAGGAATTTCCACCAATAATCACTAAATGAATGACTTGAATCACCACCAAAATTGATTTGATAAATATAACAAGGTTTGAGAGAAAACAAAGGAAACACCCTAACAACGCTTAAGCATTACAATTCAATTCAGCAAAAAAACTACCAATAATGCCAAGGGAGGGGGTATATATAGTATTGGGAAAAAAAATAAACAAAACGCAACATTTTGGGCCGGAAAACACGCGCAGGAACGGGAGGTCGCGGGCGCGACAGACTTCTGTCCGCCACAAACCGTCGCTGGCTGAAAGAGGTCGCGGGCGCTACCGAGTCCGTTGCGGGCGCGAAGACCGGGACAGGACAATGACTCGGGCAAGTCACATGACGACTCAGGCGCGACTGTCTTCTGGGCAACTTTTCCCTGCCGACTTCAAATGCGCATAACTTCTTCATCCGAACTCCGTTTTAGGCCCGTAAGAAATCGATGGAAAGCACTCGATGTGTACTTTAAGCTCCCAAAATTTGAGACCCATCGGAGTTCGGATGAATAAGTTATGACCTAAAGCGTGAAGGCGCGTCGATTCCGATAACCCACGTTGACCATTTTTCCGTTTATTCTTTACGAATGACTCCGAACCCTTTTAAAGGTTCGAAGTAGGTCCGATGAGGACCCGTAGCTCCACTCCCATAGTCCGGGGTCCCATTTGAAATGGATACCACACCCGGTGATGACTCGAATACGCCTCCAAGGTCTCGGGTCCACCTTGAAATGGACTCCACACCCGTCCTTGGAGCTATTTTCATTGTATTTCGTGGAGGAGGTGCGGGACGGTTTAGCGATCATGAATTTCGAGGTTCGGGCCCCATCCCGATACGCTCCACCAAGGCTGCCCCTGGTCAAAGCTCGTGAAGCCTTCAAAGTCAAGGCTCGAGTAATTCGGTCTTGGTTTATATTGCTTGGGCTCAGACTCGGTTCGACTCGATTTTTTTAAAAAAAATTAATTTTAAATTTTCAAAATCAAAGCAAAATTAAGTGAAATTTCCAGATTTTCATACAAGTTAATCAGAAATTAATTATAGTGTGTTTGATGCAAAAGAAAACTATTTTCTTGGAAAATTGTTTTCCTTATAAAATAATTTTCTTAGAAAATGAATTTTCATTTGTTATTTTCACGTGTTTGGTACATAGGAAAATAGTTTGCCTGGAAAATGATTTTCACTTGTTTGGCAATAAGAGGAGTGAGAGAAATATATTAAAAATTTAAAATGGGTGTGTGAGAGACAGTGGTGGAGAGGGCGAGGGAGAAAGAAGAGATGGAGATTAAAATGTGTGTGTGTGTGTGTGTGTGTGTGTGTGTGAGAGAGAGAGAGAGAGAGAGAGAGAGAGAGAGAGATTAAAACAGATGTATGAGAGAGTGGTGGAGAGTGAGAAAGACGATAGAGAGACAGAGTGAGATTAAAACGAGTGTATGAAAGAGAGGAGAGGATAGAGAAATGTGTGTGTGTGTGTGTGTGTGTGTGTGTGTGAGAGAGAGAGAGAGAGAGAGAGAGAGAGAGAGAGAGAAACGAGTGCATGAGAGAGAACGACGAGAGAAAGAGAGAAATAGAGATTAAAACTGGTGCATGAGAGAGAGTGGTGGAGAAAGAGAAAGACGAAAGGGACAAAGAGAAAGAGAGAGAGAGAGAAAAATACATTAAAACATGTGCATGAGAGAGAGTTGTGGAGAGAGAAACAAGAGATAGAGAGATAAATTAAAATGGGTGCATGAGAGAGAAAGAGAGAGAGAGAGAGAGAGAGAGAGAGAGAGAATATTAATGCGTGAGAGAGAATGGTGGAGAGAGAGAAAGAAGTGTGTGTGTGTGTGTGTGTGTGTGTGTGTGTGCCTGAGAGAGAGAGAGAGGGAAAAAAGATAAAAGAAAGAAAATGCACTATAACATAACTGGGCTCCAACGACCGATATTATCGGTAGCTAACAGGGCTTATAGATCGACGCACGCTAGCAACGATCGATAATTAGTAACTGATAATATCGGCCGATCGCTATATATTAATCGCTTGCTAAACTAGCAACTGATATTTATCAATCGCTAAACTAGCGACTGATAAATTATCAGTCGCTGACTTCGGTGTCTCTGGATTGACGTAATTCTTACTTTAGCCACTGATAAAAGAGAGAGAAGAGGGAAAATGGATAAAAGAGAGAAACTGCGTGGCAAAAAGGTGGCGTTAGGGATATTTGTCTAGGGTTAGGGTAGACATGGGAGGGGTAGAAAGTGGGAAGTGTGATTAACTTGGACCAGGAAAATAAGTTTTCTTAAGGTTTGATTCAGGAAAATAATTTATATAGGGGAGGGGGGAATGATTTTTCTTGAAAATGGTTTTCTCCATTTTCGGTCCACCAAACACCGGAAAATTGAAAAATCATTTTCCAAAAAATTGATTTTCATCCCCACCAAACCCAACCTAAGTATTTTTTTATAGTAAGGGCATAGTCAACCAAAACCTAAACATTAGCACTTGAATTATCCCAAACCTAATTAGAACAATAAAAGAAAATTATCAAATTTATGTTATAAAATTAAACTTTAAACAGGCAAAATAATATATAGTTTACCTATATCCATAAAGTGTGACCTTGTTCCTACCTGAAATGTTTGAGCGAGATTAAATTGAGCAAGCCCCTAGGCTCAAACTCGGTTGGATAGACATCTAAATCGAGTTTTGATCAAGTTGAACCCGAGCGACTTACAAGTCGGCTCGACTCTGTTATGGCCATAATTGTTGGCATTAAACTTTGCTTTGACGCCACTTATCAACAACAAATTTGAGCAACAAAGTAATAAATACAAATGTACGACGACAAGCAGGAAAATAGAAACCCAAATAAACTTATCCTCCTAAATACCGTCTATGCTAGGTATGGAGGAGTCAGATATAGTAGTATTATATTCTTATCCCTATATTTTGTAACTTAGAGAGACTGATTTGAGTTGACCCAAGATTTAGGACATGTTCTTTTCAACTTATGATAAGTAACTTATTGTTGATCAATGCGGATTAGTGTTGATTAGTGTTGATCAATGTTGATGAGTACTTATCAGTGTTGATGAGTGTTGATAAATTAATTAGTTAAAATTAGCTATAATAATTAACAATATGATTAGTTATATTATGATCTGATATAGAAAAAAACACTATTATTTTGTTTAAGAATTTTCTTAACAATATATGTTTTTATTAACAATAACGTTAGTTTAATTTTAAATTTTAGTTAGTTATACTTAACAATTTAATTGGTTATAATTGGTAATATAATTAGTTCTATTTTTATTAAATATATTAGTTAGATTATGCATTTTTAACAATTCATAATATAATTACAACATTATCTTTTTATTCTTTTCTTTATAATATCTATATTTTTGACCTTTCTCCCAAGTCTCAACTTCACATGAGATTTCCTCTAATCCCCCCCCCCCTCATTCTTACCCTATTAATGTATTGGGTTTTTGGCTCAAAATAATCCGAAGTCGAAGGTCATCTGCTGAAAATAATCTAAACTCACTTTTTGGCTGAAAATAATCCAAATTTTTAACCTAGTTACTCTCAGACTAAAACGAAATTGATTTCCGGCGTCAGAATACTGACTAGGCAGCCTGAGCACGTGTTTCTTTAATTGATTTTGGTTTTGATTTTTTTTAAAGCTTATGTAGACCCCAACTCACTTAAACTTATAATAACATGGCAATGGATTAAAACTAAAAACACTTTAACATAATAAATTTAGTTTTCCAACCCCAAAAATTTAAATTTTGACCCAACCCTAACTGTTTGTCTTTTTTCTAATTCCGCTCCGTCTTCTCTCTCCTTCTTCGTTATCTTCTGTATACCCCAATCAACATTCTAAAGTTGGAAATCGATTTCGGTTTAGTCCGAGTAAATAGGTTAAAACTTTAGATTATTTTCAACCAAAAAGTGAGTCTGGATTATTTTCAGGCAATGACCTCCAACTTCGAATTATTTTGAGCCAAAAACCCTATTTTATTTCATTCTCTCCAAAATATTATTTTTATATATAATATATTACTTTTAGACTGTTAGTCTCTTTTCTAATCTCTTATACAATCATCATCTTCATCTTCTTCGAGTCTAAGCCGCCAATTTTCAAGTAAGTTCCAAATCATCTCTTTGTTTCTTTTAATGAATATTTATGGATAAATTGATGTATTTTTATTACTATTATTCACAGTGTTTTGGAGGCAGGTAGGGGTGTTCATTGGACAAACCCGGACCAACCCGGACCAGATCGAACTGGATTAGAACTCGAAATGCAAAAACTTTGGACCAAAAATCAGACCGGAAACAACCGGTCTCAACCCAAACCAACCCAGTTAGGATTTGGACCGGACCAACCCAGACCGGTTTGGACCAGTTGAGATATTTTTGAAAATTTTCTATTAAAATTTGTAAAATTACTGATTAGTTAATTAATGTATGTCCTTTGTTGAAAACTATTTTTTTTTTGTATGGTAAGTTATTGTTTATGGAATTATGTTCAAAAAATTTAGAAAGTAATGAATTATAAAAATTTTAAATGATATAATAATTTGGTAGAATACATAGTAATATTAAAATTTTGTAGGGCCTGTCAAATTCATGGGTAACTCCAATTAATCAAAATTTACTAGTTTTTGCCTAAATTTACCAAAACTTACCAAAAGATATCAAACTTAAAAAAAATTAATTTTAATTACCAAAAGATATCAAAATTTAATTACCATCTATGTGAATTTATACAAAGTTAGACTATGATGAATATATATAAGAATATTTCTCCTTCTAATTTTAGGGGAGAGGTCGTTGAATTAGAATATAATATTTTTTTAGGTCATAATATTTTGATATACGTGATTAGTGCCTATAATATCATGAATATTTTTTTGATTAAAATTTAACTTTTATAATAATTGGGTTTTCAGTCCTGGTTTGGGTTTTTCCGGATTTGGACTGACCCGGATCGAAACCCAAATCATAAAAAACTTGGACCGAATACCAGACCGGTTACCTATTCGATCCAGGTTTGGCCCAGTTTTTTGGTCAACCGATCCAGACCGAATTATGAACAAGTCTAGAGGCAGGTGCTAGTCCATTGATCGAAGTCTTAAAGAGCCACTAGACAAATGATAAAGAAAGACATCAGCCCATGTCAAAGGACTCCAAAGGACTAGACATAAAGTGTCTGCTTTATTAGTTACATGTAACACGGACAAAGCAAAATACTTGACCTTTTTAGAATCTCAAGAAAATGGTTTTCACGGGAAATAGTGGATACTAACTCATAAGTACGTGGATACTAACCCCTCTGCAAATACTGGAAGAGCAACCTTATGGCTTCTAAAGGAAGCTCCTTCCTACATAATGGTAATTGAAGTATTTGAACTTTATTTCCTTTCTTCTAGGAAGAGGTAGCCAAACCATGGGGAGTACTATCCCAAACACCCTAAATATCCTTTTATCGTCAGCGAGCTAAAGATATCGTACTTGTGTGAATGTCCTAGAAATCTTTGACTCTTTCTTTTCCCTCCCATGCTTGCCTTTTCTGGTATCACAAGTATATTCACACACTTGGAATTTGGTCTCCCTCAAATGGATGGATTTGGGATTCATTCAGGACTGAGCAGAAAGAACCTAGAGCATACATGAAAAAAAATGCTAGGTAAAGTAGTCGATCTGGAGTAGTTTTTTTTTTAAAAAAAAATTAGCTTTTGTGTTTTAATCTGATTACTCATATAAATAATATTGAAGATGATATATACTATCATATTAGGGAACTATCCCAGTATTACTCCAAACAAAGAATATTGCAGCTATTAATCCCTCAAAATTTACAATACCATCCAACGGATCTTGAACTTTGAATTCATTATGCATAAAACAAGTGAATAAACATTTACTTTTTAGCCATGCTGTCTTTGCTTTGTCAAGTTACTGGAGTTGTGAGATATGTATTGGTAACTTATAACATATAGATGTTTTATATCATATATGACTGTAAAATGTGTAATGTATAAGTGTCCTTGCAGATAAACAAAAACAATTAAAAATTACTGAAAATATTACTGGATTATATTATTCATTGCCTATACAAGAAGAAATTAAAGTCTAAAAATGATGATAATATTTTTATCATCTTTTACGTATTATTGTATTCTATGTATTTTGTGTAATTCTACCTTAATCAAATATGTAAGTAATATACAAATTGTAATTGTAATGTTTACTTTTTTAAATCTAGTTTTAATTTATTCATTGAAAAAATTAACCACATAATTATTACAAAATTAAAATATTAGTTGTGTTGTTAAGTGTTGATCAGTGCTGAACAATGGTGGTTGGTGCTAAATATTGATGATCAATATTTATCATAAGTTGAAAAATATATGCCCTTAAGATTTCTCACTGTATAAAAAAAAGAACGCAAATAAATAAAAATGAGGAATATTTAATATGGAAACCTTTTGAGAAATCTATCACTAACAAATAAAGAAATAAAACTTCTAATTTCTAAAGAAATTAGCAAAGACAATTTTCTGGATTCTCCTACGAAAATAAGGTTTCTCAATAAATTTTTCAAGGGACAAAATTTTCCAAAAATCTTTCCATCGAATCCATTTTTCGATAGGGTTGTGCTGTTACATGAAAATTTTCTAGGAAATTTTCTAGGAACTAACATTATCCTCTGTTACGTTTGCCTCAGGAAAAACAAATCTAGTGAATACATTAGTTTATTAAGAAAATTTGATAAGTTTGGATTGGGTTATTGTATGAAAAATTATATGAAAATTGGAAAAACTTCATATTTTGGGGTATTGGAAAAAGATAATCCAGACTTGCAACTTTGTTACTAATGAGTTGAACTTTAACCCTATTAGTTTTAGTGTCCATCACCTAGTTAAGTATGTTGGAAAAGTGATGTGACAGTGACAATATTACACATGTATCTTTTTGCAGTTAAAAAAACGTTAAAATCATGTGTGATATCGCCATCGTCACGTTATTTTCTCGATGAGTTTAATTTGGTGGTGAACACAAAAAATAATAAGGATAAAAGTTTACCTCACCGATAATAAAATTAGAGGTTTGAATTAGGTTTTTTTCCCAATACTCTAAAACACAGATTATTTTTTTTCCAATTTTCATAATTATGTTCTATCATTTCATGTATGTACTTATCATACCGGTAACATAATTATTAAAATCCCGATTCAGATCTAAGATCTTACGATTTTATGATCCCAAAACCCTCATTACTATTCTACAATTTACATTATGATCCACGAACCTACGTGAATTTATTTCGATTTTTATTACCCATAAATTTTAACTAAGATCCCATTTCTAACAACCTTGAGTGGTAAAGAATCATATCGATATCTTTTCATACGATCAATGGGTGTTAGAAATTAAAAAGGAATGAAATCAAATCCAATTGAAGAGCGGAAAACAATCACCAGTTCACCACCGTTCACCAACCATGACAACAAGGTTGGCTACATGCACGCATTCATTCTCCATTGCACCGGTGCACGTCTCACCCAACCCATCTATTTTGTCCCACCCAAACTGGGTTCACACCATCTTCCGTGTTTGGCTGCACGACTCTCAGGTCAAACACTCTTTAAGTCAACCTTCTTTATAAATTCTTCTCCCCATTCTCTTTTCCCACTCCCTCCCTCGTAATCATCCCCCTCTCTCTCTCATTCTCCTTCGACACTCTCTCTCTCTTTCTCTCTCTACAATCCATCCTTGCATTCGTCGAATCCGTAACAGTAATGGAGGACGCAGCCTACAACCACTACGACGACGCCTCCTCCGCCGCCGCAGTCGCCGGAAAAGACCACGGATGGCAGAAGGTCACCTACGCCAAGCGCCGGAAGAACCAGCAGCAGCAGAACAAGGCCAAATCTGCCGCCATCGCTAATGGAGACGCCGCCGTAGATAGTGACGGAAACGTTTTCCGAGCGATCGAGCAGCAAGCCGAAGATCGGCATCGTAGAATTGTCGAGGCGCAGAAGAAGGCCGCGGCTTTGTCTGATGTGCCGCAGAAACCTAGATCGAAGCGTGATGACTCCGATGACGCTGAATCGGATGAGGAGAGAGAAAACGGCGTCGTTGTTGATGCCAAGGCTGAGAAGAAAGAGAAGAAGAAGAAGAAGGCCGAGAAAAAACCGAAGGTCACTGTTTCTGAGGCCGCTGCGAAGATCGATGTAAACGAGTTGGCTGCATTTCTCGCGGATGTTTCGGTGAGTGGTTTATTAGGTTGATTTTGATGAAATTGTGTCGAGATCTCGGATTTGGCGATGAATCGTTGTTTCTGATCTGATGAAACGTCGATCTTTGTTTGTTAGGGTTCCTATGGAGATCAGGAGGATATACAGTTGATGCGATTTGCGGACTACTTCGGCCGGGCGTTTGCGGGAGTGTCTGCTGCTCAATTTCCATGGGTGAAAACCTTTAAGGAGTCACCGGTTGCCAAAATTGCTGAGGTGAGCTTGTGTGTTAGCTTGAATTTTGAGATTTAGGCAGAAATTCATTTCAAATTGGTGAATTATGGTACAGGAGTCCCATGCACTTGATAGTTGGGTAAATTCCATGCATTTTAGATATGATGGTTTGTGTATGATGTGAAATGAGAAGTTTTTCTGTGCTGGTGGATTTGTGCATTTGGCCAGTCGTTATGTATAGGAATTGAGAGCAGTGATTGTTCAGTCATCTGTTGCGCAGAGATTTAACTAGTCTTAATCTCTGAAGCCCAACACTCTTAATCTAAGCTGTACTGTGATTATTATGTCACTGTCTCATGTCTTACTGGGAGATTCTTTCAGCAGATAGGAATTGGTGCGATCGTGATGCATGGCTAGTATGTTCTCTGTTTTGACCTTAGGTGCACACTTGTGTCCTAATTCCTTTTGTGTTGTCATATTGACATCTTAGTCCATTGTTAAACTCTGGAAGAGTACAAGCAACACAAATGGAGTAATGGAGTGTCAATGCATGACTAAATGATCTGAGATAGTTCTTGCTGTATTGATTGATAAATTTGGCTGTGATGGATTGTGCCAATGCTTATATTAACTTTTTCTCGTATTAAACTCTTTTTTTTTTCAATAAAATGCTGTGTGCTGTGATTGATAACTAGTTTTGTTTTACGATTGATTAATTTACTAATGAAATGTGCCTGAATCTCTGAACAGATTCCGCTTTCCCAAATCCCAGATGCTGTGTATAGGGCATCAATCGACTGGATCAACCAACGTTCAATGCCAGCACTTAGCACTTTTGTACTATTGTTACTAGAAAGTATTATTGCAGACTTAAGCAGCCAACTCCCCAGTGCTAAGAATGCCAAGAAGGCAACACAACAGCCATCATCTAAATCACAGGTATCTGTGTATTTCTACATTGTTTTTCCTCTCATTAGACTGTGTCCAAGCACAAATTTGTCACAGTACTATGCTGTGAGTTAATGATTGATCCTTTTCATGGCATGTACTTTGTGTTTGATAAGCTCCCCCCTCCCTGTCTACCAAAACCTGCATTGTTTTTTCCCACAGCCCTGGTAAGAAGTTGTGTCATTGCTACCTTGTTGTTGTCCTTGGGTCAGTGGTGCTTTCACTCTTGAAGAGAGTATTGTAGGAACTGCTTAGGTTCACTTGTAGAAAACCATGTACTCGCGGTAACTCGCCACATGACTTGCTTCTCCCTTATATGACGTGGGAAATAAAATAGTGACACATTGCCAACATACTTTTCCAAATCCACCCTTTCAAGTTATCATTTGACGTTTGTCATTTGTCATAGTTCAGGTTGAGATGATTGACCAACTTTAAATTATGATCCAAGTATTATGAGAAGTTCCAAATGCTTTTAGTTAGTACATCTGAATGGTTTGAATTTTATAAGGCTGGCTCAGTTTTTGATACCATAAGAATCTTGTTTTGGCGTCTATGTAACTTTTAGGAGTCCTGCATGAGGAAATGGCTTTGTTTGTTCTTGGTGTCCTCCTTAGCTCGTAAATTGGTCGCTCAAGAATATTATGCTTTGATGACCATTGTGAGCGATTGACATTCATTGCCCTGAACATGATTGCATTTGAATGAAGTTTCCTCTGATAGTTATTATGCAATTTACAAGTTCCAGAAGTTGAAAGTCTGACTTATAAGTCCAAGATATAGGAGATATCCTTATAGGCTACACCATGTGACTGGAGCCTGTCGGATCTATAGTAAAATATGTTGAAGTTAAATGTAACAAAGTGAACTTTATTTATTTATTTTGATGTGTAATCTTAAGAACATATTAATGGGACACCAAGGGGGTGCTACCTATTTACAAAAGGGCAAAAATAAAAATCATGTTCTCCCACCAGTGGTGAAGCCAGGATTCAAAGGCAGGGGTGTCAAAATAAAATTTAATAAAAAAGATAAATTATATTGAAACAAATTCTAAAAAATTAACATATTGAAATAACATAAAGTTTAGTGACATAGTTTGGAAAATAAAAATACATACCTTAAATCTAAAGTTGTCATCGACGAGTAGTCATGTTTTGATAGTAAATCATGATTTCCTCGTTGGTCACTTTATTAAAAAGATCATCTTCAAAATAAGTGACAATACTCTCACTTATAAAATCATCTGATATTTTGTTGCGCAGTGCAGTCTTTATGAATTTCATTGCAGAGAAGACTCTTTCAACGCTTGGTGTAGAAACCGGTAAAACCAATGCTAAAGTCATAAGTTGATATAGGTGAGGAAAGCTCAAGTGCTTTTTAGTAAAACATCCGCTAAAACATATTCATATTTGATTATTAGAAATCAACAATTAACAATAACAAAATCACCATCACATAACAATATTTTAATTTGTAACCAATCAATCAATCAAACAAATAAACTACATAATTTGAATTATGAATATTTGAACAAATTAAAACTAAGAACTTTGATCGTTCTATTCAATAAATTGCTATTTCATCACAAAATGCGCAAATTTATTAACTGTTCAATAAAAATATAATAATTAGAATTAACAATAAACAATAACAAAATTACCATCTCACAAAAATATTTTAATTTGTCGTCAATGAATCAAACTAATAAACTACATAGTTTGAATTATGAATATTTGAACAAAATAAAACCAAGAACCCTAATCGTTCTATTCATAGATTGCTATTTCATCACAAAATTCAGAAATTTATTAATTGTTCAACACAAATTTAACTAAAATTAATAAGTTAAACATAATAACTAATAAAATAACATATCTCAATTAAAGTGTTTGATCAATTTGCACATAAAAAGTAGTAGAATTAGGGTTAAAAGAAAATTTTCTAAAGTTGGCTAGGCGGGGTCGAACCCCCAACCTCATGGATAAATAGGCGCGTGCACGACGCGAAGGAAAATGCTCAACTTGAAATTCGGCGGAATCGAACCCTTGACCTCAAGGGCACCAAGGCGCGCCAGCAGCATTCCGCAGATGTACCATCTGGCTAAGTGAATGAAGTTGTTAACTTTCCCCACAAAATATTATATATATTATTTTTACTGTAAAACAACTATAAACTTGTTTTTTTTTTCCCACAAAGCTGGGGGGTCAATTGACCACCCTTGACCCTTAATAGCTTCGCCCCTGTCTCCCACTCTCAAGCATGAATTTAATAAAAAAAAATTTAATAGTGACAATGTAGTCTCACTGTTGTGCACTTGGCTGCAAGCCTGCAACCATACAACATTCGCAAAAGATTGAGCTTAAAGAAAGCAAGAGAGAAATCCATAAGATAGGAGACCCATTCACAATGGACAAAAAGCGAAAATGGGGGTAGTTGTATGAATTTCTTGATGCTAATCATTGGATAACAGAATCTGTTTTAAAGTTCACTTAATAATTTGACGTCTTCTGTTTTGTGACTTGGCAAAGATCATTGATTATTCCATTATCAATGCACCCTCATGGGTTTGTATCATTTCCATCAGATAAAATATTTGTTGTTGTGTTCCTTTTTTCTTCTTAATGAATCGTGCGGTGAAATGGCAGGTTGCTATGTTTGTGGTATTGGCTATGGTTCTGAGGAGGAAACCAGATGTGTTGATCAGTTTGTTGCCAACATTGAAAGAGAACGCCAAGTATCAAGGTCAAGATAAGCTCCCAGTCATCATATGGATGATATCTCAGGTAATTTATGGTCAAATGCTGTGACTGAGTTAAAGGATTTCTCTATCGTTTGTCTTTTGGTTTTTACCCATTTAACTGTTGTTGGGGCCTGAATGCATATCTTGTTTTATAGGCATCTCAAGGAGATTTGGCTGTTGGCTTGTTTGCATGGGCACATCACCTGCTGCCTTTGCTCAACAGCAAATCTAGTAACAATCCACTTAATAGGGATTTGATTTTGCAACTAGTTGAAAGGTGTGTGTGAATTGCCAGTTTCCCGGTTTCTTCTATATATCATTCCCTTGTATTTGAACCTTGACTGAAATAGTGGTTTTTAAGTGCAGATTTTTAGCAGGCCCAAAAGCACGCTCCATTTTAGTGAATGGTGCTGTTAGGAAAGGTGAAAGACTGATTCCTCCAGCTTCACTGGAGATCTTAATGAGGGTTACATTCCCTCCATCAGCTGCTAGAATGAAGGTGTGTGATTCGTGTTGCCTTCTTATTTTTGGAATATTAAAGTCTTTTAAGCCCTCTCATTAAAGTTGGGTTTCTATGCAGGCAACTGAGCGATTTGAGGCCGTTTATCCTACCCTTAAAGACGTTGCACTTGCTGGTGCTCCTGGAAGCAAAGCAATGAAACAAGTCGCACAGCAGATATTTGGATTTGCTATTACAGCAGCCGGGGAAGGTGATTGCACCATTCTTTTAATTTTCTTCTAGGGAGATGTTCATGCTTATTACACTTAAAATAATAAAAAAGCTATCAAATGAGTACACGATATTATATGTTAGCTTAAATTCAATTGTGACACTAACTGCCTGGTGAGGGGTCTAATGGGGTTCACCAACTTTCCAACATGGAGACATGAGTCTGGACGCTTGAGATACTTTCGCTCTTTGTTACCCTCTCACACTTAAGATTAACCTATCAAGCTAAATGAAATAAAATAAACTAACAAAACAACATTGATAGCCTCTCTTTTCTTTATGCTAATGTGACATTGCCATACCCTGTGCCCAAACGGTAAACTTCCTTGCCACCAATGTCACTTGTTTCATGAAGGGTTGATGCAATAAAAAATAGATGATTTTCCCCCTCAATTTATTAACTTTTGTTGCCCTCAATATTTTACCTTTGTACAGGAAATGCTGAGCTCTCAAAAGAAGCCACTAACATTGCACTGTGGTGTTTGAAACAAAGTGCTGATATCTACAAGCAATGGGTGAGGAGAGATGGAACCTTTTTGATTGATGCAATCTAATTTCTTCCACATCAGTCTTCAGCATAATGCTTCTGGAATGTAATTCTTGTATTCATGTTCACAGGACAAAGTCTACTTGGACAATCTACAAGCCAGTGTTGCCATTTTGAAAAAACTTTCTGAGGAATGGAGGGAACAACATGTCAATCCGTCATCAATCGAGCAAATAAAGCAAACTATAAAGAGTTTCCAGCAGAAGGTAGCTTCTCAGCCTCCTCACCCCACCACCACCAAATCCAAAAATAAATGAATGAAAAAATTTTATGGTTTCAGGAAACAGACATAGATATAAGGGAATCGTAACACAACTGTGTCATTTCCTCGTTATAGTGATATAAAAATGCGAGTTGACTGAGCTAAGTGACCAATTCATTAATTGAAAAATTAGCTGTAATTAGCTAGTCATCTGGGGGATGTAAATGGGATGTGAGCAGCAAGAATATCTTCTAATGTGTGTCCTATACCTAATTTCAAAGAGGAAGAGGCCCTTTCTAGTAAATGTGACATGTCTAGTGTCCTACTTGGGTGTGTGTAGCCAAAGAGTATCTGTGCTTCTATGCGATGACCATTCCTTAGGTCCAGCGGTATCTTTTGGACGTTATGAGCTTTGTTGCTCTTTAATAATTTACTCTGTTTTCTCCGTGTAGAATGAAAAAGCTCTGGCTGGAGAGAACTCCGGGAAACAATCTCTGGTGAAGGAAGCCGACAAGTACTGCAAAGTTCTAATGGGAAGATTATCCCGCGGTCATGGCTGCTTGAAGGCGTTTGCCTTTTTAGTTGTTGCTGCAGGCGTGGGGGCTGCTGTTATGTCCCCAAACATTGAGTCCCTAATCGAGTCCTTTGATTTGAAGAGGCTCTCCGTGATGCTCAACTCCTTCCAGTCTGTTTAAATCATGGTTATAGTTACTCTACTCTCCGGGGAACTTACATCGCATATTTCATCCAAAGCATCCAAAGGAAGCAAAAAGAGAAGAAGCCGTTTACACCCTCTCCCTCCTACACACCACAATAAGTTTCAAGACCGATCCTTTGCCCACATCGAGTTAGGAAGTGAATGATGGCAGCCACAAGGCTGACTGCTACTTGAGAGTTTCAATTCGGTCTCTGTAGTTTAACCGAATCGTTTTTTTTCCTTTTTTTTATAATTTATTATAGTTTCCAGTCTTCTGTCTCTGACTTTTTTGTTCCTTTTTTCGCCTCGTTTTCCCCATGGCCATAAGTGATGTGGGAGTTGGGGCTGTTGACACTCCTGTTAACTGTTACTTTATACTCCAAACGTAGATGGTTCTCTGTATCTCTGAACTAGTGTATTTTTATTTTAAAGGGTTTCTTTGCTTATTTAACTTCATGGCTTTCCTGCATTTTATGTGCATTGTTTCTGACAGGTGAAAGTTGTAACGGATTGTTCAGCATACATTTGTTGCGAAGCTGCCCTGTAGCGTACTGTAGATCCAGTCTTGTTATATTATTAGACCATATTTGTTCAGCATTCGTCGGACTAGTTTCTGTTCAATATTGTTTTTGCTACAGTTAGCGCGGGTAAAAATTTGTTTGACCCAAATACCTAAATATTTCCGATGCAAGATAAACTGCGTCTAATCCCCATTTTTTGTCCGAATTTTAAGTGGTCATGTCTGAATGCAGAACAGGGTGGGGTTAGGTTTGGATCGCCATTTGAAATTTAGGGTTGGCCGATTGGGGTTTTGGATTTGTCCGAATTTCACCACAGCTAGCTGGACATGTAATGGTGAGGAGAAAATCAGGCATATGATTATACTCAAGAGTATTATCACCACTAGGATTTGTTGGAACTTGGAACACAGATAATACGGTATCATATATACGCAGTTATGAATCAGAATGCAGTACAATGCTGATAATTAAGATGGAATTGTTCATTCATAATCCTCGATGGTGGCCCAGGGGAATTTGAGGAATCCACCTCTGACCTCTGCTGGATTTTCTGGCTTCGACCAGGGATACTTGAGTGTTGGGTCTCTTGGAAATTTCCTGAAGTTGAGAAATGGTGCCCACAGCAGAACCCTGTCCATTCATTTCAGTTCAATTAAAATCATCCTGCCTTTGCTTTTGCAAATGGGTTTTACTTAATAGATGAACGAATTATTGGACAAGTAGGTACTCAGTACTCACCCTGGGAAGAAGATGAAGACACACATGAACTGCACGTACATCTCCAACAGATTCCGTCTGTACCATCGTATCCTTAGCCAGTTCAAGATCACTGGCTGGAAAAAATACCCAGCAATCAAAGATCCCATACGAATGTAATGGGTGCTACAAAGGGCAGTATGGATATAATCCGTAGACAATTTAACTAATACCCGCGTCAAAATATTAGTATACTACAATTGAATATATGTGGAACTATCTCAACCAATGAATATGGAGGGTGATGAGATTCGAACCTAAGACCTCTGGTTCTTCATTTTAGTTCTGATATCATGTGGAACAAGTGGCAGCATCTCAACCAAAAGTTTAAGTTGATAGTTTAAGCCTCAGTAACAGTTTTTTTTGTACTCTAACAGATATGTTTCTTTTAGGTATGGATGTTTGTCACTAGTTTGATCAGTCACTTGAAATTATACACACATTTAGTTAGATTAGCTCACAGTTACTCAGTACATGAAAAATAAAGAAGGGAAGGAGCTTTTAAACTCACTGGCACTATCAGAAAGTACCCAAAAGCAATAGCCCCAATCTGAATCAAAACCCAAATCAAATCTGGCTGATCATTTACTCCTGTAACTGCCAGTGCTGGTTCTGCAGCCTGTTCAACAAATACTTGTAAACAAAACTTTTAACTTTTCATTTTGGAGCATAAAACATGATTTATTATCATGAATAGTAACAACTCTAATTAACACCAAGGGGATACACCACTTACAGATGCCAAAATTCCCATTGGAACAACCAAATTGGGATTAAGCTTACGCTTAAATCCATTTCTAGGCTCAAGTGAACTGGTGTCCTCCTGTCCACAAAAATAACTCCATATCAACAAACTACATCAACAATGTTATCATCATTATTTTTTTTTATATAGGCATGCGGTCCAACCCATCGGACCTCTATCTCAAAGGAATAACCCAACAGGCCTATAACGGACAGGGAACATGAATGCCAATGGCCCAAAGCCGAGACCCTCTCCTACCCCCAACATTCTCCGAAATGCAAAAGGGAGAATCCAACTCGGGTAAGAGGTGATTGGCACATCAACAATACTATTAGGAGATTCAAACATAGATAGTTTACCACTATAAGCAAAGACACCGACTCCAAAAGACCCAAAAACATTCGTCACAAATATGGACCGTCCATTTACATAATCAGAGAGACTGATTCCAAAAGACCCAAATATATTTTTTTACAAACATTGGAGTATAGAGATGCAGAGGACATACAGAGGTCTGATTAGGCTTAGAGCTGCAGAACAGTTTGTGCCTGAAACTGCAGGAGATTGATGAGGAGGTGGGCTTGCATTTTGGAGGGCAGAGAGAGGGCAGAGCCTTGAGAGGCTGAAAGCTAATTGGGCAGCTCATGTTTCAGAGCATTTGGTTCAGTTTACTCTATCTGCCTTATCTTTTTTTTGTAAAGTTGATTTGCATTGTATATTGGTGGCTCCTTCCACAGAGGGGGAATGAATTATTGTTTTTACTCTGAAAATAATGAGGACAAAAATTGGAAATTGGAAAATTGAGAACCGCATGTACTAACATATATATATTGGGGGATAACGCAACGGTGGTGGGAAATTTGGAAATGGAAATGACTGGCCCTATTATGAGTTTTTGGGTAAAAATATCACTAAACTTTGCGAAAATGATAAAAAATTATCACTTGGAAAAAGTTTGTTATCTAAATGTAGTTAAACTAATGTTTACAATACAAAAATATCACCGTGTCAGTTGTCACTGGATAACCGGTTGTAGCAAGTTAAACTGTTATTCAACTTTTTCAATAAAGTAAAAAATGCTACTACTATCAACTAAAATAGAAAAAGTTTCACTATCAAGCGACACAGTGACATTAGCGTTGGTTTAATGGTTTTTAGGTAACAAGCATTAACATTTTTGCTATTTTCGCAATGTTTAGTGGTATTTTTTATCCAAGAACTCGACCAATTCTAATAATTAGTTTAAGAAGTTGCAATAAGATTATTCCCTTCAAAAAAGGAGTTGCAAATTGCAATAGATTATTAATTTATGAACATGAATTATTTACTCATGCATTAATTTTTACAAATTGATATCATCCACTTCTTGGCCGATCTCTACAAATTATCTCTATCGGAAACTTCAACACTTTGGGCGGAAGAATACCTTATAATTATTAACCCAAAAAGTAAGAGTTCCCTGAAATGAGTTTTGAAAAGCTGGGGTACCAAAAAATAATTTTCCCAAATTTGGGGTACTTCCGAATAACTTTTTACCTTATTATTGATTGCAATTTATGGTGCAAATTACTTATATTACATGTATTTTCACTATCTAGAGTCCAGACTAGTCCGATCCTCTAAAATAATGGATTAGATTTCGACTTAAGCTTAACCCAATCTAATCAATTCAAAAGCAATTAAAAATTTGATCAAAGTAACATTTTGGCAAATTGATTGTAGACATGACCTTAACTTGGAATACCCCAAAATAAATTTAATTGGACCATCGTTACCTTAAAGGGGTAAGTTTGGGTTCTGTTGGTAAGATTAGGTAAATTTTGGTAAAATTAATGGAAAGAATGAATAAATTTGGGTTGAGGTAAAATGGTTTAAAAATTGGCTATTTACCTCTAAAAAAGGCACCCTCAACTTTTCAATTTTAATCTAAACTTAGATACCTTAACTTTTTCAACCTTACCTTACCCCTCTAAAGAAGAAAGAGTCATCATCATCTTCCAATCTAATTAGGAACAAAGTAAACTAAAATCCAAATCGAGCAACATAACTTACAGGTCCTAGTATAAATTTCTCAAACATTAATTTATGCTATTCGATGTAAGATTGAATTTGATTTCCTAACACTTTGGCAGACATTAAATTTTATTACAGAATTACAATGCTAGAGACAAGGCAACATGAGTGGTTCCTAAAGAGATTATTGGAGGGTATGGTGCAAGTCGATATGATGAACGACGGGCATCAAGAGCCTAAGCTACCTATACAAAGCATAGATGAGATCATGACAATAATTTCAGAGGTAGTTGTCCTTCCAGTTGGGTCCCAGGTTCTAAATATGTTGTGGATGATGATAAGGTCAACGATCTTGATTATGGTCTTGATCTGGATGACTTGAAAAGCAGCTGAGAGTTTGTCTATGCAATGTGAATGGGAGAAACAAAGGAAAAAGAAAAGTTGGGTATGCGTAAGATTAAGGTCAGATAAGAAGCTTAGCTATTATGAATAAGTGAGAAGGAGACCTTGTCTATGTAGTTGAGTTTAGTTTCAGATGTGAGAATGTTATGATCGATGTTATGGTATTTGTATGATGGCATCATGGTATATATTTGACTTTTTAACACTGTAGCCCTTTAAGTGTTGTGACATCGAAAAGTAACATTATACAAATTTTAATGATTACATGTGTGTCCTCATATTTGAACGTTTCATCATCTTGATGCTTCTTGAAATCATTAAATGCACACGTTGGTAAGAATGTCACAAAATCAAATATGGAAGTTAACCAATAGCGGAGTTTTCATTTTCATTTCATCAACATGACCGACAGAGCTGTGCTCGAAACCTTCTGTCAGTGAGTGCGTGCAGGCCATAAAGACAACCTCATATAAGTAGGAATCTTGGTTTTTGCTTTTAATCTAGCACACCAATCCACAAACAAGAAAATAAGAGAACGAAACATGAAGGAGGAAAAACTAAAAATGCTTGATCCTTTTTTTTACCAACATATCAAACTCAATGTGAATCAAACATGCAACCTTCTGATCTGGAGTCAAACATGCTACCATTGCACCATAGATCCTTATTGTTTGATTACCTCACAAAACAATTATCCAATACAAAATAAGTGAATGAAAGCAAGCATCCTTCAAACTAGAAAGAGCTCTTGCACCAGCCGGGAATCAAACCCGGGTCTATACCGTGGTAGGGTACTATTCTACCACTAGATCACTGATTCTAATTTATCAATTACATTCATTGCAACCTAATATAGTGTAACGCCCCGACCCCTCCCGGGCCACGGACATTACCGATAACCGCTTTAAGGATCGCTGAATGGCCCCACAAATCACCACGAGTCTTTCCAGCGTGCTTCGTCCTCACTCACACGCTGCCTGGGAAAATTTCCCAGGAGGTCACCCATTCTAAAACTACTCCCAACCAAGCACGCTTAACTGATAAGTTCCTAACGGATGAGCTATAAAAGAAGGTGCACCTTAGTGATATAAGTAGTCATTTCAATCCTCTTAAATCATACTTAACCATACACCCGGGGTGTTACATATAGGCTTACACCAGTAAACTCTAATACTTAAGCATTCGAACATTCATGAGATAAGAATAACTGGAAAACATCGAGGGAAAGGAATCCAGGTCTATTTTAAGCCACCTTCTAATCAGTACGCCCTAAGTTTCATTATACATATAATAGACCTTCCTCGTTTAACACAAATTATTCATAGGTTAACTTTAAACTTGAGGTAGATACACTACTACGTCAGCTTCATCATCCCACACTGTTTAAGGCTCATTAATCGTATCAAAGCTCATATACAAACCATGCCTAAATTAAATTGAATTCACAAATAAAAACAACCACTACATGGTTTAATTCTTATATCACAACTATAATCTAGCTTCAATCTTTATCTCATATTACCAGATATATAATAAACGTGGATGGGTCTAAACAGAGGCAAATAGGTAGGTACTAATAATTTAAAGTCTAAACCACAAATCCCTCAAAACATAAGAAACAAAAAAAGAAATAGAAACAAAATAACGTGAACCTCTTTTGAGAATAAAAATCAAGGGGGGATAACCAAAGAGGAACCACTACAATTGACATACAATACCCTCATCAGCTCCTTTCTCAGCTCTAGGGTTGCTCGCTTTCCTCTACAGTTACAACACCAAACCTTGTGGTCTGGTTTCCACTATTAGCTCTTTAGGCTCTATAGTTCCCTGTTTGAGAAACACCATTAGCAGCACCTAAAGCCTAGGTTTGGGGTAGTGTTTGTGGTGGGGGAGCTTGTGCGTAAGTCCGAATGGAATAAAAAGTTTGGAGCTTACGCCACTAATGACTTTATTAACTTAACTATTTGGCAACTTCAAGTTACTTTTCTGTTCCATTTATAAAACATTTCTTTCCGTTGAAGTGTCACCCAAAGGAAGGCGAAGCGGAAAAACCTAAAGTAACACATTAAAGACTAGTATCATCATAAGTAGCTAATGGTATCAATCAAAATTATATTTATATACCAAAGGCTAATATTGTTCAGGAGCCAGGCAAACAACATTAAACACAACCTTTCAAACTCTTTTTATTAAATAGATACGACAAGCATGAATAAATATTAATATCCTATAGTTGACCACTCTTCCGTGTTCCTACCAAACTCTATACTTCCAAGATAATGATATTGAAAGCATGATATAATTAAACCACAAGCCATAATCATCAAGAATATGCTCATCAGAATTAGAAGATTGGTATTTACAGGGGTTAATAGAAATCTTTTCCAATCCATGATTTCCCAGTGCTCATATGATAAGAAGCGATTGAGCAAGAGCATAGGGTTTTGTTTCATCAAAGTTATGAAATCTGAAGATCTACTACCTCCAATAGTAAAAACAACACAAAATGGTTAGATTAGAACAACATGATTAGCAAAAGCCAAATTTTCAAATTAAAACCCTAATTTTCAATAAGCTGTCAACTTCAATAAAACCCAATCCACTAATTCAAACCCTAACTTTTTTAGAAGTCATACCAATTCAAACCCTAATTTTCAACATTTCTCCTCCCCCTTGCGCAATTCAAACCTCAAATTCAAATCCTAACAATTTTCAGAACTAATACCTATTAGGATTTAGTGTTGCGTTACTAGTTTTATGTTGTGCTATCTTTCATACTTCAACTAAATTGAGAGATGACCAAGCGAGATTGACAGGGAACGAGTGACATAAATAGTGGAGATTGAGCGAGATTGAGAAGATTAATTGAGATTGCGAAGCGAGATTGAAAGGGTGAGTGAGGGTCTGCAAGGTTAAGCAGGAATGGGTGAGCAAGGGTGAGAGATTGGGAGGTAGTGGGGTTGAGAGTTTAGCGAGGTTGAAGGAATTAATGACAGTAATAGAAGATGCTCACATGGTGGAAAACATCCACTTTGAATAAATTCTAAAGTGGTTAATAATTTGAAATTGATAAAAGTTTGAACCTACTAGATAACATTTTCCAGGAGAAATGTGTGTACAATAGTGTTTATAGCTCATGTTGTTAAACTTGATGTCAATAGTCTGTTTCTACGGTGGAACAATTTTTTACCTTTTCCCTATTATTGCTCAAAAGCCAATTCGCTTGTCCTTTTCTATTTCTATATACTTCATATATACAAGTAGCACAACCTAATAAAATATCCTAACTCCACCCCTATCCTATTGGGTGTTTAAGATTTACTTATCACATTTGTCTATTACACACAATGATGATGTTTAAAAGACACATTTTGAGCCTCAAAAAGTAATTTTTGCTATTAACTTTTTACCAAAGTCAAAAACTACTTGAATTTTGAAATGTTTGATGAATAGGTTTTATATTAGCTTTCTGGGTAAAAAAAGTAATTCAATTTTCAAAAAGTCGCTTGAAATAGTCTTTTAAGAATAACTTTTACGCACATTTAGTTTTACCAAATAAGCCAAACACTTCTAGGCTACAATAAAACATACAACTAATTCAACTAACTAGCCAAACAAGAATAGATGCACTGACTTTTGTAGGAACAACTTGGACAATATGGCGAAAGTCGCCGAGAGCTTTCAAGATGGGTTGAACGAGGGCATGGTGCACAGAATAACAAAGAGTGTGCGCTTCTCACTTCATTTGTTAGGATTTAGAGATCATTGTGAAACCACTTAAAGAAAATGGCGATGAGAAAAGAAAACAAAAACAAAATATTAATCTTGTTAACTGTTTTAGTACTTTGCAACATTGATGTTTTCGTGTTCTTTGTTTTTTATTTTCTTTAGCGGTCTAGCGGTTATTTCTTTGATTTTGATTCTTAAGTGGTGTAACTATTATTTCTTTACATGTATGCAATGTCTGCTGTGTTTTTCAGTTCAATTTGGATTTTGATAAAATAAAATAAAAGGAAATTGAATTCTAATAATCCCTAGTTTAACCAACTGTACAATAATAATCCTTTTTTTTGGTATTATAGTGATCCAAAAAGAATCAAATTAAAAAGTGGTGGTGACTCAGTGGAAATCTAAGCTGAAATTCCCCTTCTTTCTGTTCATCATGTCAGATTTCCACTTAATCATCGCTAATTGACTTGACGTAGAACCAATAAAGTACAATTTTGATTGTTTTGATACCATTAAAATGAAAAAAAATAACGATCATTATTGTACAATTGTCCAAACTAGAAATTACCGGAATCCAATTTAAGAAAAAAAAAAACACAAATAGGCGAAGCCCCAACAGTCTTTTCACTAGTGTTTTCCAGAAGTCCACCTGCTAACAACGCATCATTTGCTATAAACAAAAAACAATTTCAAACCCATAAATCCATCACACTCACGGGGGGCCACTCTCTCCCAAGATATCCTGCTATGCTCTTCAATCTTTCTATATCTCCCCAGAATCCCTGAACTTGCATTCATCTATCTATCTCTTCGTAAACTTTGGCGCTAAACCCCTGTGATTTCGTTGATGCAACATCATCTATTTTGGGCTTAAACGATGGCAACAATCCCAGCAAACCAATTCATTTTCAATGTTCATCAAATTCAACTCCAACCCTCGAACACCCACTTGGAGAAAGCTGTTAATCTTCGTCGCAGAAGAAATTGGAGGCAACCCACCTTGTCTTTCAACGCTAATTATCGCTATTTTCGTCTCTTCAAACCTACAAACTGCCCTTGTCGGTGCATGGGTGGTGATGCTGATGCCACTACGCAAAGTTCTGCGGTTTCTGTAAGTTTTCTTTGATGATATCTTCGTGTTATTGATTGCTCTTTTGGTTAGGATGATGAATTGGGGTGGACAATCAAGTATGTGCAAATTTGTTTTTGGAGAGATTGTTATGTTTAGTGTATGAGACAATGCAGGCTATCTCTATGTGTTCTAGGCTTGATTTTGTTGGAGGTGATAAATTAATGTGATGAGCTTTATGTTTGGTATTAGAGGATGAGATAGAGAGTGAAAATGTTGATTCCCAAGTCATAGGAAAAAGGTTTGCCAGAGAGCAAGTGGGTTGTTGGTAATCAATCAACTCTGATTTTAAGTTTTGCTTGGACTGAATCCTCTGTACTGTGAATGGTGATGAATTGGTGGCATTAGGATCTGATTTGAGATTGTATATCCCAACTTTTTCTAAATTGTCAAAGTTTCGGGACAGGAGGTAGTAACCCAGTGTGGGTGCTGTTTTGGTGGTATTCTGGAGATCCAAATGTTTAGGAATGTTACGGAACTTAAAAGTTAAAGCCTTTTATAATTAACAATGCATTAGAATAGAGTGATATTAGAAGTAATACTAAAGCTTTAAATGATAATAACAATAGAAAGAATGGAGATGTATACTGGGAACTGGGAAGTAATAGTAAACTGCTAGGATTAGTCTATGTTAGACCCTTGGAGGAAGCATGATCTAAGGTTATTCTTATCATAGAAGGTGAAAAGATCTAAGGCAATATCATCGGACACTTATGTCAGTGTGAAATACAGGTAGTCCTCTTCAGTTGAAGTCAAAGTTTCTAAAATCATCATCATGCAAATATGCTCTACAACATTTCTCAAGCGGTAGTGGAAGCCTTTTCTTATATTCAAATTTGGGAACGCGTAATCAGCTTCTAAGATTTGTGTACTGAATCCAATTGTCATACCAACCATTTCATGCATGGGCTATCTGGTAAATGTTGTTTGAAGACAGTGAAAAGTCAGTGTTGCCAACTTCATGGTGTGCATGCATGCTTTTGTTTGGTAAACTTGTGTTATGACTATGCACGTTTGCTTCACCATGGCATTTGAATTGGAAATTTTAAGTACCAATGGTTCATCTTTCTTTATGACAAACATTGGTAAGCAATAACTTTTCTCATCTTGTGGTTATAGAAGCTGGATTTTTTGCTGGATCATGTCCACCTTCCTCCTGTGCTGTACTACCTTTTGGACAGTTGGATTATATGGGTTGGTGCCACAGCTCTGAACAGCTTTGTCTGTGCAAGATGCTTGGATGCCCATCACAAATGCTTTGTTGGACTCCATAAATGTAATATTGCCCAAGATGAAAATGCAATGTCAGAATCTATCATATTAGCTTCTAGAAAAGATTGGCAAAATGATTGCAAAAGTTGAAGGCTAGGAAAACATAGGAAGTTGCAGGTTTATAAAATGTAAGTAGACATAACACTCAGATAAGAAAAACACTCATTGACCTTATGCTCAAATCAGGCACTACTTGCCCAGAAGTGCAAAGCAACTTGGCACACAATGCTGACAAGCTATACTTATGTATCAGAGGAATTATTTATAATAGGAAAGCCCTTATTTCATATGAGTTCAATCAAGTAGTTCAAGTCCATAATATGCACATTATTTTCTGATAATAGACAGAAATCTCAGTAGATGGGGTCCAAAAAGTCAAATATGGTTGTGTAACACCCCCCCCCCCCAAAAAAAAAAACAAAAAACAAAAAAAAGGGTTCTCTTTTACAGTTGTACGAGTGGTTAGTCATGTTGATTTGTTTCTTTGTGAGCTAGTGTAAGTCATCTTTTATTTGTAGTTGATGCCATTTGCAATAACAATCTAGGATACAGAGCCTGCAGACGGCAGCTTCTCCGATTCTGGTGACACTTATATGCCTTTGCTCGCAAGGATACTTGGGCTTGACAATGAGCCCCAAGACCGAGAGCAGGCAGTAATAGCTCTCTGGAAATATGCACTAGGGGGAAAGCATTATGTTGATAAGATTATGCAGTCTCGCGGGTGTGTAAATCTCACTGTAAATCTTCTGAGGTCAGAATCCAGTCAAGCATGTGAAGCGGCAGCAGGGCTCTTGCGAATGATATCTTCAGTCAATTCCTACCGGGATATAGTGGCAGGAAGTGGGGCCATAGAGGAGACAACCGCTTTACTAAGAAGGCCTTCCTTGGCTTCAGATGTATGTAACTTTGTGTGTGACACTGTTTATGCATTTATGCATAAAACTTAACTTCTCATGATTGATTGCATAAGGTATACTTAGGAAGTAGAACAAATCGTTTGAGACTTCAGTTGATTTTTCAGGTGAAGGAACAATGCATCTGTATGCTGTGGAACCTATCTGCTGATGAGAGGCACAGAATGAAGATCACAAACTCCCCTCTTTTACCTTTACTCATTAGGTTTTTGGACGATGAGGATATCAAAATAGTTGAGGCAGCGGGTGGAGTGTTGGCGAATTTGGCACTGAGCCCTTCTACTCATAGTATAATGGTTGAAGTTGGCGTTATTCCACAAATGGTGAGACTCGTTACCTAAGCTTGATTTATTATGTGCTGCAAAATGCTAATGGTAGAGGACTGCCAAGTTTAAAACTTTTTAGATTGTGAGAAGTGGTGATAAAAGACTATACTTATAATTGAAGAACAAAAAGAATTCCCTTGGTTGTTTACCTTTTGGATTGGATGTTGTCGTAGTGAAATACAATTTCTAGAATTAGTACTATCACTTCTGTTATATGATGCATACCGCACATGGCAATAAAGAAACTTGAGAATTGTGAAGCAGCAAACTAAGAATGTTGAAGAAGTTGGACACCACTCCTTTTAACTTTCTGTTTGCCTTTTAGCTTTGGATGGCTCCATTACTCTACAGAATATAGCAAGTGGAATGCACTAATAGTAAGAAGAGTTGATTCTGATTGTCAGGGTTTAGTTACTTTAAAGTAAGCAGAGGTTACTTATCTTTTCCTTATAAAAAAGAACTATTTCAGTGTTTGAGGTTCTCTTGAGGTACCTGTATATATAAGTTTGCAATATTTATTTCTGATTTATGAAGAACACCAACACTGTCTGTCCTTTGCTAAAAGAATATGCACTATGAACATTCGTTACCTTTGCTGTTTGATCCATATACTGTGTTTGTTCTAATTGCTTAAAAAGTCATTTGGCTCTGTGTTTTGCTTTTTTGCTTATTTATTTATTTATTATGCTGGACCTGAAGAGTGTTAATATCGCTTTATTACTCACAAAATGTCCTCTACGTTTATTGTGGAATTGTAGTCACTCTCTGTTTTTCAAACTTTCACTCAGTGGAAGCAACTTTTCTGGAACTCAGGTGGTTGCTGCAAAAATTTGAAACATAAGGTGGGAGTGTGGAACAGGCTAAGTCAAGGGGTTACTTTTTGGTCTTGATTTGGTTATGATGTTGTTTCTGCCTTCAGTTGGACAAATGTGTTTGGAATTTAGACATCCGTTTAAATTGGATGTCTGGCCTCGAACCTTTGTTTGGTAACTTGTATGTTAGCTTGGAAATTAAATCATTGCATTCTTATTTGGTTGCAGTCCAAGTTTTTAACTAAAGAAGTTGAAGGATCTAAGGTAATTAGAAAAGAAGCAAAAACTGTGCTTCTTGAGCTCGCCAAAGATGACTACAACAAAATCCTTATTGTGGAGGAAGGACTAGTTCTTGTTCCATTGGTTGGTTCTTCTGCTTATGCTTCCTTTAAACCAGCTCTTTATTCTTGGCCTTCATTACCTGACGGTACTGAGTTGCACCGGAGCCCAAAACCTTCAAAATATGGTGCTTCTGAGTTACTTCTTGGGTTAAATGTTGAAGACAACAATGACAAAATAGATGAGTCCAAGGCCGATGCGATCGTAGGGAGAACACAACAGCAGTTTTTAGCTCGTATTGGGGCTATAGAAGCTGAAGATGAGAAGAAACCTCAGGCAGGGCCCTCTACAAGCCATCACCATACATTGTTGCCATGGAAGGATGGTGTTGCGCGTTTGGTACTGATTCTTGAGCTTGAAGATGAAACAGCTATCACAAGAGCAGCAGAAGCCATTGCTGGTGCATCAGTGACTGAACGCATTCGCAATGCGTTTAAGGAAGCCGGAGCTGTGAAGCGCTTAGTACTCCTTTCAAACCATAATAACAGTGCAGTTAGGTCAGCCGTGGTAAATGCATTGGAAAAACTATCTGTAATGTATGTTGTCGCGTTCCAGTTGTATTGTCTCATATTTGCTTGCTTAGGTAAAAGTTGTGTAAAATAAGGTTAGATAACTTTAGGTTGATGTTGAAAATTGAGTGCTGATAATATGGGTAAAATGTGGGTTGGGTTGGGTAATTGGTATTTACCCCTCTGATGTCGCGTTCCAGTTGCATTGTCTCATATTTGCTTGCTTAGGTAAAAGTTGTGTAAAATAAGGTTAGATAACTTTAGGTTGATGTTGAAACTTGAGTGCTGATAGTATGGGTAAAATGTGGGTTGGGTTGGGTGATTGGTATTTACCCCTCTGAAGAACAGAGCCTTGTATCCTGTTGTTTACACTTTTTTTTTTTTTTTGGGGGGGGGGGGGTTTAGCATTTCTTTTCTAGATAAGTAACGCATAATTGTATCAATCAGTCAAAAACAGTAGGTGGGGTAGGATTCCCGATGTATTTCTCAGCCCATTGGAGAAACTCCCTGAAAAGTCCTAGGCTCCTAGCCCTTCAAGTTATCCTTGTGAAACTGGGTTAGAGGTGAGATTTTTCCCCTTAGAAATGGATAGGACAGCCTCAAATAACAATAAAGATTGCCGCAACTGCATGGATCGTGAGTACTTTTTCTCAAGATACATTTGCCAGTTAGAACTTTCAATCAGACGCTGTTGTTGATCGTCAGACAACGCTTCTTCCCTGTTGTTTATGCATGTGCCTTTTGTTCAGGCTGTGCTTTCCATCAACTTCCCCCCTGTTTCTCCCACCTCATCTGTGCCAATGCATTCATCCTTGTCTCTATATGTCTTTATTGTTATTTTTTAAAATATAGAAAAGCTTGTCTCCTGCCTTTTTCATGCAGTCTGTTGACGTTGATTTTCTACTCAACCGATACTTTTTTTATGCTGTTCTTTCGGATTGCGTTATATGCATCCTTACCTTCTTTAGGTTTATGCTCCCCCCCCCCCCCCTTTTTTTGCTTTGATGGTTCCCCTTTTAACCCAGACCTGTATCTGTGTTGGTTTAATGGACATGCTTTTTCTCTTGCCCTTACCTGTATCATGACATTTGTGTAAAATTCAATGATGTGTGTTCCTTGCCTAATATGTTAAAACATTACAACCACTTGAGTCCTTGATATGTGTTTATTTAGCTTGTCCAGTGATTACAGCTAGATTCCTTGAGATGTGTTCATTTAACTTGTACAGTGTTGCCTTACACATTCTAAAATATTGATTAATTTATAGTTATAACTACTGCCCGTTTGTGGGAGGTTCTGAGTCTTTCTCTCTCTACCCCCTCCTCCCAACACACACACACACAAAAGAAAAAAGAAAAAACACACCCAGTCCTGCAAAAACTTGGTTTATGGTGTCACGTAAGTATTTACTTGCATTTAAAGCTATATCAAGGTGTTAGGCTGTATTTGCTTTCTTGTGCCACGTTTGTCTAAATATTCCCAGATGTTATCTGTGACACTATCTGCTTTTATCCATTTGTATGTTTTTAGATGGTGTGTTCTGTCAAAAAAACAAAAAGGTCATATGCTGTTTCTCTTAATGCAGCAATGCTGTTTGTGAAATAATGGAAGCAGAGGGCATTATACCCTCATTAGTAAATATGGTGAAGGACATTGAAACCGCTGAAGGCCAGACAGATAAGGTTAGCAGCTTTAGCCCCTGCCTCCTTAGGAAAAAAGAAAAACACACCAAAAAAAAAAGAAAAAGAAAACATTCTCACACCTAATAGAAAGGATTAGATGGCTTCGCTCTTGAACCCTTGATGGAACTTAGTGTTCCAGATGTTTTCTAACATGTTCCACCTTGTACTTGAAAAATGCAGGCCTTGACCATACTAGCAAGAATTTTGGACCCAAACAAAGAGCTGAGATCAAAGGTTAGTTGTTAAATTCGGTTTTGTAATTTCTTTGCCTTTTCTGTTTTGGTTGTAACTTTCGTTTCTTATCACATTTCTAGTTTTACGATGGCCCTGTCAATGGTTCAAGGAAGGCAATATATTCAAGAAGAGGCGACGGTTCTACAGCTTCAAGTGGAAGCGCGGAGGAGATGTAAGAGTCAATGTGTTATTGCTTATTATTTCCCTATCTATGGTGTGTAACTGAGTAAAATGGAAGTACTGCTTAAGTGTCCATGTAAGTATTCCTTAATCAGTTGGATTCGTAGGTCTATGAATCTGTCTGCCTTGTACCTTAGAAGAGACAAAAGATACCAAGGCTTGAGTGAGATATGAACATGAGTTCTCAAGTAATGCCAATTACTAATGATAGTTAAGTGGTGTTGCTTATCATCAATGGGTTATTATTATTTCCATGCTGCTTGTCAAGGTCACATAATCATTCAACGAGGAATGATATAAATGACCTATTAAAGAGAGTGGATTGAGTGGGATGCAAATGAATTATTTCGATGCTTGCTGTTCATTGGTATCTGCAAGCTGTCTTTGAGTTTGGATAGTTGCTTTGGTGTCTATGCATCCTTGTGAATTATAGTTGCTTTATATGTAGGGTACGTGAGAGCTCATTGACACCCCCCCCCCCTTTTTTTTTCTCAGACAAACACAAACACACACAAAAAGAAAAGACCTTTATAGGGAGTGAGTGCTGACCTGTCAATTCAGGCGGGCGGGTGGGTTTTGGGTCGGGTGTATTTCGGGTTCAGGTAAATACGGGCAATGTATTTCGGTTTCGGTTCAATCCAACAGATTATGATTGCAACCTTTTTCCGTTTTTTCTTTTTAAAAAATGGTCTCTAAATACTACTTTTTGTGCAATATACATAATAAAATATGATTATCTTCTAGTAAATAGATTATTGTAACTATTTAACTTAAATTAGAGAAATAACAAATTAATAAGTTGCGCTTATAGTTTAATAGTTAAACATTACAATGAAAAGTCACAAATTCTAATAAAGTTGAATTTTAAAAATTATTTTTCGGGTCAAATGGGCGGGTTGGGTTTAACCCACTAATTTTCAGGTTCGGTGTATTTCGGTTTAGTTGAGAAAGTTGTGTTCAAAAGCCAGAAATTTCGGGCGGGTTATCAGGTCGGGTCAGAATTTGCCAGGTCTAAGTGAGTGCATTGCCATCGGTTCAACTGTCAAAGATCGGTGATTGCGCATGAAGCTTAAATTCAGGAAACGAAGGGAAAATATGTTATCACAACCAGTCACACAGCTTGTTATATGGTGACACTTTTTTCTGCAACGATATAGTGTGCATGTGCTTTCTCATTGCATGTTGACTTCTCCAAGAAGCTATATGGGTACTAGGGAATGTCGAATACAGAGTGTCATTCTGGTGCTTGAATATCTCAATTACACAGAAAAGCAGAAACATTTTCAGATTCACAGTCAAAAGCCTCAACATTTTCGGCACTACCCACAATTGGGGATAATTATGGGGGATTTCTCAGCCAAGGTGCTGCCTTCGCAGCCTGCTTCCCCTATATAATTTCTGAAGTTTCATAACCGTCTGAATATTTGTGTGTTTCTTCTGTTTTTAACCGTCTTTAGGGGGGTAGCTTTATTAAATAAAGCTGGTCTGTTGTCAAAAGAACGCTCTTATTAGTCATGAATAGACCATAGGTGTGTTCATGTTTATATATTCTAATATTGGAGTCTTACAGGACGGATGTGCTAGATTCTACTCTAGTTGCTCGCCTTGTGGATATCTTGAAGTCTGGATCGCCAATGTTGCAAGCAAAGGTGGCATCTATCCTCGAATTTTTGACAGTCATTGGGACAGACCTCGAAACTATCATTGCAAAAGATGTTGAATCCATTCTGAGAAGCATCTTTGAACAAGAGCTTCCAGAAGGTATGGAGTCAAATATTTCTTTCATTCTCCGAAGATGCTTTATTTGGTTTGGTTATATCTTGGACACATCAGTTGGTATGTTTGCTTGATTATGGGAGAACTATTTGACACTCCCCCCCCCCCCCACCCCCACCCCCAAAAAAAATAAAGTTACAGAAAATAAAAAAAATAAAACATCTGAAGACCCAAACCTCTAGAAAAAGGGAGAGGGGATGAAAAGTGAAAACATTTGCTTGGGTGTGCACACATATTCACACGTCACAAAAAATAAATAAACTATTGTAATGAATGTGTCCTGACCTAGACGATTTATTGTCATTACAAACAAATGGATTATATCATCATTTGCTAATGGGAAAGTGGATCTCCATTCATTTACAAAGCATAAAGGGCAATCATGTTTACTAGAAATCTACAGTAACATGATGCAAATTGAAACATTACTGATCCATCATTGGTGGAAGTAACATGGATGATGCTTCGATGCCCTCATATTCCCAGCTGAAATTAGTGCCAAGAAGTTTTACTACTGATTAGAGGTGTAGATCATCCTATATAGAACTTGTACGTCTTTTCTTGATATATCCAGGATGAACTGTAGAAGTTAGCTACACTTATGGGAGGGGAGCAGCTGCTTTTGGAGATAAGATCACAGCTCAAAATTTTTAATGCCAATAGCAATGGCCAGCCAACCTCGCCCAAAAGGCCTAGTCTTCTTGAAGCTTCCATCAGTTAGTACGTGCCTGTTTCTTTTGTTGTTGACTTGTTGTCAATTAGTTTAGGGTTTATGTGGGACTTTAAGTTGGCAAACTCACTCACAGCAGAATAAGATAGACCAGGCTGCGTTTGCATCCACACAACATAATAAACATGTTTCTTACGTAGTCGGTGATGGTTCCACCACTTCATTTTGGAATGACCGTTGGTGTAATGGGACTACTTTGCAAGATTATTCTTTCCCACTCTTTATAGTCTCACATTGGATAGAAATGCTTCAGTCTGATTATTGAGAGCAACCATCAGGGTCTAATTTGGTCTTTTATGTTTATTCGAGATGGTTTTGTCGATGAAGAACGTTTGGTTGGTTTTTTCAACACACTCAACGAGGCCATCGTAGGAGACTCATCACAAGACTTGGTTAAATGGGATTTGAGTAACAAAGGGGTATTCACAGTCGGTTCCTATTATTTTAATTCCTTGAAGTGCGTTACTCATCACTGAATCTTATTGATAATGCACCTTTTGCTATCAACATTTGTGAAGTCTTTTGCTCCTTCAAAGGTTGCAGTTTTTATATGGGAAGCGATGCATGGGAGCATTTTTACTTGTGAAAATCTACAGAAAAGTGGGACGATTGTGGGGAATAGATGTTACATGTTTTAAGCAAAATCTTGAATCACCTGATCATTTATTGTTCCACTGCGACTTTGCCAAATCTCTTTGGGATTAGCTTTTGATTGCCTAGGTATATTGTGGACCGTGTCTTACTCAATTAAAAGTCACCTTCTTGCCTGGAGGGTTTTTTCGGAAGGAAACCGAAAGAAAGCAATGGTTATACCACGTGATCTTTTGGGGGATTTGGAGAGAAAGGAACTATAGGGCTTTTTGCTATTAGGGGTAATGCTTCATATGTCTGGGTCTCCCCGCCTTGTCCCAACAGGGAAACACCAGGTGGTTGTGTTCTACATGTTCATACATTTCAATGTGTTGGATGCAAATTTTGCCAACTCAGGAAGGTTCAGTCATAGTTTATATAACATCCATGAAAAATGTCAGTGACAGTTTCTGGGCAATATAGCATAATTAGTTAATATATGAACAGTCTGAACAAATATGGTATATGTGAACATTTTATGGATGGGACGTTTTCTTGGCATTCCCCTTGGCAAGCCTATGATGACGAAATAAAAGCTAAACTTGTTCTTTTTGCTATGACAGTGTAGTACATCATACGGTGACATTGTTACTGCTGTATTCAGAACTAGCATTGTCTTTGGGCCTCAACTTTCGTAATCTGTTTTGTTTTGCTTTGAACCTACTGTAGCTCACTTCTCAATGACATCATTATTGCTGTTATCAGTGGTTGAGGTCAATATCTAAAAAACTTGTCGTCACTGCCACAGTTTACACAGGAACTGAGGAAGATGCCCAAGAGCCCGATTACTCCCGCCTTGAAGATGCCGGCCTTGCAGTATCAGCAGCCTCGAGATTACTAACAAGATTACTCGATTACCAGCAATTCCGAGAGACAATCGACTCAAGTCGCTTCACATCAGTGCTCCGGCAAATTCTCAAGTCAGACATACCCATTCACTACAAGGACTGGGTAGCTGCTTGCCTAGCTAAGCTCAAGTCCATCTCAGGCTCCTCTGAGAGCCCAATAACCACCGAGATTACCATTTACGAGACAATACCACGCTTGATCGAGCAAATCAAGACCTCATTTCTAACTGAAGCCCAGGAAAATGCTGTCGTAGAACTCAACCGGATCATTTCTGAAGATGTTGTGGGCGCAACCCGGGCAGTTGCAGCCCAAGGGGGTATTTTTCCATTGGTGAAGCTGTTAGAAGACGGAAGTGATAGAGCCGCTGAAGCAGCGTTGGCCGTTCTTTATAGTTTGAGTATGGACAGCGAGAACCATGCAGCGATACTGGATGCTGGGGCTGCCCAGATTCTCAAGAGATTCGTGCTTGCAGAAAGACCACACTGGATGAAAGCACTGCGTTTGCTGCGGAATTTGCCTGTATGATATGCTGTACAGACACATGAGTACCGAGAGCAAATTTCAGAGTTTTGGTGCAGAAATGTGTCATTTTTGTAGATGTAGTTTTGGGCATGGTGGAGGGATGATGCCTACTCTTGTACAACAGTATAACTCTTGAGATTTTCATTCCTTTGGGGTTTAACTGCTTTGAACAGAATAAAAACCCTACAACAGTTCCAACCATAAGTTTCTTATTTTATATATAGTTTGGTTGGATAATGATGAGAGTATATTACAATCAATTATGTAATGTAATTAACAATGTAATGTAATGAATTCGATGTGGAAGATGAGAGTATGAGACCAGGCATAATCTTTGGTGGTATGTACACAACAGTTGGATTATTCAATCATCTTCTTTATGGCCAAAGACTGCAATAAAAGAGCTTTAAATAGACATTGTGTTTAGAGGCTTTGTAGCTGGAAATGGCTTTGGTAAAACATTGATTGTGTTGTATGGCACTGTGTCATTTTTTTGTGAATAAAATTTTGGCCCGTTGGCTCTAATTTTTAAAGCAAAAAAAAAAAAATAGATACATGCTTAGGATCCTAGTATTGCAATAGATTTACAATACCTTGTAGATAAAACCAATGCATTGTCAACCCACTTTGCTTGGTATGAATTAATGTTGTAGTGACGTAAAAGGGTAGCATAGAAATGGGATGGAGTGAGACAAATTTGGAATTTCCTTTTTATGTTACTTCACATTTTTCACACAAGGACTTAAATGAATGATAACTGCAGAATGACTTTTGTCAACATGATGTTCAGTGTATTGCAACAACACCAAAGGATTCTACATTGACGAAGGAAAGAAAAGGTGAACTCTAGGAAATTAGATCAAATAAAAAATTGAACGAGACTAGTAGTGAATTGTAAATTTTGAAATATCTTCTTTTTTTTTATAGTTTGAAGTCCAAAAAGGCTATAAGCATCAAAAATGCTACAACTATAATAAGTCCGTGAAAAACAGCAAAGACAACATAAACAAACCAACAGCAGAAAGATCCGCAACAACAAGAAGAAACAGCAAAAAAAAGACAAGAAAAAACAACAGCAGCGAAGTCAACCAAAAATAATCAATCACTTCTTCATGGTTGATAAAGCCTTTAGCGCACCAATTTTTCTCACCAAAGCCATAGAACAGTGTTGAGGTGGTCCAATTGCTTTTGTCCAACAACTTTGGCGTGTACCTCTTGTATTTCTTATCGGTCTTATTGATACTTTTCTTTTTCTACTTATAATACATGTCGGGATACTGATCTTTACTTCTTTTCTACTGTCAATACTCCAACCTTTTACACTTATAATAATAATATAAAATTATTTCTTAATTCTTACTTGTTTGAAAAAGATAATCCTTCTATTATTTTTTTAGAAAAAGGGTTTTGAGTTCACTAGGGCAAAAATCCCTCGAGTTTAGGGGTGTTATCAATTATCATGCAAAAAATTACTCGGAGTTACCCTAACTTCTGGTGAAATGTTTTTCAGGTACCCCAACTTTTCAAAACTCATTTTGGGGTACCCTTACTTTTTGGGTTAAAAATTATTTGGTGCTTTTTGGATCATCAATTTGGTTAAGTGACCGAAATACCATTGTTCTTCCATTTTTAAGAAGTACCCTTAAAGAAGAAGAATAAGGGTATTTCGGTCATTTAATAAAATTGATGGCTGGAAAAGCACCAAATAATTACTAACCCAAAAAGTAAGGATATCTCAAAATTAGTTTTCAAAAGTTGAGATACCGAAAAATAGTTTTTCCTAATATTGGGATACCTCCAAGTAATTTTTTTATTATCATGTTATGACTTTCGACATCGAAAATGAGTGATGTACAAAGGGGTCTAAAACCCAAATACGAAACCCACTTACGAGCCACTTACATCCAAACCCGCCTAACACTCCCCCTAATTCCGCCCTTCATTTGTGCTTCTTCTTCCTCCTCCCAAACCCAGAACCATAGCTCATAGTTCTACCTCTACCTCTATCTCTATTCTATATTCAATCTAACCCCAATTCACAATTTTCCCCAATTTAATCAATGTATTGATTGCTTAAACCCTAAACCCCATCTCCATGAAGACAACCCAACTCCTATACTTGAGTTAGCACTTCATTCATATGTACAATTGAATTATGCGGATGCCAATTATCAGATGCATAATCAAAACAAGGTATTTTGTCTCTCCTTCTCTTTTTCCAAGGTTCTTCAGTTCAGATACTTCCCTTTTGAACTCACTTCCTCCATCCACATCTTTGATTGCACCTCTTGTTGAAAACACATCTTTGGAGTCTCGGAAAATCGTCACTTCTTTCAGGGATTGGTTTAAAACCTCTAGAAGTTCTACACTTGAGAGTATTTCCCAGATTCTTCGTAAGAAGGATGATGAAGATTTATTGTCCCCAGCAAGGGTTGATGAGGATCTCGACAAATTGGATTTGGAGTTGTCTGAGACTTTTGTTCTCGAGGTACTTAATTATAACAAGAACAATGTTTTGGCATGTTTGAAATTCTTTGATTGGGCTGGTAGGCAACCTGGGTATAGCCATTCTAGGGCAACTTATGTGTGCCTGTTTAAGATTTTGTCCCGTGCTAAGCTTACTTCACTGATGCTGGACTTGTTGGATACTTATATTAAGCAGCAGACTTTGCATAAGGTTAGATTGAATGACATTCTTGTTATAGGGTATGCTCTGGCGGGCAAAGTTGAGCTTGCCCTCCAGGTGTTCGGTAAAATGCGGTTTCATGGGACGGATTTGAACCCGGTTGGTTATCATGTACTTTTGAATGCCCTGATCGAGGAGGGCTGTTTCGATGCGGCTGACATGGTATTGGGGCAAATTGGGATGAGGGGGCTTCAGTCCCATGTCACGCATACCTTGACGGTGAAGAAGTTGTGCAAACAGGACCAGTTTAAGGAGGCCGAAGAGTATGTACATGGGCTGGTGAGAGAGGGACATGCGGTATCCGGGCGGGTTTTAGGTGTTCTGGTTGATGCCATCTGTAAGAAGCATAAAGATCGGTTTTTGCGTGCGGGGAAAGTAATCCAGGAGTTTGGGGATATGGGGGTGATTCCCATGCAGGATGCGTATGGTGTTTGGATTCAGAATCTTGCTGCAGAAGGGAAGTTGGATGGAGCCATGAGATTCTTTAGGACCAAAAACATACAAGAAGGATATATTCCTGAAGTATTTCGGTATAATATTTTGTTAAATAGGCTGCTAAGGCAAAACCGGCTTAAGGAGGTGTGTGATTTGTTGTTGGATATGAAGTCGAAGGGGGTTGTGCCTGATAGGGTGACCATCAATGCTGCGTTGTGCTTCTTCTGTAAAGCTGGGATGATGGAGGTAGTATTTGCGTTGTACAAGATGAAGAATGAAATCGGGCTCACCCCGAATAGCTTGATCTACAATTACATGATAAACACTCTATGTGGGGATGGAAGCACTGATGAAGCATATCAGGTGCTGAAGACTTCCCTAAATCAGGGCTGTTGTCCTGGCACGAGAACATTCTCAGTGCTTGGCGGTGCGCTGTGTAGGGAGGGTAAACTTGACAAAGTGAAGGACCTGATTTTGTTTGCATTGGAGCGTAAGTTCATGCCGGCTCTCTCCATGTATGAAACTTTCATCAGAGCACTTTGTCGGGCTAACAGAGTTGAAGATGGCTACTTGATTCATGGGGAGCTCAGCCGAATGAACCGGCGCGCGAGTGAAATTACATACTCATACTTGATATCGGGTCTTAACAAAGCTGGTAGGGGAGATATCGCTGCACGACTAATGATGGAAATGCAAGAGAAAGGGTATAAGAAACCATCGCGTAAGCTGTTCAGAGCTGTAATATCTGGCCTGTGTCAAATGGAGAATCCTGAGAAGCACTTTCTTCAGATGCTGCAAATGCAGTTGTCTCGTTTTGGTCCTAACAAGACCGTTCTCAACTTCTTCATTGAGGGGGCTGGATACGGCAAGAGACCTCATCTTTCTAGAGAAGTTTATGAAATGTTTGGAAGGCTTGGCTTCGATCCTAATTTGGACTCAGACATTCTGCTGATCAGAAGCTACCTAGCGAGCGAAAGGATAGCTGACGCTATAACTTTCTTTGATGAGGTAAGAAATCGACGATCTTTAGCGGGGAAACTGTACAATGTCACGGTGGTTGGTCTTTGCAAAATTAGGAGGCTAGACTTTGCTTGGAACTTGCTGCGGAGACAAAGAAATGACGGTATGCTCCCTAGTTTGCAGTGTTATGAAGAGCTTGTATTTGGGTTTTGTTCAGAAAAGAGATACGACGATGCTATCAAAGTACTTGATGATATGGAGAAAGTGGGGCGGCCAATTAGTTCTTTCATTGGCAATGTCTTTTTGTTGCACTCTGTGCAGTCCAAGGAAATGTATGCTGCATGGGTTCGCTCAAGAAAGCTATATGAGGAGACACCCCTTAGGGAATTGCTGGGCCAGTTAATTGCTGCATTTTCTGGCGTGATCCGTATGGATTCTCAGGTCGAGGACTTGGAAGAATTTATTCAAAGATGCTTCCCGCTGGACCTCTATTCCTACAACGTGTTGTTGAGAAAATTGAGCGAGGACCAAATGGATAAAGCTTGTCAACTCTTCACTAGGTTGCTTCGAAAAGGCTACGAGCCAGATCGGTGGACATATGACATACTTGTGCATGGCCTCTTCAAACATGGAAGAATAGCTGAAGCCAAGAAATGTATAGAAGAAATGTTGCGGCATGGATACTATCCAACTGCACAAACGAGGATGTTCCTTTGAGGAAATTTGCATGATCAGATACTATTACAACGGGTAATGAACTGAACTTGTTTCCTCGCAGCATCCCAGTAGCTTCCCATGGCATCTTTTATTTTCAAGATTGTTGTTATTTGAAACCAACATCTTATCTCAGTATCAGTGTTTTTTGAGCTGGTGTGATAAATTACCACATTACCTAACCCAACCTAAATTTACCCATTTTTTATCCGGGGAGTGTTCTTTTAGAGGTAAAGTAAGGTTATGTAAATTTGGGTAAATCTGGGCTGGGTTGGTAATATTAGGTAACTTTGGGTAAAATTATTGTAAAGAATGAGTAAATTTGGATTGGGTTGAATTGGGTATTTACCTCTAAAGAACACACCCTATGTTTAAACTATCATCTAAACTTACCTAACCTTACCTTACTCGTCCAAAAAGCAGAGCCCCCCCCCCCCCCCCCCCCAAAAAAAAAAAACACCACACACACACACACACCCAAAAAAAAAAAGATTGTTGATGGTTTAAGTTGAATCTGGTTTTCCATGATAGCTGTTCTTCTTATATGTCATCCATGATTTGTTTTAGTTGTTGTTAGCAATTATTTGTCTTGGAGTAGGTTGAAAACCAATGTATTGGGAAATGTTTTCGACTTCAAACTATGACGCCCAATAAAGTTTCTTTGTAAATTATAGTTAAAAACCTTCTTATATGTTATTAAGTAGTCGGCTAGACAATGCTTTCCTATCATGATTCTATAGGACCCAATCTCTTTGCAAGTTTTGAAACAGGACACGACCTTAGGAGTTGGACTAAAATCTATGAATGCTCATATTAGCTACCTAGGAGGACTCCTGCTCGAAGTTTGTCTAACATGACCTAACTTTTCAAAAATTTGCTATAGCTTTGTTGTTATGGTCTTCCTATATCCGAGTATAATGCAAATAGCAACTAAAGTTTCAGCAATTGATAGAGAAGCTTTCCCAAGAGTTTTGCCTTACCTACCATTGATACCTGGTTTTTCAGATAATATCCCTTTTATGTTGTCTCTCTTCATAGTTCCTTGATGAGCACATCAATGGCAAAAAAAGTAGGTGGTATTGGATCAATACGTACCGACCTTTAAAATTGGACACCAATATAGCTGACTTTTATATTTAGGTGTTATTAATGTACTAAAACTGACCTAAAAATAATCATGTTTCAGTACATTGTTAACACTTATATATAAAAGGTCAAGTATATTGGTGTCCAATGTTAAAGGTCGGTATGTTACGATCCAATACAACCAAAGGTTGGTATAGTACAATCCAATATTGCTTTTTTTTTTATCATGAGGGTGGGGTAAATTCTTCCTTCGTATTGTTTCTGATGTGAGTGATGATTTATTGAAATATTTTTATGGGCATAACAAATGATATGATGCTGTACTTTTGAGAGTCTGCTTTCCTACACTTGATGCTCTTGCAGCAGGCAGAGATGCTCCAGTCTGATTATTTGAAAGAGTGCTTGGCTTTGGTAATTTGGTCCGCTGCGTGTATACTTGAGCCCTTCCAAAAGAATAATCATTTTGCCCCTTTTTTAAGCATGCTCGACATGGTATCCTTGAAGGAGTCCATGGATGACAAGGTTAGGTGGAACTTCAAGGGCACCAAGATTTTTTCTGTCAAACTCTTTCCCTTCACCTTGTTCCCGGTTTTACATCTCGGCATCTTTATCTTCAGATTACGGTTTCCTGTGGAAGATTATTCAGAAGCATTGTGTCCCACTGAGCATGCCCTATTTTTCTCTGTGAGGATTTTATTTTAACTCATAAAAAGTTACTAATCCAAATCCAATACCCCAAAAGCCCAGGACACTATTAAAAATTTCAGAGAGACCTGTTTTGATTGACCCAGCGTTTAAAATGTTGGTTTATAGTCACTCCATATGGAAAGGGGAATTGGATTTTGGAGATCACAGATGGTCATATCTGCCATCATACAACATTCTTTGGACGTTAGCTTGAGTTGTTTGCTCCTCCCTTGGGTAGTGTCTATTTTAATGAGATAATGAGACAATGGTTGCCATCATACGACAAAGTTTTTCTAGCCATTCCTCATGCTATCTTCTGCTCATAATGGATGGACTCCTGGGCACATTAAAGCTAAAAAGAACAAGGCCTTAGGCGGTATGAATGTTGTACTATGGAAACTCAATCCTTTCCTCCTGCCCCTCTTTTAGGTTCTTTTTAAAATTCTATTTTTGGCAAGGTTGCGCTCCTTGGCATTTTTTTATTTAGAAAACTGGTGCTCAGAACTAGTACAGTTCATCTTTCTCGTGTCTTCTGTTTGGAATGCTGTCTTAGTATGCTTCTATCCCATGAAACATGCTTTGAGTTTGATGCTTGACAGTTTTTGGTCGTATCATTTATCTTCTTCGCCTTTTCGCTGTCGTGTTGAATTCCCTGATGTCTTAGTTTTGCTTTCTGCTAGTGTTCCTTGCTCTAAAGGACACAGTCTCCCTCTTGTTTGTTCTAGGGAGCAACACGCATCAATATTCGACAGTAGTATGTATAATGAGTCACTTTGTTGAGCCCTCAGAACCTTGAAATATAGTTTGCTGTCAATCTTCCTTTTGTTGGTATACTTTATCCACTGGTCCACTCATAGTTACTAGAAACGCTTCCTGGGTATTAGTCCCGTAATGCGGGTCGCTAATTTTTACACAAATTTAGTCTAGTTTTGACCTCGGAACGCTTGTTCCTAGAACTGTTAATGTTTTAGGTTGTCATATGCTGCTGGAGCTCAGCTTCCTGACAATCACATTGCATTCTGTAACAGTGCATTGAAGGCATCGGCTTGGAGTCCAAAGGTGGTCTGGAGGGACATTACCCAACAATTCTTGTATTTTTTTGGCGATTATTGGGAAGTCATTTATCGATCGAAGCCGATGAGACGAGATGAACAAAATGAAGGATGATACCGAGCTAATATCTTGATGGCCAGGTTGAAATTTTGTGCTTGTTGGTTGCTTCCAGTTTTGAAGACCGAGCTTGGAAGAGCTTTTGTAGATCCTCTTGTTTTGTTTCTAAGTTGCATTTAGGAAGGCCTTTTTTACTGGCTTGGTGTATGCAGTGTTGCACATTACTACTACTAGATTAGAGATCAGTTAGAATTACACTCACTTTCCTCTGTTTTGTTACTTATTTATTTAGACAAGTAGGAAATTAATTAAACTGGCATAAGCATCATTTTGCTTTTTCACTCCCATGGCTTGGCTTCATACATTGAGGACTTGAAGCCTTTGATTATTTTACCATCTTCACTGTAACACTCTTTTTGAGAGGTTAGACATACAGAGGTGAATAATTTGTCAAAGAAAGTTTCTTGTCTTTCACTTTGTTTTTAGTAATTTTTCTGTAGGGAAAAACCTTGAAATATCCAAAGGGAAAATACAACAGTAAGAAATTAATGCGCGTGAGGTTTGTTTTCATGCGCGTGAGGTTTGTTGGGATTTGGGAAGGTGGAATGTACTACTTGTTCCGGGTAATTTTGACAAGTACAGGAGAAAATAGCAAAAGTTGACCGTTTAACAACGGATATGCTCAGATGGTATATCAACAATTACAGTTGGCTATGTCCTTTAGGCTATATGTATTCTCGTGCTTGGACGATGAGAGGTTATGAATAGTGAAAATAGTATTATTTTAATGGGTTTTGGGGTATGTTTTTGGTAATGGTATTCTTGGAATTGGAGGATGAGGTGAAAGATGAGTGGGGTAGGGAGTAATATTTTATTGTATTATGGGACCCACTTGTAGAGAATAATTATTTTCAATAACGGTTTTGCTATACGTCGCCCGTATAAGGAGAATCTTATCTATCTAAAATTGTTGAATCTTCCTTTATTTAAAATTTATATATAATTTTGATTGACTAAAATAAAATCTCAATCAATTCAAAATTTGCTTCCTAATTTAACTCAAATTCTAATCATAATATTCTTATTATATATTACCTAAAATAATAATTTTTCACATCTACCAAGAATCCAAGCTTTAAGTTATAGTGAAGCTAAACCCTCAATTGAATTTCGTAACAATCACTAAGAATTTATGCCAGTTTAAGGAATGATATGCAAATTATTGTTTAGTTGGAAAACTTTGTACAGAATGTGTGAAAATTTTCTGATAATCACTATAGCTCTATATTATTACTTTTTTAGGCTTTGGATTGGCAACTATACATCACTATTTTGCCATTTTAATTCGGTTACATCTCTCCCTCAACCTCTCATTCTTTTTTTCTCATCGTCAATTGGGTTCTAAACTCCACGTTTCATTCTTTTTTTACTTTTTGTGGGTTTTCAAAATTAAATTGGTGAGAATGGGATTTAAGGGAAGCATTCAATTGCAAAGCTTCAACGTTAGTTTTTTTATCAAGAGAAGCATAAAGGTGACTTTCTTATCGATAGGACTTTGAGTTTTAAATTGGTGAGAATGGGATTCAAGCGAAGCACTCAAGTACAATCCTCCGATTATTGGAAGATCTAGAAAATTATTCATTTTAGATAATATGTATAAGAATATGATAAGAATTTGAGTTTAATTAGGAAGTGTATTTCTTATTCATTGAGATTCCATTATATGGAGCTAAAATTATATACAACTTAAGAATATTATGATTAGAATTTGAGTTTAATTAGGAAGCCAATTTCGAATTGATTGAGATTTTATTTTAGTCAATCAAAATTATATATAAATTATAAATAAAGGAAGATTCAACAATTTTAGATAGATAAGATTCTCCTTATACGTCGCCTTTAGGGCGACGTATAGCAAAACCGTAATTGATTGAGGAAACAGAATTTTGAAAAATAATACAATCTCAAAATTATTATTTTTTAAACTATATAATTTTGTTTAAAAAAATTATTACAATTACAAAATTTTGAAAATTAAATTTACAATGGAACCAAATAATTTAATTTAGTATGGAAACAAAATTTTGAAAAATATTACAAACTCAAAATTACCTTGAAACAAATTATTTTTATTAAATATTGTTTTTTTAAAAAAAAGTATTTAAATTACAAAATTTTGAATTACAAAATTAAATCAAAAAAAAGAAAAAATAAACCAGGAAATATAAAAAGGAAACGGGAATAAACGAAAAAGAAAGGAAAAAGAAATTAAAAAGGCCCCACCTTTTTTCGGCCCACACGCGCCTTCTCTGCGTGTACACCACGCGACAGACACAAAAAAAAGGGGTCCAGCGCACCTCCCCCCTCGCGCCTGGGCGACTGATTTGGCCGATTTGGAGGCCATTGTTTCTCCAAGGACGCGTCCGCGTCCTTCAACCCATTTATTTCCCCATTTTTCCTTTATTTTTTTCTCTCTCCTCCATACTTTTACTCCCAAATATGCCAATATACATAGCCTTATTTAGCTAAAAATTATTTTTTTAATTCTTTAATAGTCTCCCTGTTCCATATTAATTGACGCATTTCAAAAAAAAATAGGAGTAGTTTCTATTGATTAAAAAATAATAAATTAACTTAATTATTAAAGTTAAAATAATTAAATTAGGTATTGGGAAATGGAAAGTGACAATTATTTTGGAACAAAAAAAATTAGTTTAAATGTCAATTAATATGAAACGAAGATGGTACAAAATACATCGGACATTGGTATGAGGGAGTTAGGAGGTGAGATAACCTCTTCTTCATCAAAACTCTCTCTATCTTAGGTATCGATGGAAATAAATATATTGGTGAATGGTGATGCAATGCTCATATTTATTTTATGAGAATTGTAAAATATGAAGTCTTGGGAAACATAATAAAAACCTCCAACTCCCCCATTAATCTATTATCAGGAGAGGGGTGATGCTTCATATTGAAAATTCATAAATTATTTTAAATAGAAATACTATCTTCATATTTAATTAATATATCAATATTACCTCACTTTATTTAAATCAATGAAGGATATTTTAGTATATGTGCATTTATTCCCAAATCTCACTCCCACTTTGAATTAACCATATAACAAATAAGGAATTCGGAAATTCACAAATACATTCTCACTCAAAAAATTACTCGGAGGTACCCAAACTTTTGGTGAAATGTTTTTCAGGTATCCCAACTTTTCAAAACTCATTTTGGGGTACCCTAACTTTTTGGGTTAGAAATTATTAGCTACTTTTTTTGACATCAATTTGGTTAAGTGACCGAAATACCCTTGATCTTCCATTTTTTAAGAAATACCCTTAAAGAAGAAGAATAACGGTATTTCGATCACTTAATAAAATTGATAGCCGGAAAAACACCAAATAATTACTACCCTAAAAAGTAAGGGTATCTCAAAATGAGTTTTGAAAAGTTGGGTACCAAAAAATAGTTTTTCCAAAGATTGGGGTACCTCCGAGTAATTTTTTGATTCTCATTCCTATTTCCATTTTGAATTTTCATTATTATTCCCATTATAAATTTTTATTCCAATTATATACCAAATGACTCCGTTTAAGTTAGAGGGTCAAATACTCTCTCCTTTTCTTTGAGTCTCACTCAAATTTTTGTGTAAAGTACTTAATTCAAGAAAAATAATTGCAAACTGCCAATCAGCAACCAGCAGGTCCAGCACAGAATGTAAAGTGCAAACTGCAAACTGCAAACTGGAAACATATCCACACAAATATTAATTATGTGGACACTTTTGTTTCAAAAAATTACTCGGAGGTACTCTAACTTTTGGTGAAATGTTTTTCAAGTACCTCAACTTTTCAAAACTCATTTAGGGATATCCTTACTTTTTGGGTTAGAAATTATTATAAGCTTTTTCGGTCATCAATTTGGTTAAGTGACCGAAATACCCTTGTTCAATTTTTTAAGAAGTACCCTTAAAGAAGAAGAATAAGGGTATTTCAGTCACTTAATAAAATTGATTATCAGAAAAGTACTAAATAATTACTAACCCAAAAAGTAAGGGTACCTCAAAATTAGTTTTGAAAAGTCGGGTTACCGAAAAATAGTTTCCCCAAATATTGGGAAACCTCCGAGTAATTTTTTGCTTTTGTTTACTGTACTAACAAATAAGTAACAGAATATTTTAAATTGGAAATTATTCTTTATTCATATTAAACTTTCGACTTCATCCTCCTTTGATTGAATGGAGCAATGTATAACTTAATCAAGATTATAATATATGTATCTTTTATATTCTAGATATCAAACATGTGATTCTTAAAAAAAAAAAAAAAAAAGAATCAATCCTTAGATGCAAGGAGTTGCACTTTAATGTACCATTTATCCATGGTATATATTAAGTTTAGACTTTAACAAAAAAAAAGGTTAGATTTGTTACATACTTGTGTCAATTTTCAGTTATTTAGAGTACAGCATAAAAAGGAAAAGTATTTACTACTTTTTTTTTCATGAAGATGTCATAAGTGATGATAGTTTAATTTAAATTATGGATCGATCGAAATCAGACTTTCTAACTTTTTAAAAAAGTTCATAGATAAGATTACTATGCTTGATTTTTAACAATACTTTTGAAGCATTATTGAAATTAAATTAATATATACACAAATGCTTTTGTCATATATCTATAAAATGGTTTTCCTTGTTGAGTGTGACCAAAACTAATTTTTGGAGTCCAATGTACCTATAAAATTGTTAAAGAAAATTGGACTTGGATATACCATTTCACTTAGTAGAAGTACATGAGAATATTTTAAAGGTAATGGTAACATAGGTCTTTTAATTATTGAAACTATAGAATTAACAAATAAAAAAGGACAAGATAGTTAGGAAATTTAACACTTACTTAAAGATGAAGATAGTATATCACAAAGATACTTTTCATTTGGAGTTTGGACAAACTCGTCTTACTTAATTAGTACATTCATTAATGTCATTTTTTTTTCATGGTACCATACCATGTACACTATCCACAAACTGTCGCATCTTACCATATTATATCATACTTTATCATAAGGATTATTGGATGATAATACACTGAACTTTAGAAGTATTGGACAATAATACACTGAACTTTTTTCATAGACTCTAATACACTGAACTTTGAGGGTATTGGATAGGATGGCGACGGGGCGGGGAATCCCCGAAACCGCTATAGGGAAAAAAAATCCCCACCCCCATTGTGGATGGGGACGGGGACGATTTTTCAAAATCCCCTCGGGGACGAGGCGGGGATGGGGACAAAATTTTTCCCATCCCCGTCCCCATTTTCCCCGCCGGAGAAAATTCCCTGTCCCCATCCCCGAATCCCCGTCCCCGAAAATTTTAAAATTACCAAATAATTTTTATTCTAATTCAATATATGTATTAATAGCAAGGATAAAGTAGTAATTTTCGAATGTTAAATCAGAAACTCTAATACTTATTGATGTATTATTGTTTGATTTTGATGTATTATTGCTTGAACAAGTTAAATACGTTGTATTTTGAACAGGTTAAAAACCGGGTTCGATTAAAAATCGGGTCCGATTAAAATTTGGTTAGATTTTGGATATCTTTAAAAAATCTCTGTTAGATCGCCGTTTGGGATAAGGAATCCGCGGGGATGGGGATGAGGCAAGAATCATTCCCCGAAGCGGGGTTGGGGACGGGGATATACTCCCCCGTCCCCGATCCGCCCCGTTGTCATCCCTAGTATTGGACAATAATGCACTCATACCAATTCAACTGGTGGTTGACGCGGTGGCCGTCCTACTTTGAGGTATCGTTTTTCTATTTTTTTTTCAAAAAAATATATTAGTTATCCTGCTTATGTGTACTTTCTTACACGGCAAAAGTTTTTTCTGAAAAAAATAGAAAAATGACACCTCAAAGTAGGACAGTTAACGCATCAGCCACCAGCTGAATTGGTCTTAGTGCATTATTATCCAATATCCTCAAAGTTCAGTGTATTAGAGTCAAAGAAAAAAATTCAGTGCATTATTGTCCAATACCCCTAAAGTTCAGTGTATTATCATCCAATAATCCTTATCATAACAATTATAATTTTATCTCTCTTCACTTTTCTCTCTATTTTTCGCTTTTGTCTTTCCCCACCTACCATATCAATCATTTTTACCACAAATTTTACTAGAATCTCATATATCGTATCGGAACATACCTTACTTTCCACAATTTACAATACCATATCATTTCCACACTTTACCTACAACACAAAAGAATAGGACCTAAATATGCCATAATATATAACATAAAATAAAGGGAAATTGGATTCTAATAATACGAACTTTTGGTCATATAAGACCTAATAATACGAACTTTTGATTTAGTGATTAATAATACGAACTTTGACCCCCTGTTGCCCCCAATAGTATGCCACCGAGTTAAGTTGAACTTAACTCGGTGGCGGTCTGACATGGCGGTGGAGGCACGCGTCTGGTTGTTTTGACTTTGCCACGTCATCCACGTTGATTTAAAAATGATAATACGAACTTTTACCTATATTGCTCTGAATAATACGAAATTTTACCTATGTTGCTCTGATTAATACGAACTTTTTTTTCTCTCTACAAATCTCAGATCTCATTTTTTATTCTTCATATTCTTCAATCCTCCCCCTCTCCATTCCCAGATAACCCAGAAACCCTCCCTCTCTCTCTCTTCCTTGCATTCCGCTATTATTGAGAAGACCCATAAAGCCTCTCCCCATTTTGACTTCACTGCTCTCCTTGTAGAGATATGAGTAAAAAAAAAAAGGTAATGGAAATTGAGAAGAAGGAGAGCAATGAAGTGGAAAAAAGGGTGGTTGGGGGAATTGAGAAGGTATTACACCATTGTTGACGAATTTGAGTATCAAGTTGTGGCTCATGAAGAAGAGATGAAGAGAGGGAGGATTGAAGAAGATAAATGTGCAAAAGGGAAATGTGAGATTTTTAGAGTGAGAAAAAAAAGGTGGGAATGATGAAGAGAAAGGAGAAGAGAGAGAGAGAGAGGGGGGGGTTTCTGGGAATGGGGAGGGTGTGGATTGAAGAGGATGAAGAAGAAAAAATGGGATCTGAGATTTGTAGAGAGAAAAAAAGTTCGTATTATTCAGAGCAACATAGGTAAAAGTTCGTATTATTCAGAGCAACATAGATAAAAGTTCGTATTATTCTTTTTAAATCAACGTGGATGACGTGCCAAAGTCAAAACAACTGGGCGCGTGCCTCCGGCGCCTCGTCAGACCGCCAACGAGTTAAGTTCAACTTAATTCGCCGACGTACTATTGGGGGCAACAGGGGGTCAAAGTTCGTATTATTAATCACTAAATCAAAAGTTCGTATTATTAAGTCTTATATGGCCAAAAGTTCGTATTATTAGAATCCAATTTCCCTAAAATAAATGTATTTAAACTTGCAAAAAATTACTCAGAGATACCCTAACTTTTGGTGAAATATTTTTCAGGTACCCCAACTTTTCAAAACTCATTTTGGGATACCCTTACTTTATAGGTTAGAAATTATTAGGTGCTTTTTCGGTCATCAATTTGGCTAAGTGACCGAAATACCCTTATTTTTTCATTTTTTAAGAAATACTCAAAGAAGAAGAAGAATAAGGGTATTTCGGTCACTTAATAAAATTGATAACCGGAAAAGCACCAAATAATTAATAATCCAAAAAATAAGGGTACCTCAAAATGAGTTTTTAAAAGTTGGGGTATCGAAAAATAGTTTCCCCAAAAATTGGAACACCTCTGAGTAATTCTTTGTTAAACTTGAAAGTAACTCTCATATATGATATCACAGTGTATGTCAGTAAGAGGTTCCTACGTACTTATTTTCTCAAAAAAAAAGGAAGTGGTTACTACATACTACCTCCGTCGCAAATTGTTTGTTCATCTACCTAACTCCCTTGTCCCAAAATGTTTGTCTATTTTATAATTTCAATGATTGTAATTCCTATTATACCCCTAATAAATACTCTTTTGTTTCTTTTTTATTTTTCTTCACATGAGAATAGTAAGGGCAATTCTGGTATATTACACATTTTTCACCTCATTTCCCATGACCATTGGACTTTTAAATATAGTTGGATGGACAAACAATATGGGAGGTAGTATATTTATATTATGGTCAATTACATAACTCAGTAATCAATGTTATACCAAAAAGAATATGATAATGGATTATTAGCTTTCGTAATATTCAATTTGGGCTGTTAATTTATATATTTGATTTATAACAACCTAATACTTGTGGTGATATTTGTCAATAATTAAACATCGGGTTAACATCAATTAAAGTCGTACTTTTTCTACCATATAACTGTTTTTTTTTGGATTAGACACATTCACATTTTGCTTATCATACCAAAAAACACTGTCACAACAAAGAAAAACTCAAGTTCACTTAATTTTAACTCATTGTTAGACACAAATACTACTCCCAAAAGTTAGAATTCTATGAACCAAATGTAAATTCGAGATAACGTGATAGTTGCAGATTTAATGATTAATTAATACTACCTTCGTTCCATATTATTTGTTCTCTTTGAAATCTATGTAATCAAATTTATAAAATTTTGATCATAAATTTCTGAATATATATAATGATTTGTTAAATAAAATTAGTACCATTAAATTCGCAATGAAAAATATTACGTAGTAATATAAAAACATAACGTTGTCATTATTAATAAAATCTTATATAAAGAAATATCAATCAAATAGTGAGATTGAAAATCATGACAATTAACTAAAAGACAAATCATATGGAATAGAAGGAATAAAATATTATGTGAATATTATAAAAATCATTGAACGTTGGAATCAAATATTTTTTAATGAACTTTTATAATCCTTAAAAAAAGTGATTATTACTACTATTGATTAGTCATGATGATTCATACTGAACGCAGTGGGTCGCAAAAAGAACGCCAGCCAGCCAGAATCTGCAAAAGGTCGGAGAGATTGAAAATCAATCAGTCCCACCTGAACAGAAAGAAATAGAAATAGACAGAAGAATACACACGCAACCGTAGAAATTAGCTTTCCTAAGCCAACCAAACCAAACCCAACTTAACTTCACCACCACCGTTTCACTTTCTCTCTCCTCTTCGTCCGCCATTAACACTCCTTCAGAGGGAGAGAGATCCCACCGATCTCTGCGGGGAGGACTTCCATTTTTTGACTCTGACATTCAGACATGGCCAATACGGCGTGGAGAAAAGCTTATGGCGCCATTAAAGACCACACCAAAGTCGGCCTTGCCCAAATCAACAGTGATTACAAGGTCCTCTCTCTCTCTCTCTAATCTATCGTTCTTTTTCCGCGTTTTTCTCGTTCTTGCCCTAGTTTTTCGACGCAATTGAAGTGGTTTCATCTGTGCCTATTTTTGGCGGTGATTTGTGTGATGTAGGATTTGGATGTAGCGCTTGTTAAGGCGACGAATCATGTCGAGTGTCCTCCCAAGGAACGCCATTTGAGGAGTGAGTTTTGTGGATTTCTTGTTCGTAGATAGATCCGTTTTTGGGTTTGGTTGGTTTCGTGTTTCTTAGGGTTTGGTGTGATTCTTTCAGAGATTTTGATCGCTACTTCTGCCGTTAGGCCTCGGGCGGATGTTGCTTATTGCATTCATGCTCTCGCTCGACGATTGGCCAAGACAAGGAATTGGACGGTGCGTATTGTTTTTGCAGTTTTTGAGGTTTGATTTGATTGCTTGGGATGCGAATTTGGGTTGTTGATTGATTGGGATTCGTGTGTCTTTAATATCTAGCGGTGTTGATGGATTGATGCTTACTGATTCTGCTTCTAGATTGTGTAGCGATTGCTTTGAAAGATCCTCTTTGACTGGGTCTGATGAATTGTTTTATTGAAATACAACACTTAGACATTGTGAAATGGATAGTGCATTTGTTACCATATTTAATGTTTCAAGTTATTTTATCATATGTTGCATTTCTATACAATGACTGTGGCATGCTGCACCTTGCTAATTTGCTTTTCAAGAGCAAATTTGTTGCCCCTGAATGAATTGTTAATGCTCTTCTGAGTTCATTTTATCAAGGAATCTTGATTGTCCGTTGGTTTCTTACCCTTCTATTATTGCATTGGTACATGAGAGCATTTCATGATGTTTTTGGGGGGTGGAGGGATTTGATGCTAGTCCGATCTAAAGGTTGTTTTTGGTGCGAGTCTGCCATTTTTTGAAGGAGAAAATTGATAATGAGGGTAATAGGATGTAGTTACTTAGATGGTTTAGCCATAGGAAGGTCCTCTGTATCCCTTGGTAAGGAGGTGAATGTGACTAAAAGTAACTTAAACCAGAGAAAGAACTGCTGGAGGTGATCTGTCTTGATCTGTTCTGCTCTAAAAGGTTTTGATTGAACTTGTTGGCTTCTATCGATTTATGAAAGACACTTCTGTGTCATTATTGTAAGAAGATTACTTACCATTCACTTAGAAGTACTTGGGCCCTCTTTTGAGCATCTGTTGTCAATGTGCCTCATAGGCTACATGGAACAAAGGGGGGACAGCTGATGTTTAAAATGTTCATAGGTTTGAAGTATCTCCCTCCAAACAAAGTTGTCTCCATTTGGCATTGTTCTGAGCTTTTTTTTTTTTGTCCGATTGTGTTATGTTTATGACTCTTCTTTAATACATTGTTAATTTGTCGTAGGCTTCCTACCTAAGTGTCTATTGAGTATTAGGTTCAGTGGTTTTTTATTTAGGGCTCGGCAAGCCAACTTTGATAAAGTGCGTACATGGGCCCTCTTTTGAGCATCCATCACCACATGTAGACTTAAAATGAATGTTGCAATGCGATCTTCATATCTTCAGTAGGGTATCAAGTTCATGTGTGGGCTGTGAAGTCTGAACTAGACATGTTCTCAGGATGTAAATGCTTCTGAAATTTATTCGCAGCTTGTTTCTTGGTTGGATCGGACCATGTCATCTTCCTAGTTGGTTATCATTATTCTATTAGTGGAAATCAGAATATCTTTAAAAAAGGGGGGGGGGTGGATTAACTCTTGTAAGGAGTGTTCTCTCGAGCATTCCGACTTACTTTCTTTCTCTTTTTCCCATTCATGCTTCTGTGGCAAATAAGTCGGAAGGCACTCGAAGAAAATTCCTTTTTTTTGGGGTACTTTTGGAAGCGATTTCAAGTGTCACTTAGTGAGATGGAATATCGTGAAGCAACCCATCTCAATTGGGGGGGGGGGTGTTGGAGTGAGAGATTTATGTCTTTGTAATGTGGCTCTTCTCGGGAAGTGGTTGTGGGGATTCATGGATGAGAAGGGTAATCTCTGGAGGAAGGTAATTACGATCAAATATGGTAGTGGGCTATGGGTGCGTGCCCCAATTCCCAATGGTTCATACTTCATATGGTTGTAGTCTTTGGAAGTATATTGTCAAGGGGTGGGAGAGTTTCTAACCACATGTTTCTTTTGTTGTGGGCGATGGTTCTACCGTTTCCTTTTGGCATGATCGTGGTGTTGTGAGGCTCCTTTGAATGATCTCTTCCCTGCTCTCTATGTTCTTGCACTGGTTATAAATGCTTTTGTGGCAGATTATTGGGAGCAATCTTTAGGGTCTTGTCTTTGGTCTCCTACTTTGTTCGGGAAGGTTTTGCCGATTAACGGTATTTGGTTAGTTTTTTCAATGCCCTTAATGAGGCCAAATTTGGGGGCTCCTCTCAAGACATGGGAGATGGGTTTTGTGTAAGACTGGGGTTTTTTTCCGTGAGTGCCTACTATTAAAATCTTCGTAGCATGGATTCTTCCCTTTTGCATCTTTTGGAGGCTGGAGCTTTTCTACCCAGTATTATATGGAAGTCTTCTGCCCTTTTGAAGGTTACGTTTTTTGTTTGGGAAGCGACACATGTGCTAGAGGGATCTTGAATCTCCAAATCATCTTTTGCTACATCGCGACTTCACTAGGTCACTTTGAGCTTTAACCTTTGGTTGTCTCGGTGTTCTGTGGGTTATATCCTATTCTATCCGGAGTCATCTCCTATCTTGGGGGAGTTTCTTTGGCGGGAAGCCCAAGATGAAGAAGGCATTGGTTATTCCACATGTGCTTTTTTAGGTTATATGGAAAGAAAGGAACCGAAGTGTTTTTGAGGGAATTGAAATCCCTTTTCAGATTTGAAAGACTATTTTATCAAGTCTCTCTTCTTTCAGGTGAATGAGAAGTTTACTTCTGTCTTTTTTGAGGTAGTAGATTTTGTGTATAGTTTGTTTTTTGGGGTGTACATAACTTTGTATGGTGCTTGTTGAGCATGAGTTTTTTTAATTCTATTATCAATATATATCCTTTTCCTATCAAAAAAAAAGAAAAAAGAAAGAAAGAAAAGCTAAAGCTATTTTCATTGCACGAGATATTTGATTGTGTATAAGATTATTCGATGGTCTGGCGTCTGATGCATATGTTCATTGCACCTCTACTGTTCATAAACACATGTAAATATCTTTGGACTACTTGAACAATGATTCTTATCTTTTCCTCTATATTTAACAGGTAGCCCTGAAAACATTGATAGTGGTTCATAGGCTGTTGAGGGAAGGCGATCCAACGTTCAGGGAGGAACTTCTCAATTTCTCACAACGTGGACGCATTTTGCAATTGTCTAATTTTAAAGATGACTCAAGTCCAATTGGTTGGTTTTGCACCTGAGTTTGTTTTCTTATTGTTTCTCATTTTCATTGCCCTTAGCATGGTCATCTTATTGCTTTTGTGAAATTGTGCACAGAAAATAGAACTTTGAATTTTTTTTTTTTTGTAGCTTGGGATTGCTCTGCATGGGTCCGTACATATGCCCTTTTCTTGGAGGAGCGGCTTGAGTGTTTTAGGGTTTTGAAATATGACATTGAAGCGGAACGTTTATCAAAGCCTGCCCCAGGGCAGGAGAAGGTTGGTGTTGCTCTTTTATACTAACTTCTTGTGTTGACTATGTAATACCATTATTCTTTTGCTACTTTGGGAGACCCAATGCAGTACACACGTGTTAGATTGGACTGGATTTCATGTCGCCTCTGATTTGATTAGTTGATTGATGAGAAATTTACTGATTTTCTCTGGTTTTGTAACATGGTTTGACTGACTAGATGATAAGTATATAAGCATGTGGCTTGAAAAAGTAAATATTACCTACCTCTGAAATTATGTATATTCTTAGCTTTATGAGCAAACAAACTAGCATTTCCTTTGGTTGGCTTTTCGGCAAAAAGTTTTGGAGACAGCACCAATTATTGAAGCAACGGATAGTATTCTCTACTAATCAAAGTTAAACCAGTCAGAAATTGTATGTCAAGCTTGCTGTTTATCTAATTTAAATTATCAGATCAACTATTCTCTCTGTTTGTGTGGGGGTATTTGTGCTGATTTTTTTTTAAAAAAATAAATTATGACCTGGAATTGTGCATTTGACATGACTAAAAGGAATGGTTTGGACTTCAAGATATGGAAACTGTTGTGTTCTCTGTACATGGATCAAGTTGATACTGCTGTACTGGGGCTGATGCAATTTGTACCAGTTTCTCTAAATTGCCAAATTCTGGGTTAAGACTGCTACATTGGATTCCTCCATACCTCGCTGTGGTGGGCATTTTGGAGTATTGGTTTTGGTTTTTTGAGCTTATTGGTTAAGTCCCCTTTTTCCTGTTAGTGGATTGGATTTATGCTTTTTCTAGGGGTACTGCTTGATTGTACTCTTTTTTTTTTTTTTTTGCCCTGTGTCCCATCTATGTGCTGGATTGCTCTTTCGTTGAATAAAAGAATTGTATCTTGAGATGAGATGTTTTTTTTTACTTTAGTGAAGTCTCTACTGGTACTGTTTGGAGAATAGAATTATTGTCTTTGTTTGTTTGAGTAGTGAAAAAATCCACTGGTAAATTTACTGTGGAAGTGTGGAGAGATCAGGTTACTTGATTTCGACAAGTGTTTCGTGGACATTTCTTTACGAGTTTCTCTCTCTAGATTACTAAATTTTAGGGGTTAATTGTCGTCTTCTTGTAAGGAGCATCTACATGCAAAACAGGGCGAATTGAGCCACGCGTTAAAGCTGTGCCTGAATATCAGTTTCTGATTTGATGAGCGGGATTGATTTGAGGGGCTAAGAACTCAATATTCAATCATTTTATGTTAAATTCTTGATCAGGGTTACAGTAGAACCAGAGATTTAGACAGTGAGGAGCTATTGGAGCAATTGCCAGCTTTGCAACAACTTCTGTATCGGTTAATTGGATGTCGGGTAATTCATCTTAGCTTTGGCTTAGCTTTGTATCTTGGGATTATTCTTGTGATATGCACCATATTTTGTCTTGACTATTTATGATTCTTGACAACTTTCATTGGTTATTGAAGTATCAACTTTCTTGCCTTATTTTCTTCTCGTGACAGCCTGAAGGTGCAGCGCTTGGAAATTATGTGATACAATATGCACTTGCATTGGTATGTTTATACTTTGTCCTTTTCTGTACTTTACCAGATTGTTATTGTTGATTATAATTATATTTTATTAAAAAAATGATGGAACGTCATGCTATTAAGTAATAATAGAAACAAGAAGAAAGACTCTATCTGCCTTTTCTTTTTTTAGAAAGTTAAGGAGTATGTAGTATGCATGCTTTAAATGGAATTCTGTTTTGATGTTTTCACCAGAATGTATGCATTAACTAGAACCTTCGAAGGCTTGTTCTTATAATGATATGTGGGCGCAGAATGGGAGTCTCTTTAATCTCCTAACATGCATCTTTTTGAATTTTCTGAAAGAACCCGTCTTTCTTTTTAAATTTTATATAATTATATGTTTTTGAGAAAGGATGTGGATTGAAAGTGACTGGCTGAGTTTTCATGAAATGCAGGTTCTTAAGGAAAGCTTTAAAATCTACTGCGCTATTAATGATGGTATCATTAACCTGGTGGATAAGGTAATTTCATGCCATATTATTCTGAACTTGAGTGGTGTAAAAATAGATACATTGATTTTCATTTGTTTTGCATGACAGTTCTTTGAAATGCCAAGACATGAAGCCGTTAAAGCGCTTGAAATATACAGACGAGCTGGTCAGCAGGTGATGTAATTGATTTCCTTAAAAAAATTTGAAGGTTATGTTTATTGCTCATGTCTGTTGGTGAATTGTTGGACTATATAAAAATTCGCATTCTTTAAAGTTTGGAACTGTGGGGATGAGATGCAATTTTGAATGCCATGTTTCTGGCTAACAAGGTTGAATCTCAACGCAGGCTGCGAGTCTGTCCGACTTTTATGATGTTTGCAAAGGGTTGGAACTTGCTAGGAACTTTCAGTTTCCAGTGTTAAGAGAGGTAAATATTTCAAGATAGTTGCTATCTACTTTGAGTGGTTATAGCATCGAAGATAATGACAGCCTATCTTCCTGCTCGTTGTTTGCAGCCACCACAATCGTTTCTTGCTACCATGGACGAATATATTAAAGAGGCACCAAGGATGGTATCTGTGCCTAGCCAGCAGCTGGTTAGTGCTCTTTCCAAACTTGCTAGATGGAGGCATCTGTAACATGCAGTTTTGAAGTCTAGTAGAATTTTGGTCATGTGTCAGTTTAATTCATTGGTGTTTTCAACCAGGAATTTCCGGAGAGGCTTCAATTGACTTACAGAGCTGAGGATGCACCCCCTGAAGATGACGTACCTGCTTCGGAAGAGCCTCAAGAAACAGCTCCAGAGGATTTAGCCCAGACGGTTGAGCCTTCTGAAGCATCTCCTGCACCTCCTCCACCTACTGCAAATGTAGACTCTGACGATCTACTGGTGGGTGTACTGCGCTTAGATATAGAATGTGACTAATGTTGCGAATTTATGCAGGATATCTAGCAAATGTTTTACTTTAATGTGGCTATTAATTATTCCTCACAGGGATTGAACGAAATCAGCGCTGATGCCTCAGCCATTGAAGAAAGTAATGCTTTAGCTTTGGCAATAGTGTCAACAGGTATTTTATGTATCTGTTTGATCTAACATTTTATGTTGTAAATTTTTCAACAACGAATCTCATTGCAAAAATTAACTTTTTCTGCTTTTGTTTTTGGTGTTCAATTTAAAGATACCCCTTCAACGTCAAATTCTGGTAATGCTTTGAAAGAATTTGATCCTACTGGTTGGGAACTCGCTTTGGTCACAACTCCCAGCAGTAACATTTCCACCGCTACTGAGAGGCAGCTGGTAGGTTACATTCCCTTTTGTATTTAACGACTATCAAATATACAGAGGTAGTTTCTTTCGAGCTGTATGTGACATGTAGTTGAACTTTTGTGTGTGGCAAAGGAACTCTTTGGTTTGCTTCATTGCTGAATGATTGTCTGCTTTGTGCAAGGAATATCCCAGCTGTCAAACTTGAATTCACCCATGTGGTTGAGTCAGATTAGAATGTTGTCACTGGAATCAGGAAGGGAATATTATTAGACAGAAATCATTAGGTGCATTATGGGAATTAGGTGTTCTTTAAGATATGCGAGGTAGTTGCTTTCTGTCTGTAAGTGGCTTATGTGGGCACCGGGCAATTATTTTTTCTTAGTAATGGGTAGGAAGGATTCTCAAGATACCTACCCTAGAGTCTTTAAGATATACGTCATACGAGGTAGTTGCTTTGCAGTTCTAGGGTTTTAAGAGCTACAATCTTGTGGTTTAACCTATTGGTTATATGCTATGTGCGCTCTTGCTTTTGAAGTATTTTTCTTTTTCTTTGAAATTTCCACTGGGTCCTTACCTCAAGGTAACCACCAGTTAGCTTGAGAGGCTAGAAGGCAAAGGGTAGACACCAACCAACTACCAAGCTACCCCCCCCCCCCCCCCCATCAATCCCACAGTTTGAGGTTGGAAGATGGGGGTGGTTGCCAGCTTGACTTCGACCTCTTCAGTTTGTCTTGGACATGTGCATGTTATTCACAGTCTTGCCCTGGCAATGTTACCCTTTGCAGGCGGGTGGATTGGATTCTCTGACATTGAACAGTCTGTACGATGAGGCGGCCTATAGAGCCAACCAGCAGCCAGTGTATGGAGCGCCTGCTCCTAACCCATTTGAAGTCCAAGACCCATTCGCAATGTCGAGCAGCATAGCTCCTCCAGTAGCAGTCCAAATGAGCGCTATGACCGCACAGCCTGCTATGAATCCATTTGGTCCATACCAGCCTTCGTTTCAGCCTCAGCCACAGCCAAACATGGCGTTGGGGGCACCAAACCCTTTTGCTGATGCCGGTTTTGGACCGTTTCCCGCTGCCCCAGCAGCCCATCCTCAGCACGCTAACCCGTTTGGAAGCACGGGACTTCTTTAACTTGGGATTACCCCGGATTTTAGTGTAGTTTTGCTCAGCGAGGTGAGTACAAGCAATGTTAATATCATTCAGATGGATTTTTGGTGTGGCCGGGCCGAAGGGGAGTCTCAAATAGATCACATCTCGGTGAAAGTCACTCTGCTCTTCTCCCGCGATACTGTTTTGTAACCTGCTGCTGCTGGTGAATAATAATTTTTTCGATTTGCCCAAGTAAGTTGGAAGTTTCATTTGTCCCACAGGTTTATATTACATGTGAAGTGAAAATGTACTACTCAGGATGTTGGATGAATTGTGTATATGTTGTATCTCTATCATTAAACCAGTGCTAGTGACTATCAGTGGCAAGATTTTATTTTATTTTTGCTTTATTGGTTTTGCCTGGAGAACATTCCTTTACAAGTTTGAAGTCTTTTAAACACCCCCAACCCAAAAAAAAAAGAAAAAAGAATATAATAAGAAAGAGGGAATGAACATTTCAGAAAATTGACGTTTGAAATCGTGTGACATTGTGTGAACGGAGGGAATGAAAATTTTCAGAAGATTGACATTTGACATTGTGTGAACACAAGGAATGACCATTTCATGAAGTTCGAACTGACGTTTCAAAACCAAGTGATGCGTTTGTCTCTTTGGAGGAACAAGGGTGTGTCCACTGTCCACTTGGACAAAGGTCTTTGCCTCTTTTTTGGTAGCAAAGACATAGCAATAGGAGTTTAATCAAGAATTTGGACCTTTTCTTTTTCGGTAGCAAAGACATAGCAATAGGAAATAAAACATCATTAAGGAAGAGTTATTAGCTTTGTTTATACTGCAAAGTCTTTTACTTCCCTAATGTTAGAGATTTTAAATCTCAAAGGTGTGGAAAATAAATTAACATTATAAGATACTTTGAGATCAGACTTGAGAACTTGCAAACTTACTAGCAGCTCATTTGACATGATTGTAACCTTCAATCTTGGAGGTTATGGAGGTTATGGGATCGATTCTCATGACTTGCAAGTCTTCTTGTGTGGAGATGAGCAGTGTCATGAACCAAACCTTGGGGCTTGGGCTTAGGTTCTCCCCTCCCCGTGGATCATTAAGTCCAATTGGGGTATCTCTAAGATAGGGGCGCAGTTTGAATTATCCGAATTTACCCTTGTAAAAAAAAGTTGTGACTTGCAGCTTTGAACTTCTTGACCAAAAAAAAAAAGGGTATTCAATCACTGAAATCGATATGACCTTCTTTTGTCCGGTGTGTAACTCCTGCAAAGTGAAAGTCTGTGGATCCCTTCCCAAAGTTGTCATGGTGGTGGACTGTCCTACCCTATTTCCTGCTCTAATGAATTAGCGAAGCAAAAAAATGTCTATTTATTCACAAAAGTCATCATCTTCTATTTTCTTCTTTCTCATCCATCTTTTTCCTTCTGAGACCTTATCCTCATTCCTTAAGCACACTTCTAGAGAATCCCATAAACTCCCTCATCCTTTTCCTCCTCATCAACAACAATGAAATCCAAACAATAATGAAATCTTCTCACCGTTCTTTTCTTTTTTCCCCCCAAAATTTCAACTTACATGCTTCATCGGAATTCATAAAGTAATATATTCCAACATCTGGTAAGTTAAAGGTCATGTGTACCATGCCAAGTCAGACATGGGTCGAAGGTCTCCTAATTTTTTACCTGCACGACCCAACTTATGATCTGACCCAATGTGTACATTGCGCAGGTCTAGGAACCACATATATGGGGTGGAGGAAGAAATAGAAGAGGAAAAGAAAGGGAGAAAGAGTCAATAGAAAGAAATATGGCGTGTCATATTTTCATTGTTCTTTAACCTTAATATAAATTATTGGGCATTCAACAAAATATAATTATTTAAAACATTCTATTATTTTTTTGTCTCAATAATAACACTGCTTTTCACTTTAATATGACGGTCATTTATAAGATTTTATGTGAATTGAAGGCATATGTGCTTCTTTCTTGTGTTTTATTACGTTCTATGCCTCTAATTAGACCTTGATTGAGCAACTTCATCCACTATATGTATTGAATAATGTGTAGATTGTTCGCATTGTTCATCTATCTTGGGTTGCTTGGTCTAATGGTCATAATCATATGACTGCTAATTCAGGTGGTGTAAGGAGTTTTGCGTCTTCTTTATCTGTGTTTCTTGAGAACTTGTTGTTAGGTGTTAAGTCGTATTGGTTGGAAAAATTATTTGAGGAGTTTCGCTAGATCGTTGCTTGGTAAATAGGAAAAAATGGTAAGTGTTTTGGCTTTGCTCATTTCAAGGCTAAGCAAGTGGGGCTAAGACTATCGATGTTGTTAATGGTAGAGCGTTCGATGAGTTTATTTTGGGGTTATTTCAGGAGAAATTTGGGGGGAAAACAAAGGTTATAGCTCTCTCTAAGTAGAATATCCCTCAAGCGGGTTTGGGTTCCTAAAATTACAAAGAATGATGAGATTGAATCTCCCTAGGATAAGATTGATGAGTCTGTTGAGGCGGATGAAGACACCCTCCGGAACCTTCATCATATCGCAAATGTTATTCCCTTTGTTAATTCCGAAAGTTGTGATTGTTAATTTAGCGAATTTTGACCAAACCATCTCTAACCCAATCAGTATTGTTATAAGTCATCCTAAAGTTATCATAGATATCTATACTTCCCCACCAAGGAGTACAAGAAGAAGTGCATTCAAATGGCAATACAAAAGAGAATGAGGAGACTAACTCGATTTACGTTTAATCTAACATTTCTAATGGTTGGGAAATTCCATCCTTGATGGTGCTAAAGCATAAATTAGAAGAAAGATGAAATAGAAAACTTCGCCGAAAACTAAATGGTGAATGATTATACTAGTAACTCAAAAGGCTAAGTTAATATGAAACAAAGCTCCTAGAGAAGATAAAGAATCACAAGTCTAGTCGTGAGGAGGGTCGAATTGCAGCGACAATTCGAAAGGTGAAACTAATACTGACGCTGACGTAGCATATGAGAATGAGATCATTAGTAGTGATACAGTGATACTTGTTTTTCGATTCTTTGTGATCAAGTTGCAACTGTTGAGCACTTCAAGAGGAATGCGAAAATGGAAAGGAAAACATAATGGTTGATCCGCAACTTACAATCTTATTAGGGTTGATCTTGTGTTGATACCTTGAGAGCAACTCATTAATCTAGCAACTCATTAATCTTCCTTGTACCACATTAAGAAACTATGTGTTTTATTTGTTCCGCTATTTTCTTGTTGTTGCTTAGTTGTTACTTTTGCATATCTTTCTATTCTTTATCATGCAGACTCTTAGCTTTTTAGGGAATGTTCTATAAAGTAGTTGAAAAAGTGTAGTTTGTAGGTGAGTGTAGGTTGGATAATGTAAATGTAGGTGGGATAATGTAAGTGTAAGTTATTGCAGATTTTTTTTTTTTTGAAACCATAAGTATTGTTATTTAGTAACTTTTTGATGATGTTGTTATCACTATATTAATTAATACTTTATATAGTTATATATAAAAATTACAACTATCAAGAATTTTTATAGTTATGTATAAAATTGAGAAATCCATAAAATTCATATTCATATATGCATTTCATACAAACTACATATTTTTCCGGTGCTATATAATTTGTCAGACTTTGACGTGTTTCTTTCCTAAATTAATTCATTTCTTCTCTATTTCGGGTATCATAGCCTGTGACGTTGGGAATAGTTATAGTATCAGTTGGTCTTTCTGACATATGTACCCTTTTTGTTGCACTCTAATAAAGTTATTTACCGTGCAACTCGTTATAATGATATGAATTTAATGTTGTTTGAGTGATTGAAGCATTCTGTATTTCAGTATCTTCAAATCATTTTTTAACACCTAAATGACACTTCAATTGTCATTCTAAGCGAATAAGGATCGAAATTGAAGACCTTTTCAGCGCAAGTCGGTCCACGCTTATGAAATATTGGACATGGTAACTGACTAATTATCAGTCCAAATGTTTTTTGACATCTTGAACATGGTAAAAAAGTAAATTGAATTTTAAATTAAAATCAACTAATTAATTTTCCGATAGTAACAACATTGTTACCCTCCTCTAGAGGATAACCCGATCAATGTCCATTTATTTCCCTCTTCGACAATTAAAAGGAACATATAAATTAATTTTTCTAATCCTCTAGTTTAATTTTTTATGATATACGATATTATTTTTAATTTAAAAATTCATATGATATTTTAATTTTGTAAAAACGTATGAAAATATTACTTATTGAGATAAAAGTTAATTGATAATAATGTAAATATTAATATTTATTAAAATAATTAATTCTTAGATTGAATGTATGTAAGTACGGATTTGACAGCTCGATGCATACAAGCGTATAGTGTATACCAGTATAAGTTGATACAAAATAATACAGGTAAGTGCAAATGCGGGTTAGCAAATGACCTCAAGAACAATCTCCCAATAATAATGGAGATAATTTTGAGAGATTTGTGAGCTTATATACAAAGCTTATTTCCCAAGTTTCTAACGTAACCAATGACGTAGCAACCATAAGCAGAAATTACGTATGGATATGATCAACAACCCTCCAAAATATCGAACTATGATTGAATATTGATGATTCAACTAAACTCCCTTTAACCCTCTTTACTTACTGAAAATTCTCGTACGAGTAAATCCGTAACAGTAGAGGATTAAACCTAAACTTTTGACTTTTCAGTGATTCACAGTTCATACACGGACACGGTTACCTCATCATTTAATTTTAAACATTCATTCGCCTTCCTCTCATCTTCCCGCATGCTTTCTACGTCCATCTTCCTCATCCTAGCTTTCTTATTTTGTTTGATTAGCAGCCACCTTGAATTCGCCTAACTAATAATCATTCAGTTAGTTAATCTGGGTTCAACCAAAACCCTAATTCGAATCCCAAATTTTCTTTCTGCAGTTCAATTTCAACATCTTTTGGTTTCTGGGTTTGGGATTTTTCCATCTTTCTATCTCCAAACCTACTTTTGCTTCAAGTCATTAAGCCTCTAAATCAGTGGGTATCTGAATTTTGCCTCCCTTGTCTCAGATTTCAACTCTTTGCCAATTCAATGAAATTGGGTTTAAATTGAGACTTAGTATGAAGCCCAAGGACATACTCAGCAAGATGATGAAACCCTTCAAACTTCGTTCTGATAAAGGTGCGATTTTTGCCTGTTTTTCTGAACTGGGTTTCTGTTCATCATCAGGTTTAGGGTTTGGGTGAAATTGTTGGGTTGAATGTGTTTTGGGTTGTTTATTTGGGTTTAGGTTCAGAAGAGGCAGATTTAGAGAAGATTGCTGCACAAGAGAGGAAGAAATTTTCTTATGAGACATTGGCTAAGGCAACTGACAAGTTTAATCCTTCTCATAAACTTGGTCAAGGGGGTTTTGGCCCAGTCTACAAGGTAATCTCTCCAATATCCAACTGTTGGAATTTTAAGATTTCAACTGCTTGATCCCCTGTTTTTCTGACTTTACCCAAATGGAATCAAGACCCAAATTAGGGCTTACTTCTTTTTGGGTTGAATATGCTTGTAGTTTAGGAATAAATGCTTTATCTGTTGAAGCTTTTGACTGTGTACTACTTCTGAGAAAAAAGGGACTTCTGTGTCAGAGAAGAATTCTAATTCCACAAGATGACCTTTTCATCTGTGCGGAAGGTTTATGGAAAGTTGATTGGTTCTATGTGGTATTTTTTGTTGGGTGCAAAAACTTAAGCAATAATTTGGTTAGTGTGTTGTGGGATACAGGGGAAACTAGTTGATGGGAGAGAAATAGCTGTGAAAATGCTGTCACAGCATTCAAGACAAGGAAACCGAGAGTTTGAGAACGAGGCGAAGTTGCTGGCTGGTGTGCAGCACAGGAATGTTGTGAATTTGTTGGGTTATTGTGCATATGGTGAAAACAAGCTCCTTGTCTATGAATACATTCCTAATGAGAGCCTTGACAAGCTTCTATTCAGTAAGTACCCATCTGGCTTCATGCTTTGCATTTTCATTTGTATTCGTAGTTTGCCAGTTCATTCTGAGTTCGATGCCCTCTCTTGTTTAAATGTTGGATTTCTCTTCAAATTAGTCCTGTGATGTTGATTTTTTTTACTGATGCTATAATTTGTGCTTGTAATATCGTGATCGATTTTGGGTTCAACTTGTACATTCCCTTCTATGGAACATTTTATGTGCTGGTATTTTGTTGCCTTTTCGGTAACTTTTAAGGATGATAAAAATGGTTGTTTGGTTTGCTTTCACTCTTGATTTACCGGTGTTGGATAGAGTGTGATACCTATATGTTTACCGGTGTTGGATACAGGTGTGATTGATGTAAAGTGCTCCAGGATCTTTCATATTAGAATATGACCCTTGAACACAAACCTCAGAGTAGTTCAGAAGACAAAGTTAAAAGTTGTTGTCAACCTCAAAACACATAACCCACCCACTAATGAGTTACTTATTCTTGAGGTGTGTATTCCTGGGATTGATTCTTAGTTACTCTGCTTTTCCCTTTTTTATGTTTGTGGGGACAATTGATACCTTGTGTTGCATTGCTGTAGCTAGAGGATCATATCATCTAGCATTACATCGCATTCATGTTGAATTACTAGTGAATTAACATTTCTAAGTTTCTAAGTTGTAGCTAATAGATGTATTGATTATTGCGATGAGTTCTAACGTACGGACTCGTTTGTTGCAGAGCCAGATAGGCGTCCAGAACTTGATTGGAAGAAACGGTTTGACATTATGTCTGGAGTAGCCAAGGGTTTGCAGTATCTTCATGAGGACTCGCCTACTACTATCATTCATCGTGATATCAAAGCCAGTAATATCTTGCTTGATGATAAGTGGGTCCCTAAAATTGCCGATTTTGGCATGGCCCGCCTCTTTCCCGAGGACCAAACGCATGTAAATACAAGAATTGCCGGTACCAAGTATGTTTCGCTACGTCTTTATTTTGTAACTGACGTTCTTTCTTCTATGGGGATTGTTTACTTACAATCCTGAAATTTCCATTGAAACAGTGGCTACATGGCTCCAGAATATGTCATGCAGGGATATTTATCTGTAAAAGCCGATGTGTTCAGTTTTGGAGTGGTGATGCTGGAGTTGATTAGCGGGCAGAGGAACTCTTCATTTAGCAATGCAAGCATGGATTCACAAGATTTACTTGAATGGGTAAGCTCTCCTTTCACATATCCATACCCTCAGCATTTTCTGCTATGTTATTGTGAGAACAAACATCTAACTTTCACTTTTCTATATGCTCGGTTCAGTTTTTTAGACATTTACAATTCTCATTTGGCACGGTTTGTTCTTTTGAGGGGTTAATGACCCCTTTACCTAACCCGACCCAAATTTACCTTTTCTCCACATATTTTCAACACTCAATTTTTCAACTTTTACCTAGATTTACCAATCATTGCTTAACTTTTCAACTGACCCGTCACGAGTTCTCACTTGGTACTTTTTGATTCATTGCTACACAGTAAGAATGGTTTCATATCACCCTTGGGCCAACAGATCATGCCACTTTTTGATACTACTTTAGGGCACAGTAGTTGGTAAAAAAGAATGTCATTCTCACTGGCTAATGGGGTCCTCTATACTCTATAGCATATTACCATTCTGAACCATAAATTGAAGATGAGAAATAGTTAAAGACTCCTTATAAAGACCCTTAACTCTTGGCCACCCATGATCCCACATTCAAGTCTTTGGTTGGTGGCAAGTGTTCTAGCTGTCAACAATCACCAATCTAATTCGTACCGCGGTTTCTCATAATTTACCCTCTTTAAATTTTCATGTGAAAATAACAGAGTTCTAACAGGCTTATCTGATGTCCGGAATTACTGTATCCCTTAGTACTTCTTGCCTGGGACCTTAGTTTTTAAACTTTCTAAAAGGTTGGTTGGTGGTTGGGATGATAATATTATATGTAAGCCTTTTACGCATAAATGTGATGTGGGCTTAATGTTGAGGGGGGGGGGGGGGGCTGCTATAAGAATTTTTGACCAGTTCAATCCTCAAGCTTGGTCTTGGATCGGGTAATTATTGGTTGGACATCCTTGTCTCAACGTACGTGTGTCATGACTTTTAGATTACAAGGAACTTTCCGCAAGCTTTCCTCTTATTTTCTTTGTCAATGTCCAAATAACTATTTTTTCCCTTTTGAAAATTGTGTTCGGCCCCCCGTCTCAAGCTACTTCCAGCTCACTGCTACTTGGCAATTGGGTCATTTGGGTTAGGTCACTAAAGTTTGGGTCAGGATGATTTCGGTCTGCTTCATTTTTGAGTCTAACAAACTTTTGTCGTGAAAAATGAATAACTTTGGTAAAAGATAAATTTAGGCCAGGTTGGGTCAATACGGGCTCAGCTCCATTTCGAGGCAACTAACGTTGGCATTTTTGCATCCGAATCGGATCCTGGTTTCATTCGGGTCGGACCAATTTTGCCAGAAGAACTCGTAGGGGGCTAGAAATGGACCAACACTAGAATCTAGATGCTGTTTTTTTTAAAAAAAAATTCAAGGACTTCAAAAGTGCAGTGATTATTATAATAATTTGCCAAGTTCCAGCCTTTGACCGCGGTGATTCATTTAACCTAACCTTGTGTCGAATATATGAATTTCATTTGGGACCGTTGATTTTTGGTTGTCATACTTATTGTGACAATGATGTCTCACCTGCTTTAGTTTATATATAGGTTTGCTGTAAAGTAGAGGACCCTGGCTTTTTCCTTGGGTCCCTGTCTCCAAAACACCGCTTTCATTTTTTATCGTATTCTGTTTTCCGGAGTCAAAGTAAATATTTCTTGCTGTTCCCATTATGAAAGCAAACACTAGTCTTTAATCTTTATCATCACAAAATAATTGTTTGAAGTCGTCTGCTCTTGACTCGGTTTTCTTTTCTGTAAGTTTAGTAATTGTGCGGATGTATCTTATGAACAAGCCAATATCTTCAAATACTATGGAAGTGTAGTTTGGTGTTCCAACTCTTATTTTATAGGCTATATGCAAAAATTCTGACTCTCATGAGCATGGGCAATGACCTTCCAGAAAAGTAGAATTTTGGCGAGGGTCCACCTCTCGGCATCAGCTATAGTTCCGATATTTTAGAACTCCATTCCACGTTTCTTGCAACGATTTGGAACTCATTCCATCTAAAGTTCTTTAAAATATTCATTTACGGAGGATGTTATGGGGCCCACTTTATCTAAATACTGTAAAGCTTATCCCTTTTTTCTGTTACAGTGGTATGAAACTACGTCGTGTTGAATCATTAAAAAAAATTTAGGGCCTGCATTCAGGAACTCTGGAGTTCTAGAATGCGTGGGCACGATGTTGAGTTCCTTGGTGCAGAGCTTGAACAATAGCATGCACATTTTCCCCACTGACAATTCCCGGTGAAAGCAGACCCACATGAGAAGTTGTTGTTAGGTTCGAGTCTGACGGTACCGTTTTTCTTTTCAATGGCAGGCATTCAAGCTATACAAGAAGGGCAAAAGCCTGGAGGTGCTAGACCCAACAATAGCCGAGACTGCCATAGCTGATCAAGTAGCACTCTGTGTTCAAATCGCTCTCTTATGCATTCAATCGGACCCTGCCCTGCGGCCCACAATGCATCGGGTGGTAGTCCTGCTCTCCAGGAGACCAACCTCCCTCGAAGAGCCAACGAAGCCCGGGTTTCCCGGTTCACGATATCGAAAATCCCGACAACATGGACGAGGATCGTCTTCTCGTAGTGGGTCTTCAGGGATGTCGTCTTCTGCCAAATCTGAATATACCAGCAGCACTATGGACACCACAGCCACCCGGGCCACTAACACCGTGTCTGGGGTTAATACTGTGAGCCGTGGTTCAGACACGCGAGGAAGCCGGGCTTTAGACTCCAAGGGAAAGCGACCGGTTGAATTTTCGTAGTAATTGGTAAATATTGTTGTAAGATTGTATGTAGGTAGGGTGTTGCCAGAAAAGTATAAAGGGTGAGGGGAATGAGGTAGGAATGTAGGATGATTAGTTCATTCTTTTGTGTGTAAAAAATGTGTTGGTTTCATTTTTTTTTGAAAATTTATTTTAGAGCTTTTGAGGCATGTATCAAAAACATCAGGGCAGAAGTGAGCCACTTTACATGTTTATTCAGATGAGAAGTGAGCCATTTTCCCATTTGTGCTTCCAAAAGTTTGGGGTTTATGTAAAATTTGGGTCGGTTTTGATTAATATTAAACTTTGAACAAGAAATGACATCCATTTTTCAATTTTTGGGTTGCACCAAATAGGAGAAAATAAAATTTGGATTTATTAAATGATGTTCAGATGATAAAACTAAGAGGAAATATTAAACTCTATATTTTAAATTATTAAAAATCTATATTATACTGATATACAAATACAACTTCGTAGGTTCTCTCTCTCATAACGAATAAGCTTGTCCCTCTTAGAAACTTTGCAAGGATGCGTGTCTAGTGTTATTTGTTATATAGCTTAAATGTATTTAGGTTAAAAGGTTAAAAGGTTAAAAAGTTTTACAAATCACAGCAAACCGCAAAAAATAACAATCAACCACCTCCAAAAAATTTACAACCAAACACTGCCAACATAAAAACATAGGACAATCACGCCCACGACAGCAAAAAACAATACAACTCAAAACACGCCGCTAAAAGATCAAAACATCAGTTTGGTGGATCAACGGGGAATCGCACGCCAATATCATCGTCAATACTCCCAGCTAAACGATGTATCTTAGCATAGATGCAGAATTAAAACACATACAATGATATCATTGCCAATACTCCTAGCTAAATGTATTTAAGCACATACAATGTAGAATTATATCAATGATATTTTTATCTTCTCTCTCTGAGTTGTCACCTTCTTTCTCCAACTTTTTTTCCTATAGTTCCAGAGCTCAAAGGAATAAATTTTTTTTAAAAAAAAAGTAGGAGGGAGAGGATGAAAACTGGGAGAGAGAAGATAAAAACTCCATTGATAAAGTCTTGCATTGTATATACTCTAAGAATACGCTTTACAAAACACATGCTCTAATCCCTCCTACCTTTGTGAAATAGGATTATTAGCGCTCTTTTGATAACAAACTCGTTTTGATCAAAGATTGGATGGGAATCAAGCAATACTTGAAGATCACTTTCACTACAACACGTTTTTGGGTTAAAGCTTATGAAGTCCCGACAATACGACAAACTAGTGCATATGCAAAGATCTTGGTTAACAAAATCAAATCTTTTGTGGGGTGCGAGGAGGATACCATGTATGGAGGATAAATCAATATGCTTCAAAGTAGATGTGGACGTTACAATGTCGCTTGGGAGGGGGATTAGAGTCGAGATAGATGATAAATCTATCTGAATTCACTTCAAATGCCTAAAGCTACCGAATTTTTGTTATGGCGACAAAGGATTAGGCCACATTCTCAAGTAATGTGAAACCAGTCAAACCATTAATCTCTATTTGTCGCCTGAGGAATATTGATATGGGACGTGGCTTCATGAATCACCCTGTAAAACACGTGGGAAGAATGTTGAAGTTGAGTTAGAGGAAGGAAGGAGGCTTTTCTAAGACGTTGAAATGAGCTAGAACCCAACCTAATGCTCGACAACGGTTAACCTTCTCTAAGGGAGGGCCTATGGACCATACAAGAACGATGACATGCAGAAAAACAATGGAGGGCTCTCCTTCTCGGGCAAGGGATCTAGTGATATGGTTGTTACAAACAATGACGTTGTAACAAAAAGAATATGGGACAACATGAGGATGAGAAAGCAAACAAGATCGGGGCTATTTCGGAGGAGACAAACACTCACATGAACAATGAAAAAATCAAAATTGGCGGAGGTTGAGTGGCAGCCCTGTCGAGACCAATGAGTCTCCTAAGCATTAACTTTCAGGGGCTTGGCAGCCCCTACGCAGTGAAGGACCTTAGATGTCTTCTGAGGTCCTACAAGTCGAGTCTAGTCTTCTTATTGAGACTAGGCTATGGAGTTTGTTGGTATGATGAAGGTGTTTGAAGATTTTAATGATTAAAGTGTGAATAGTGTAGATAGGCAAAAGGTGTTGGGGCTCTTGGAGACAAGAGGTTCACACGGAGGTGAAGAATTGGTCATCACATCAAATTGACATGTTCGTGAAATGACATGGAGATGAGGAGAAGTGGAGATTCTTAGGAGTATATGGATATGTTGAAAGCCAAGATAAGCTGAAAACATGTGCTTTAATAAAAGATTTGAAAGATCATTTGGAGTTGGTGAGTGTTGGGAGGTGATCTTAATGTGATGTCGTGATATGTTTCAACTTCGAAAAGCTGGGCGGTCCTCCAAAATCTCGGGGTGTTCTTGATGTTTTCCATAATATGTTGAAGTGTTGGGGGCTCACACACCTTAGCTTTAGTGGTCGGGAGTTCACTTAGTGGAATAAGCGGGAGGAGGAACGGATAGTTGAAGAAAAACTCGACGATTTTCTAGATGATACTAATTGGAGCTTGGGGTTCTCTATGACAAAAGTTGGACATCTAGAGGAAGACTCCTTAGACCACTTGCACACGTTTTTGAGTTGTTTTGAAAGCAAGACGAACTCTAGATATCAAAGAAGGTTGAGATTTGAGAATATGTGGACGCTTGATGACAATTATGGGAAAATAATTGGAGCTTGACGAGGTGGAAAAAAAAGAAGATAATCTTTGCTTGAGTTGAGGAGTTGATGTTGGATAATAATAATTTGATGATTATCTTAATTATAATAGATGATAATAATCTTGATCAATAATAATCACAATACAAGAAAGATAACAAGAACTTGAGTCACCAAAAGAACCAGATATGAACTTGGCTAAAGGAAAATCCACCACCAAGAACTTGCATTCCACCATGAATTTGATAAAGGAAGGAAATCCACTACAAATTCAATAAAGGAGAGACTAGCAACACCCCCATTAACAAATTGATAAAGTAAACAAGATTTTAGGGGGGGGAAGCTTCAAGCCTTTATATTACATTCATAATCATCATTAGAAAAATGTTCCTTACAAAATATAACCTTAGGGTATATGCAGAAAGAGGGGGAAAATAACAAAAAATTAAGTCTGGAACATGTGCGTCACTGACGCGACATAGGTTATCACGGCCGCGACGTCTATTTTTTACGAAATGGGCCACTGAACCCAAAGGATGTCGCAGGCATGACCCAGGACATCACAGCCGTGACACATGACGTCAGGGTCGTGACACAGTCACTTGTTAAAAGCTGGGCTAGGGGATGATGTCGCAGTCATGACCCTTATCGTCGTGGTCGTGACTGCCTTCTAGGCAGATTTTTTGTCGAACTTCCACCATGCATAACTTCTTTGTCCAGACTTAGTTTTTGGCTCATAATATATCAATGAAAAGCTCTCGCTTCCTACTTTATGCTCCCAAAACTTGAAGTTAGTCGGAGTTGTATTGAAGGGGTTATGATCGAAAGAGTGAAGACATGTCCTTTTTAGTTTTCCAAGTTGACTTTTCTCGCTTATTCTTGTCGAAAGATTCTGAGCCCCTTCAAATTCCTGAAGTAGGTCCCGATGAAGACTCGTAGCTCCACCCCCGTGGTCCAGGGTTTCACTTGTAGTGGACTCCGCACCCAACATCGGTCATGTCATGCCTTCAAGGTCCCGGGTCCATGTGAAAACAAACACCACATCCAACTTGGAAGTGAATTTGATCGGGATTTTCCAGGGGTGCTCGGGAGGGTTTGATGGCCATAGACTTTGAGAATCGAACCTTACCTCGATACGGTCTACTCATGCAAGTGGCTAGTAGTGATAAGCAGAACCGCATTGGTCATTGTCTTAGTAAACAAGAAGCCTTAATGGACTTAAACATATGGAACACGACCATTTTGTCGCATACAATGTAGTATCTGCAGGTGTCAAGATGAACAGGGTCTAATTACAAATGTGAAAAAGAGACAATCAATCTTTGATGACCTATGTGACTTGAGGAACTATGGTGACATAGGTCCATAGTTGATTTGTTAATTTTGCGATGTCAACATGATATGGCTCCACAAGAATGCAAGTGTCAAGAAGCGGAACAATAACATCAAAGGGTTGAGGAATGTTCAAGGAGCCCTAATCCCAGACCACACGAGTATGAAGTCAATTGTTATTGAATATTTCTCTAATTTGTTTCATATAGAAGGATGCACAGATTGGGAGACCGTTGTTAGGTGCATATCCGTGAAAGTAACGAGGATATGAATGACTTGTTGAACCAGTCGTACAAGCCATAAGAAGTTTATGAGGCCTTGATGTCCATGAAACCCGAAAAGGTGCCAAGACCGGACGACCTAAATCCTTTCTTTTATAAAAAAAATTTTAGACCTTGGTGGGAGTTGAAATAACCCTGGGGGGGTGAATAGGGTTGTATAAAAATTTCTACACTTTGTAAACTCAAGGATGTTAATAGCGCCAATAAACTGAATAATGCTTCTTTATTTGATTAACTTGAGGTACAAAGAAAATAAAGGAGATCACAAACCTGGCTATTCTAAGGACAATGATGTCCCCAACAATTGCTTACAAGGACATAAACTCGGAATTAATTAGTTTCTGCAAAGGGGCCACACAGATGAGGCTAGGAAGTTTTAGACTCACTAAAGAAAGAACACTCTTCTCACTTTAGTTACACACTCTTGAGGGCCTCACCAGAACGCTTTATCTGGTTACACAACTCACCATTCAAACACAAGTGGTTACATTCAAAATTTTCTATCACAAAATTTCTACACTTGATTTACTCTTGCTTGGAATCGATATTTCTTTGGAGAGGACAGTTTGGGGCTCTTTATAGGCAGCTTCTTCATCCTCAACGGATTTCTCAATTGCATTCCTTACTTGTTGATTCTTGCCTTTTCTTAATTGCTTTCCTTACTTGTTGATACTATCCAATCTTGCCTTGATTCTCAATCTTCACTTCTTTGGAAATTTATGGACTTGCCTTTCGATTCATTATCTTCAAAAGCATGTATATAAATCAGTATGGAATATCTCAGGGAATATTCAGATATGTTAATATATATTCTCGGATACTTCCCTTTAATTTTGTTCTTTCAAACGAAATCTGCTGGTGATGCTTGAGGTCCTCAGTGGTGATGCTTGAGGTCCTTAGAAGGAAGGGTCGTGAAGGGCATCATGTGTGTCAACTATTTCTTCAAACAAAATCATCATGTGTGGAAGACTTCCCTTATTTGTCCTTTCAAACAAAATCTTCTGGACATATTGGAGGTCCTCGGCTCTGACGTGGTGAAGGGCATTGTATTGCTTCTACAGGAGGGAATGCCAGAAAAACAACTCTCCATATCTTAAATGGAGGCAAATTCCCCAAGCATTTGAATCACACTCACATTGTCTTAATTTCCAAGAAATAGAAGTCTGGGAAGATTGGTGACTTTAGGCCTATTGGGCTCTGCAATGTATTATACAAGACTGTCACTAAGGTCGTCATCCAGAGGTTGAAGGAAATCTTATCAAATGTCTCTTTCAATCAGAGTGCGTTTACACTAGGTAGATGCATAACATATAATATTTTTGTGGCTTTTGGGTTGTTTTATTCTGTGAATGTGAGTTGTTGTAATAAAAAAATTCTATGGCCTTGACGCTCGACATGGATGAGGCTTACAGCCGGGTTGAGTGGCTATTCCTAGAAAAACTTATGTTAAAATTGAGTTTCAAGAGAGTTGGTGAATCTGTTGGTGACCTTGGTGAAGTAAACTATTTTATCATTTGTTAGCATGGGGAGGTAAGAGAGTTGGTGAAATCTACTAGGGGAATCAGACATGAGACTCAATTTCCCCGTATCTAATCCTTTTTTAATTGAAGACTTGTCGTATTTATTGTTAGAAGTCAGTCACAATAATAGAATAAAAGGTATTAAGGTATGCAGTTTAGCACTGAGATTTCTCACTTACTGTTTGCAGATGACTCCATCCTTTTCTATGAAGCTAAAAATGATTACATGACAAAAATTAGAGGTCTTCTTCTATTGTATAAGAAAGTTTCATGGCAGAAAAATCAACTACAATAAATCAAGAGTGAAATCCTGGTTGAGTAAGAACACCTATTGGACGGGTCGTGAAGCGCTAGTAAAGTTAGTGACTCAGGAAATTTCGACTTATTCTATGAGTGTCTTCAAGCGACCAATTGATTTTTATCTCTGACCCTACAATCCCACATATGATTAATTATAGGTGCATACATGATAAGGATACAAGGAAAATGCAATGGTTGCCTCACTACAAGATGAATTGAAAAATAAGACTGTTGCGAATGGTCTTAGTTAGGCTTGAACGGTCGCGCCAGAGGTCACGCGACCGTTCATTTGCGACCGTTCACGACGGTCGTGTCTCAAGGGTCGTTTGAGTGACCGGGCGACCGTTCAAATGAACGGTCGCTAATTTACGACAGTTCGTGAACGGTCGTAATCTGGGGCGATCGTTCATAAACGGTCGCAAATTAGCGACCGTTCAAATGAACGGTCGCCTAGTCCCTCAACATCAAGAAATCAAGAAAGCAACCCAGTTCAAGAGAAGAAAACAAAAACCTGGAATCAAACGAGTATAAATTTTTTTAGAACAAACAAGTATAACAATAATCAGATCCAAATTTTAGATCAACCCAGAACCATTAATCAAATCAAATGTAACCCAGAAATTCATTTATCACAATAATCAGAACAAACACAAAAAATTGAAAACCAATCAAACGAGTATCAAAAATTGAACCCAGAAACATATGCAACCAAAGCCAGAAAAATGGAAGAGAGGGAAGAACAAGTTAAGAACAAAATCACCCAGAAATCGGACTAATGCATAGAAAGTTGAGACTAAACATGCTAGAATAATAAAATTTTAGATCTAAATTCGAATACCAAAACGAGACTAATAAACAATGGAAATTTCAATCTAAATCTAAGCCTAATTGAAGCATTACATGAACCCTAAAAAACTTGGGTACCGTGGGTTGTCCCCCCTCCCCCCCCCCCCCCCCTTCCCCAAAAAAAACAAAAAAAAATACGTTCTCACTTGAGATCGACCTTCAACCTTGATTTTTATTTCTGAATCATGCTCCTTTCTTCAAATATGGACCGTTGGTCTTCTTGATTTTCAATAGTGTAGATGGCATGATGGTTGTGTCGATTGGATGCTTGTGAGTGCACAGATGATTTTCAATGGTGTAGTTTGGTGTGGTCTCAGGCAGATGAGAGAAGCAGAGATGAGAATGTGAGATTGTGAGTTTGAGAGATGGAGGGTGAAGAGCATAGAAGAAAAGAGTTAGAGAGGGGGGTCGGAGAGAGACAAAATCAGTGAGAGATGAGTGAGATGGGTGGACAAGAGTAGGTATTAGTGTTTGGGAGGGAAATTTCAAAATAGAACTGGGGCGCGACTGTTCATTGAACGGTCGCAACTGTACAATCGCCCGAAAAAAAATACGATTGTTCAATTAATGGTCGCAACAGACGGTCATATTAGAGCATCCATCTTGTAGTGTCTAAACAGAAACTTTGTCGAAAAAAGACTGATGGAGGTATTGGATTTTAGGAATTGGAAACTTTCAACATTACTCTCCTAGCTGGCCAAATTTGGAAAATATTAAATAATGAAGGATGAGGAGTCCCTAGTTCGAAGTTCTTAAAGGCAAATACTTCCCATGCGATGCAATATTGGAAAGCACAACATTCATTGAAAGGCTTACACGAGGTGATTGAAATAGTAAAAAAGGGGGTTAGATGGTGTGTGGATGATGGCACACAACTGAACATTTGGGAGGCTAGATGGATACCGAGACCTATCACTTCCCGCCAAGTCACCCTCACAAGCCTCAAAGCCAAGTGGTTAAAAGTCAACAATTTGATTGATTACGAGCGAGTGGCCTAGAAGACCCACTTGATAAATACCATTTTTATTCATGCGGTTCTGTCCATCATGAAGAGCATTTTGTCGTGCCCAATTTAACCTCGAGATAGACTAACTTAGCACTATAGTCATGGTAGAGTGCTCTTGGTCTGATCAGCATACCACTTTATTCTACAAGAGACCAAGCATGACTCAACCCAAACGAATAACAAAGCTTGGAACACTTTATGGGTGGTCCTTTGTAAGACTCAACTCCCCCCAATGATCAAATTCTTTGGCTGGCGAATAGCTATAAACGCCCTTCCGACGAAAGATAAGATTGCGAAATGAATACCAAGCGTTGATGCCATTTGCCAGGTATGCCACCGAGGATGTGAAATATACTTGCATGCTTTGCTGGACTGCTCTTCAAAAAAAGCAACCTAGGCATTGTCTAAGTGGCAACATAGTGAAAGCAAATTTGGTTATAGTTTTATTCGTGACCTCTTAGAAGCGATTGCGAGAGTAATGAAGAAAATTTGCAGAATGTCATCACTACTCAGTGGATATGTTGGACTCTACTAAACAAGTTAGTCAACAACGTGATAGGAGGAAGCTCAGAGATGGAGCTTAGAAGAGCCATGGGCTATGTGGAGGAGTTCAAAGATGCGAAGAAGAGACTCGGAAACAACCACCTCCATCTTGGAGTCGAGCTGGAAAGCCCCATTTGAACATCTTGTGAGAAATAATTTCGACGAAGGATTGTAGAAAATGGATATGATTTGGGGCATGGATCTCAGGTAGACATGTCAATTCGGTCGGGCGGGCGTGTTTCGGGTCGGTCGTATATCGGGTTCGGGTAAATACGGGTCATGTGTATTTCGGGTTCGGGTAAATACGAGCAGTATATTTCGGTTTCGGGTCAACCCAACGGGTTATGATTGCAACCTTTTCCCTTTTTTCCTTTTTAAAAATGGTCTCTAAATATTACTTTTCGTACAATATACATAATAAAATATGATTATCTTCTAGTAACGATAGATTATTGTAACTATTTTGACTTAAATTAGAGAAATAACAAATAGATTAGTTGCTCTTATAGTTTAACGTTAAAAATTACAAAGAAAAGTCACAAATTCTAATAAAGTTGAACTTTAAAAATTAATTTTTCGGGTCAAACGGGCGGGTAGGGTTTGACCCGCTAATTTTCGGATTCGGTATACTTGGGGTTTAGTTCAGAAAATCATATTCAAAACCCAGAAATTTTGGTGGGTTGGGGTCGGGTCAGAAACTGTCATATCTAATCTCAAGGATTACAAAGGGGATTGTTTGTTCAAAGCAGTGCAACAAGGAGTAGTTGCTTGCAGTCCTAAAATTGAAGAAGTTGGAGCTATCTACTTTGCTTTATCAAAAGCCTGAGATCTGAGATACAAACGAGTCATCCTTGAAGGGGGACTCACCGAGCATGATATCCAAAATGAAGAAACAAGTCCAACTGACTTCTAAAGTTAGTTCTTTTATTATCAGTTTAATTATCTTATTTAATAAGTTTGCAGTTTATCAATTGTCGTATGTAAAAAGAATTGAGAATAGGGTAACACATACTTTGGCTTACTTGAAACCGTTTCAGCAGTCTTTCAAGTCATGGACGAATGGGGAACCCCAATAATTTTTAATTTATTTGTTTTTAATAACGGCAAAATAACAACACTAAAAACCCCGTCTCTCAAAGGATAATTTTCATTGGTTTTGAACAATGAGCACCCGAACAACACAAAATTGTCATACCTCCAAAATCCAAAAAATTACTCGGAGGTACCCTAACTTTTGGAGAAACTATTTTTTGGTACCCCAACTTTTCAAAACTAATTTTGGGGTACCCTAAATTATAGAGTTAGAAATTATTAGGTGAACTTCTGGCCAAAATCCGATGGGTCATTTGAACTGACCGAATTACCCTTAATTTTTGTTAGAGATTGACTAAAAAGCCCTTTTAGTCCCCGCCTTCACTAATTTGTTGTTGAACGTTATTTTTATTGTCTGATGCTCTTCTTTCCATCGACAGAACCCCTTCAACTCCCACTGTGTTCAAGCTTTGGTCTTGTTGAAGGAGGATTAGGGTTTAGTCGGTCTTAGGGTTTAGGGTCTTGTTGAAGGAGGATTTGAGGAAATCATACCAGTGAGTTCATCAATTGTCCATTGTCGCTCGACTCTCAAGCTGATCGCCATTCTCCAAACCCAGTAAACTTCGAAAATGGTGAGTTCGTCTGTAATTCTGGAAATTCTGTTGTAGTTCGATGGGTGTTTGAATGTTTGGGACATGAAAGTCGCATTTTTTTGTCTGTTGAACGAAAATATGCGACTAATTTCGTTTTAATTAGTTTGTCATATCCCCTGTTTGTCTTGGTTGCGTGTGAATTATGTATAAGTGATTCCAGTTTCCGTGAACTAGTGTTTCGATTCATGTATGTTTGAGTGATGCTTGTTTCCTTGGGCTTGTAAATGTTTCTGTACTGATGAACATCAATGCATCTACAAAGGTGTGAAGTTCCCAATTTGTATTCATTTTAGGGTTCATAACCTCTGTTGTCTATGTTGTTCAGCATGGAAATCAATATGGACATTGTTGTTCTGTATGGAAGTCAGTGTCATTTTCTTGGTAAAGTTTGTGTTTGTGTGATTTCTTTTGTGTTAACAATTGCTAGTACAATGGGTGTTTGAATTTGTGTATTTGTGGGTGAATTCTGTGTGAGGACTGCAAAAAGATGCTATTTTTAGAAACCTGTTATAAGTGAAAATTTTTTAATTTTTCCTTTGTCAGTTTGATGGACTAACTAGTTAATGTGGAACAATTTCAAGCAGTGAAGAAGAATCTACTAATTCATTATAGGAGTCGGATGCTATGCATAAGGGATGTGAATTTGGATGATTATGATCCTATGAAGTTGTATAAGGATGTGATGCAAGTGGCTAAGTCTCAGGGGATTCCTCCACCCAAATTTCCAGGATTAAAATGACATTTACCAAGGAGGGAGGATGAGTTGTGGCCATTAGTTGGGTTAGGTGACTGGGATGTGTTAGTCTATAATTGGGAATCCATGGCTACACACACAATACCACTATACTTGGTTGGTCTAAATGAACCTAGTGACTTGCAAATTGCTGTAGAGAGTGATCAGGTGGTGCAACCAAATTCATTGGAAAGAAGCCAACCAGAGGGGGATGCTTCAATGAGCCAAGCTAGAATTTGGGCTGACAACCTGATTGTGACCCCTTCATATGCATTTATGCAGACCAACAGCCAAGAATCTTCTGGGGTAAACCCACAATCTGCTGTGGTCCAACCCAAACCAAAAGCTCATCTTGGAGAACAGGCTATGGCCCAGTCTAGAATGCCCAACAATGGTAGGGAGGAATTGGCCATTAGGAGAGCTCCAACAAGGGCAGCAAAAGAGAAGGCGAAAGTGAGCTTCTCTCAACCGTATGGTGTCGAAATCATGCAATATCATCCGCTCCCCCATTAACTCACACAGCTGCCAACTCACCACTCCATACTTCAGTTGAAGAAGCAGATTTAGGCCTCTCCCAAATAGAACTCACCCCTACAAGACCATTGACTAGAAGTCAGGTTTCACCACTACAAAAAACCCCTCCCAGTGCAAGAACCTCCCCCAATAAAACCCCACCCATTGCCACCAAATCTCCTTCAAGGCCGTTGACTAGAAGTCAGGTTTCATCACCACAACAAACCCCTCCTAATGCAAGCACCATCCCTAGTAAAACCCCACCCACTGCCATCAAATCCCCTACAAGGCCGCTGACTAGAGGTCAATGCTCACCCACTACCACCAAATCTCCATCGCAGCCTTCCAAGAGCCTAATTCATAACACTTCTAGTCCTTCAAGACCACTCACAAAATCTCAGTCAGTGGACGCTCCTACTCAATCTTCGAAGAGTAAATCTCCACATAGGAAGAATCCATCCAAGATTTCGGAGAGTAGCAATTCTGTTGAGCAGGTAAATCATTCAGCGGACTTTGAGTATGTTAGGGATCATGTGCAAGATTTCCATGATTATGATGTGGTCGATTTGGCTAGTGCACAACTGACAGAGATAGATCCCTTTTTAAATGATGATGAAAATTGTGAGGGTGGTGATGGGGTTGGGTCACATTCTAATGTGAACATAGAAGATGGTGAAGATGATGAAGATAGTGAGGATGATGATTATAGAGGTGACGAAGACGATGAGACAGAAGATGATGAGGAGTCATGTGATGATGAACCTCAAGGCGACGATGAAATTGATGATCTAGATAATCCCGATCTTGAGGCCAATACGGATCAACGCATTTCCTTGGGCCATTTGGACGAGGAGGATGATGATGTACATGTTGTTGTGAGTAAGATGGCCAAGGTATACAAACAAGGGAGGTTATGGACCAGAGATAGAGATGGAGGTATTTAATTTGCTTTGATTCGCTTATAATTTGATTTTTTTCATCCTAATTGTATATTTGCTTTTGATTGTTGATTATGTGAGAATGGTCATTAGAATTTGCCAATTTAGTGTTGTTATTGCTACTGTGGAGAAATGTTCTTTTTGGCATCTACCTTGTATAGAGTTTGCTGCCTGAATGGGTCTAGTAACTGACCTGCATCATATATGTTATTATTCATAATTTTTGTGGCAGTATGCCTGACAGTATGAAAAATCGCTAATTGTTTAGTTAGTGTTTTTATTCATAATTTCAAAAAATTGTTAATTGTTAAGTTAGTCTGAAAAAATTGCTAATTGTTAATTGACAAGGTATCACTTTGCAACGCGGGGACATGTTCACTTGTAAGAAGCAATTGTTATCTGTGATGAGAGACTACGCTGTGCTGCAAGGAATTCACTTGAAGAAGAAGAAAAACAGCTGCCACAAGTACACAATGATATGTTCCCATGATTTGTGTACTTGGAAGATTCATGCATCACCTGTACCTGATAGTAGAACATGGAAGATTAGAAGCAACACCGGACGCATGTGTGGGAGAACTGAATCAAACAAGAGTGCCACCAGTAGATGGGTTGCTACCCAGCTTATGGGTTATTACAGAGCTAATCCGGAGGCTAATGTTGAAAACATGCAAGAAATGTTGATGAAGGACTATGGCATTCAAGTACCCAAGTACACACTTTGGAGAGGGAGGAGGCTAATGGCACAAGAGATTCATGGGTCCTACGAGGATGGGTACAAGAAACTTGCTCAATATGTAGAAAAGTTCATGGAGAGAAACCCCACCTCTAAATGTTGGATTAATTGGACACCTCCATCCGTGGTGGGTAGGAATCCAACTTTCAAGAGAATCGTGATATGTCTTGGATCTGCAATCAATGCCTTCAAACTTCATTGTAGACCCTTGATAGGTATAGATGCATGTCATTTGAAAGGTATAAATAGAAAAACTTGCAAAATCAGTTGGTTTTTTATATACAAGTATGTTACATAATCAAGATATAATTGAATCTTTGTTTGAAAATAGGTCCATACAAAGGGGTCTTGCTTACGGCAATGACATTGGATGGGAATAACGGCCAATTCCCTTTGGCTTATGGCGTTGCAGAATGTGAAGATGAACAAGAATGGGGGTCTTTCTTGAATGGCCTTGCAACAACATTAGGTGGAACAGACACCTGTTCTAAGTACACTATAATATCCGATAGACACAGAGTAATTACCCTAAATTATGTGAAACATTTACAATTTTCTTTAAAGGATATACACTTAATATGTGACTTTTTTGTAAATGTAGGGCATTGTAGCTGCGTTGAACACCGTTATGCCAGCAGCATCTAGGAGGATTTGTGTGATTCATTACTACAAGAACTTTGCTGCAAAATTCCCCAGTATTCTATTATCTTTTTTGTGGCACTCTAGTCTGCTATAGTTTTTTGTTAGATTTTTTTATATACAAGTATGTTGCCTGCATGAAGTGACCAGTACAAACTCACAAGTAGAGCTGTAACGTGTAAAGTCACAAACTCATGGGATGTCATATTTGTTTGTGTTTGTTAATCCTCTGAATTTCAGGTTACAAATTCAGGTACAATTGAAGCTGGTATCCTATCTTCTGATTCTGGTTCAGCAATTAAAATGTTCTTGAATTTTTGCAAATGATGATAGCAAGCTGTGATCCATTTTTTGCAAAGTATGATAGCAAGCTGCTGTTGGAAATATGATAGCAAAGTTCTTGCTGTTATATTGGATACAAGTACTTTCTCCTGTTTGTTGAAACACTAAACACATTACAACAGAATACAAGTCCAAGTTCATTTTTTCTTGAAATATGATAGCAAGCTGGTTTGAGCTCCAACATTATGATAGCAAGCTGTTTCTTGAAATGTGATAGCAAAGTATGACATTATCAGAATACAATCAGAATGTAATATATGACAGAATATATTTGACAACCTGTTATACTGAATTTGACAACTCGTTACATTCCATTGTTTCGCCATTGAAAGCGTTTTTTACAAGTAATTTTTGCTTTATGTAGGTCCCTTTTTCCATTGTTTCTTCTACATCGCGCAACGATACAATGAATATGTTTTTACGAGGGCCATGGAGAGCATTAAAGAACAAGATGTCACGCTTATCACCGTTGCGGATGGTGAACCTCTTCAGCATTGGGCAAGGGTTAAGTTTGATGTGGGCTTGAAGTCAGACGACAACACCAACAATTTTGTCGAGAGCTTCAACAACGCAATCAACAAGTATAGGAAGAAGCCCATTTTGACTATGCTGGAAGAGATTAGGAAGCTTGTTAGCCATCGGTTTCACAAAAGATTCTTCAAGTCATGTGTGTGGGAAAGCAAGGTTACACCATATGTTCACAAGAAATTGACTTTAATTGAGGGTGATGCGAGAAATTGCATTAGTGCTTTACCTGCTGTGAGTGGGTGTGATTACTTTGATGTTGTTGAGGGTAGCACAAACTTCACAACGACTTGAAGAACAAGTTTTGTGATTGTCGTAAGTGGCAAGTCACTGGCCTACCTTGCAAACACGCTGCACGGTGCATTCTGAGAATCAAGGAGCAGTTAGAAGACTATGTGGAAGATTATTTTTTGACTGACACGTATAGAAAGTTGTACGATAATATCATATATCCCATCTCCGACCCAAAATTGTGAGGAGAAACACAAATGCCCACCTTGGACCCACCATTTGAGCTGAAGAAGAAAGGTCGGCCGGAGAAGCATAAGAGAAGGGAGTCTCATATTCCATTGCCAGAATCAGAAAACACATTGTCAGGTTAGCCAAATCAATCTTTATCTTCTTAATTATGTTTGTTTTATTTGGGAATGATTTCATGGAAGACTCTATTTGAGTGAAAGTTGTACTAAAGTCTGCAACTATATTAATAGAATTTGATGTAATATTAATAGAATTTTACTATGCCATTCACAGTTTAGACAAATTTGATTCACTTGTTAATATCATATTCAATGTCTATTTTCCCTGTCAAACAAGAACCACGCGATGTACTGAATGCAATTACATCGGGCATAACAAGCGTACATGTGGTATGCCGAGAGACCAGAATGGGAAATTGATCAAACAAAAGAGAAAGAAGAAGAGCACTGGAAACCCAATCGGCAGGCCAAAGAAGTCGACCACTACAAGCAATGTCACTTCTACTGTTGGCATGCCATCACAAGCTACTGTTGGCATGCCATCACAAGTTGGCACTTCAATTTCCATGTCATCCAGGAGTGCTACCACGAGATCGGGGAAGAAAAGAAAGAGTGTCAATTAAACAACTGTGTGAATTTGAACACTTATATGAACTCGTCTTTTGACTGTTATGTCTTTTGAGTACAGTAAACTTGGTTGGGTATAAGTCTTTTGGTTGATTTTGCGGAGTGTATAGTAGATGCTTGTCAGCACTTGGGTGGGTGTTGCTTCTTATCAAACACTAGGATGTGTTTTGCTAACAGTGTAGTCATGCCTTGTATTTTGCTTACAAAGAAGCAACTGCTTGTCAAACACTTGGTTGGATAAACCTTGTCCAAATTAAGTTTGTTCCCTTTCAAGTTCATTTGCTTCTAGTATACTATATATATGCTCAACAAATTACCTTTGTTTATGCACACTACTTCAACATTTGCACCAATATGAGTTTCATTATTAAAGGCAACAATAGCCATTTGCTCCAATATCAAATTGTCATTGCTTATCAAACAAACACAATATCCATTTCTTGCAAAAACAACAAAAACAAATGAGAAACACTTAATTAAGTTGCTTTGACCTTTTCGTGCAAAATATTCATTTCTTCCACAACATTTAAGTCTACAACAACATAAGCATAATACAAATGTGCAAAACAACCTTTTCTTGTCCAACATTCATATATCACACACTAAACTACAAAATATTGAAAAAACTACCTAAGTAGGACTACAATGACAACTAGAAGCACAACCAACAACATTACAACAAAATTCAAAGATTTTTGAATGTTCTTAAGCGCATGAGTAACCTCCCTCAACTCATTTTTCACTTCATTCAGCCCTTGCATCATCCCCATCTCCATGTCATGTAAATTCCTCGCGTCAAACTTCACAACATTTGTTTCTTTTTCCCAATCAATAAAGGCCATACAACTCATACACTTGTAGTAAGGTCTTTGAGGATTGTCTCTTGATTGGGAGATCTTTCGTGTAGCAACAAGATTACATCTTCGGCAAACCACGAGTCCATCGTCATTGTAAAGTGAACGGTTACTCCTTGAGCTTGAACTAACCATTGTTAACTGTACATGAGTGCATACACCACACAAGAATCAGTCTACTAAAATCATTTATAAATATTGTTATGCCCAACTTAATATTCTTACACTTATTTTCTACTTTCTGTTCTAAGTAATAAAAGCCAACTTGATCAATAGACCAACTGTGTCGGAAACATATCACAAAATCAAAAAACTGCAGCTTGCTCAATATAAACAAGGCTCAGTTAAGCTAAATTATTAGCACAATTCCTCTATTCATTCATACTACAATTCCTCTGGTTTTGGAAGATGGCAAAAATGAATGAATAGGGAAATCAATCAAAAAATTACGTGAAGTCAGGCTCCAAATCCCCCCCACCCCACCCCAAAACCCTAATTGTTTAATTAGTCCATTTTCATTTTTCTCTAGTTGTCAATTAACCCAAAACCTAAACCCTAATTGCATACACCAGAACCCCAACCCTAATCCTACTTAGCTAAACCAGAACCCAAAACCCTAAACATACAGTTTGAGTTATATTAACACATACTTATCGAAAATTGCAATTGAACAACAAAACTTAAACCCCAAATTCGTTTACGAAGGCCACAATTTCGTCCAACCAAATTCACCCCAAACTATCGAAACACATAGCAAACTTAGCGCGAAACACATAGCAAACTTAGCGCGAAACACATACCTTAACTCTGATAACCACCAATCTTCCTTAGCGAAACACACACTGTCCAATGGCTTCCTCGAATTGCTTGTGACTGACAGGTTACAGAGAAGGAGAAGAAGACAGAAGAACAATGGCCTGTGACTGAGAACCCTAAATGAAATAAAGAGGGAGGGGGATTTAATTAACGGCCAGATTTTTGTTTTAACATACACAAAGGGTATTTTCGTCAACAAATACAATATTTTCAATTCCCGCCCAAACCTAATCGACAAATACAATTTTTTGGCCGGAAAATCACCTCCTAGTTACTATTCCTATAATTTAGAGTACCTAAAAATTAATTTTCAAAATTGAGTACCAAATAAACATTTCACCAAAAGTTAGAGTAACTCCGATTAATTTTTTTTGTCCAAAATCCCTGAATCGAAAGAACAGCAAATTCTCGATTTTCGCATTCTAGGTCAAGAGAGAGAAAAAGCAGCGAGAAGCCATGGCAGGGGAAGAGGATGTGGGGGAGTTTTACCTCAGGTACTATGTGGGTCACAAGGGCAAATTCGGCCATGAGTTTCTTGAGTTCGAGTTCAGACCCGATGGCAAGCTTCGTTATGCTAACAATTCCAACTACAAAAACGACACCATGATTCGCAAAGAAGTCTTCCTCACCCCTGCTGTCCTCCGCGAATGCCGCCGCATCATCTCCGAGAGCGAGGTATTTGTTTGAATTAGGGTTCTCGATTTGTTTCTGCCTGTTAGGTTTATGTTAATCGTAGCATTAGGGTTTCTCCATTTCTGGGGTTTTGTTATTGTTGATTTTGGGAGTTTTCGGTATTTGGGTTTGTTATTAGTGGTGAATTCGGTATGTTTGGGCTGATGTGTTCTCTAATGGTAATGGGTTTTCAATTTTATTGTGTCATTGGTGAAGGTTAAGGTTGAAAATGTTTAGCTTTTGGCTGAATCAATGTGAGATCTGTACCTTCTTTCTCTTCATAATGTTATGCTAATGAGAACAATTTTTGACGTTTTGTTTGGATGGTGAACTTTGTTGTTTGGTATGTTGTTGGTACTGATGTGCTTTGCTTAGATTTTTATCCATCAGTTTGTTTTGTTTTACTAAAAGAACTCATTGTTTTTTGTATTTGGTATAATGTGCTCTTTATCCTTTGAGGTGTTTGATGCTCTGGGGTTTGACATTCGTGCTTGGTACATTCTTAGGTATTTGCTAGATAGAAAGCTAATTGTGAAGCAATTCAACTGTCTTGGTTAAGGAAAGCCCATCCTTTTAATAGTTTTTTTAGGTTTTAGCTCTTCCTGCACTGCAAGTGTAATTTGGTTTTCTGTTCTCAATGAAATAGCTTTTTTGTTTTTTGCACTTTCGGTTTGTCTTTGAAGGTGTATTCGAGTTTGATTCTGCTTGTGGTTTCTGTTCTTTTCAATGTAGTGACCTACTTGTAAAATCTGGTTCTTTTAGATTATGAAGGAAGATGACAACCTTTGGCCAGAGCCTGACCGTGTTGGAAGGCAAGAGCTGGAGATTGTGATGGGAAACGAGCATATTTCCTTTACAACTTCAAAAATTGGTTCACTTGTGGATGTCCAAAGCAGTAAAGATCCGGAAGGCTTGCGTATTTTCTATTACCTTGTTCAGGTCAGTGCTTATGGTAGAGCTGTTGGCTTTGTTTCTTTGGAAGTTGATTATGATATATAGTTATTTCTTTTGAAGGTTTGTGCTAGATTCACAGATCTAAGTTTAAGTTCCAACATTTATATTTCACTTGTGGATAGTTACTTTGTGTTCTTGTCTGTGCACAAGCCCTGATCATTATACTGTAGTTTGCAAGATAATTCAATGTGGACTGCCTTACATAGAGAATTCTGCTGCCCAACTTGTATTTCTATTTGAAAGATTGGATTAGACTAATTGCATAATTGTTTGTAATTATTTGATTTCAAAAAATTACTTAGAGGTACCCTAACTTTTGAAGAAACAATTTTTTGGTACCCTAACTTTTCAAAACTAATTTTGGGGTACCCTTACTTTTAGGATTAGAAATTACTAGGTGAATTTCTGGCGAAACTCTGATTAATTCAAATCATTTTCGTCCACAAAAACAAACGGCATTTTCGTCCACAAAAACACTTAATCAATTTCCTGCCTAAAACTCACCGGTGAATTCAAATCATTGGCCGGAAATTCACCTAATTATTTCTAATTCTAAAAATTAGGGTACCTCAAAATTAGTTTTTAAAAGTTGGGGTACCGGAAAAACATTTCATCAAAAGTTAGGGTACCCCTAAGTAATTTTTTGATTTGATTTACTAGTGTAGTTACATATGTGAACAACCCAAATAAAAAAAAATCCCATGCGGAATTGAATTGAGTCTATCCAAAGTTATGAAACTTAAATTTTAGATTGCCGGATCCTTTTTAGCATGAAAGGAAAAAAAGGGTGTTTGGGGGGGGGGGGGGGGTTCTACCTGCTGGGTTTTTGCTTAGAACATAATTCACTGGAGATGTAATGTATGCAGGACGTTGAAATAGATGATTAGTCTATTGCTCGGTAGTGGCCATCCAAATCCACTCTCCTTTATATGCTATCGGTATTGGGGCAAATCAGTATCAGTGCTAAACCGGTGAATGTTTAGATTGCTAGCTGATGATGAATCTTACTGTACATTTTTGCTACTTTCAGTTGTCTGAGATAGCCTAAACTTCAAAACGTGGATTTTTTTTCTCTCCACATTTGTAGTGTACCAGTCTCTTGTGTTGTTGATAGAAGCTGTAGATGGAATTTCAGTAACATTTAAAATGTCATGTTACTTGCTAGATCTGTTTGTTGTGTCAGTTTAATGTGAGACAGTTAAATAATGGAGTTAGGTTGAGTGATTTGAAACGGAGATGAGGTGGACTCGTGTTCCTGGTTGAGAGTTTTGTCTTTGTTTGCAATAGCTACAATTCTGTCCATTTTCCTTGCAGTAGTGCTGATCTTCAGTCATTAGATTCCTTTGCTATGTTTGATGCGACTATGCAAGGATCAAGTCAATGTTATGGTTTAGAGCTTATGAAAGCTTAGGCTATAAAACTATCTATAGATGAGGTGAAAGACAATGAGATAACAGTTAAAGGCTTAGAGCAATGTCCAAGTTTCAAGATGCTGGCGATTGAATGATCTGTGATCCTTGCAGATTAATTTGTTACTGTATGAAAAGATTTATTTATGGTAGTACGTTCTAAAATAATTTGCATATAAAGATGTGATTCATGTTGGACAAAGTTTAGAGGGGTACTTTGAACATGCTAAAGCCTTGGTTGTCAGGAATAGGGTTAAGTCATATATAGTTTGAGTAGCCTATATGTGGAGCCAGAGCTTGCTGATACTACGGTGAATCTAGATGTGGAAATGTTAGCATGCATGTTATTCTGAGTGTTATATTTTGCTTAATTCTTTGCGGACACCATCAGGTTTTTGTATGGCTATTACCACACATATTCTCTTGTTTTAACCTTTATTTATTGTCAGAATGTTTTTAAACACCCTCAGAAACAACATTTTCTCTAAACATTTTCAAATCCATATTTAAGTCTTTTTCTGCATTAGGGTGGTGATAGTGGTTGTTGTGGTAGGGTAATCTTTTGTGCACTACAACAAATAGGGATACTTCTTGTGTCCATGCTGCCTTACTTGTGAGAGACACTATACTATGGTCCAATATTATAATAGTGGTTTATCACCAGAGTTTTATACATTTACAATGTGGGAGCTAGTATGGTTTTGTCTGCTTCATGGAAAGGAAGGCTACTCACTCTGGGCTAATAATAGAACGCGGTTTGTGTTGTCGAGCGACTAAATTGATATCGTCTGAATTGTGGTTGCAGGATTTGAAGTGTTTTGTGTTCTCCCTCATCTCGCTCCACTTCAAGATCAAGCCTATTTAAGGATCACGTCAGTTGAGAGCTGCCACCCCCCCCCCCCCAAAAAAAAAAAAGGAAGGAAAAAAGTTGATTGTATGCAATGGCATTGTATGAATTATGAATATCTACTGGCCTGATATAACTGGAGGTTTGATTTGCATGTTGATGTGGTGGGATTGAGGTTAGTTAAAATAGAGTGTGGGTTGTAAGTTGACCGTGGGTGGGTGGTTTGTTTAAGGATTGAGTGGGGAACCTGGATTTTGTTTCGTGGGAGTGTAACAACCTTTTTCCAATTCGCATGCTGTGTTTTCAAATTCTATTTGTCTAATGATGAGTAGTGGTGACTGGTGACTGGTGACTGGTGACTGGTGACATTTATTTGTACTCACATTTCTTAAAATCCTCGTAATATGATTGTGACGGCTGCCGGCTGGTAGTGGTGGTTACTTTGGAGGTCTAATCATAGCTTTACCAAGCATTAAAATCACTCACCAGACTACCAGAGTTGGTTTCAGTTCTTTTTTTTTTTTTTAATTTTTTATGGAAGGGTTTTATGTTTTCACTAGAGGCTTAATTTTTCTCCATTCTTTCTTTTCCCTTGTAAATTAGCTTATGGTAAATTTTTGGTTGGAAAAATTTGGTAAGTCTGTGTAACTTGGGATGTAGAGAAAGGTGAGGACAAAGAGAAAATTATGATTATTGTGGTAAAATACAGTATGATATAGTAAGATCTGATAGTTTGTGTATAGTATGATAAATTACAGTAAGCACACTATGATACCATGGAAAAGAACATGGCCAAAAAGTTGAATAACATGTGAACATTGATAGGATGATCATCCATTCTACTTTATAGTCTTTCTTCTTATATTATATGTCACTTTAACTTTCTTTTTATCATATTTGTTACTACTTTATAATTTCAATAACACATTAATTACTAGTTTATCAAATAATCTTATTAATTACAACCTCCATCCCAAAATATTTGTCAAAAATAACTAATTTGTTTGTCATTTTACAATTCCAACAATTGTAATTCTGTTTTTGTCTCTAATCAATAACTTTATTTACTCCCTCCGTTTTTTATCTGTCTTTCACGCTTTTTGAGGTTCGTTTTTATTCAACAATTTCTCACATCATATGTTTATAGAAAAATTCGATATTATACTTTTTCAATAGTACTTTTTATTACGAATCTAGTGATATCAATTTTGTTTGATGAATCATTATACAAATTAAGATAATAACGGTCAAAGTTTTTGACATACCTAACCGACATTTAAAAATAAACGGAGAGAGTATCATTTTTACAATTTCAACAACTATTATACTATCAATAAATATAGGGATAATTTGGGTAAGGTTTAAATTTTCACCATAATTTTCCAGGTATATTGGTTTTGCCATGTTAGTTGGGGTGACAAAGAAATTGGGATAGATGTACTATATCTTTTTCTTTCATTTTTCCTTTTTATTCACCTTTTTTATTCATCATTTTAGTGAACGTTTTCACATTTTCAATAAGGTAAATTAATGTAAAGTGAAGGTTATTTTGTGTTTTAAATAATGTCTTAAGTGACAAATAATATGGGAAGGAGGGAGTATTATCTAAAATCTGAATAAATTTTCGTTTTGAAAAATAATACTACCTCCGTTTTTATTTATCTGTCGCCTAGGAAATTGTGCTAAAAACTTTGACCGTTAATATTTTAATTTGTATAACGATTCATTATATGAAATTAATATCATTAGATTTGTAATGAAAAATATTATTTAACAGTATAATATTATATTTTTTAATAAAAAATTTATATTAAAAATTATTGGTTAAACATTGATACTGAAAATCATAAATTACAGATAAAAAAAACGGAATGAGTAGTTACATTTTGTTAAGAGTGACAATCTCGCATTATTTCATGTGATATAAGCTTAAAATTTTCATTGCGAGCGCAAAATTAATCAAACACCTTGGTTCTGTAACTACTATATCATACTGTCCCTTGTACAGTCAATGTGATATAAGCTTAAAATTTGGCGGCCAGATTTGGTAATGGTAATTGGTAAAAACCCAAAAATAGAAGCCTAAGCCTTTGAAGGTTAAATCAGTCGGTTATTTTACTGTGTCCCTTGTACAGTCAATCAGTCATTGACTGTTTTGACTCTCATCTGACATCTCAAACTACAGACAACGAAAAGACGATGCTTCATTTATTTTATTCATCCTTTTATTTATACAGAAAAAAGGATGCTTTTTGGGAGGCGGGAAAATAAAAATGAAAAATCATCCCACCTACTGGGTCCCACACAGTACGCATGTGCCAATTGCCATATCATTGGAGCCTCAACACCAAAGCGGATCATGCCAGGTCACTTATCCGCGTGATCCTACACTCCCTCCTTATTACCCGTCGGATATTGCACTTTAAATCAATCCCTGACCGTTGGATCACCCAAACCTGCCCACCCTCAATTCTCATCCACTGTTTTTGTTTTTTCCCCCCCTTTTTGAAATCGGAATTTTATTTAATTTTTAATTTCTTTTCAAATTCCCCATAAATTCCCTCATCACTACCCCCACTCTTTCTCCCCCACAGTCCCACTCATTCTCTCTCTAAATTCATTTCTCAGAGTGCGTGTTCTTCCTGCTGTTGTTGTCTCCGAAGTGCAAGCATCATTCATGGCGGTCGAAGATACCCCCCTCCCCCCTTCTGATTACACCCAGGTAATTCTTCTCTCTTTCTCCCCCCTTTTTTTACGCAAGTTTTGATGCTACTTTCGATCAATTTCATGGGTTTTACCAGTGAGTATTGATGTGATCTGGGTGGGAATTTTTCTGGGTCAGATGGTGATCTCCGCAATCGAGGTGCTAAACGAGGAGGAAGGATCGAGCAAACTGGCGATCTCCAACTACATAGAATCCAACTACCCAGATCTTCCACCTGCTCACTCTACTCTTCTGTCCAACGCTCTCGAAAAGCTCGAGCAAGCAGGCCAGCTTGTGCTCTCCAATGGCTGCTACAGAAAGCCGGACTCCAACGGAGCTCCGGCGAAGCGCGGCCGTGGACGGCCGCCCAAGGCCAAGGACTCGTCGCTGCCGCCGGTGGCAGTCCCCGGATATCCGAGGCCGAGGGGCCGTCCGCCCAAGGCTCGCGACCCACTTGCGCCGTCGTCGCAGCCCAAGAAGCCCAGCTCCGGCCGTCCACGTGGCAGGCCGAGGAAGAATCCCGACGAAGCTCCGGCGCCGGTGAAGGCTGTCGCCGGCGGGGTCAAGCGCGGACGTGGCAGGCCCCCCAAACCCAAGGTGTAGGTGAATGAGTAAATGGTGTTGAGAGAAGAATTGGAGATGAGAAACAGAATTAACTTTAGAAGGTTGTAATTTCCTTTTGAAGAAAAGAGGGGTTGTTTGTTTAGGTGTAGGGTGTGGAATGTTATGGTAACCCACTTTAACTTTTGTTTTTGGGTTTTATTTTTAGTTTTGATTTTGTTTTTTTTTTTTTATAATTTGAATTGATTAGGGTGTGATTGGGTTGGGTGGTGTTGATGGGAATGTAAATGTGTGTTGTCTTGAGTAGAAATTGTATCAATGATGAAGTGGTTTGTTTCTCTTTGATTTGAACAGTAATGAAACGGGAAAAAAGGGAAAAGAGAAACTAATTAAGATTCTGATGGCATTTTATTTTTTTGGTTGTTTAGTAAATTTCGCTTTAATGCTTTGCCTTTACTTATTTGTTCCCTTTTTTTTTTGGTTGATGAGATTGAGAGCCTTTAGTTTGTTATTGGAGGAGGAATTTGCATTGTTCTATGAATGAACATGCCCATGATTTGACATGTATTCTAGTTGATATTGCAGTGTGACTTTTATGCTCTATCTAAATTTTTAAAAGAATAAATTTCTGATGAAAGTTCTACATAAAATAGTTTCATTTTTTTTTTCCAACTATGATTGATAATTGGAAATTTTAATATCATGCATTTGTATAAAATAAATCCTTCCGGTTAAAAAGTTTTATATATGTCTAGAGTTAAATTCTTATTGTAATTTATTTACTTTACAGCTGTCATATATATATATATATATATATATATATATTTGTCTTTTTAATGTATCTTTGTTCACTTTGTGATGCATCTTCTTCAATTTGTGATGTATTTTTTGTGTAATGTATTCTTGTTTACTTTGTAATGTATCTTTTTTCACTTTTGTAATGCATCTTTGTGAGGTTTTAATGTATCTTTTCTTTAACGAAGTGTACCTTTTCTATGTCCAAATACATCATCTTAATGTCATAGTGTATCCTTTATGGCTTTATCATTACATTAGTGGTGATATTGTAGTATATCTTATCTTTGACAAAGTGTTCTTTTCTGTATCCAAATACATCTTTTTTATATCAGAGTTTATCCTTTAACATTGCATCTTTTCTATAGGGTTTGCACCTTTTCTTTGACGAAGTGCATCTTTCCTATAGGATTTGCACCTTGCACGATGCACAGAGATTGAGAGATCACGAAGAGAGACCGGGCGGGCCGAGGGTCTCACATCAGTGGTGGGCGTCTGGAAGTTTGGAAAAAAAAAAATTAGGTTTAGGCTTTAACTCTTCAACATTTTCATTCCAGGAAAAAAATATATGTTACATAATCGGGTCCATGAGTCGTGCCCAAGCCCATCGGGTCCAAAATGTTTGGACCTAGACTCGGCTAAATGGGGCGAGTCTAGTGTATCTAGGGCGGGTCAAGAACCCGCTACCATCCCTAGAAGAAACCAATATATATATAGCTTTGATTCTGAACTGAACTTCTGAACAAGGGACCCCTTGACCACCTCTTGGGGTCATTTACATGATTACATAGTATGATAGTGACATTAATTACACTCCTAAGCCAAAATCAATTTTAATGCACTGTCATGGGAACAACTCTAACCAACAAAATTTCCATGCTCTGCTCCAATTCAGAGAGGCCAAAAAATGCTCTTCACCTAATATTACGTGCATCATACTTGGTTCAAACAGTGACATCTAGGAGCTCTGCAGTGTCATTCTCATCAAGCTGTTGCTTTTTCCTTGCTTCGAGCTTGTTTTGGTTACCAAGGGCATCAGATATAGCCTGAGGCAACCAAAAGCCCGGCCGCTCAAGGAATGGAGCGCGATCAAGAACCAAGGGCTCGCGTAAAACCACTTCAACACTATCGTATATCCAGAGCTTCAACGTTGCCTGCCCTTTCAGGCCCAAAGAAAGCCACCCTAATCCGGCCACTGCAATGTCAGAACTGTTTACATCCCAGCTCGTTCCGGTCACTTTAAATTCTCTTTCTATCCAATCCCCCATTTCAGAAAGTCTTTCTGTACCGATAGGAGGCTGAGGAAACATCATGCCAAAAAAATAACGCAAGGGCAATTTATGTTAGTTGCTGTAAGGCACAAGAAAGAAAGCAATGGTATCGCTTGAAAGACAGTTTGTTAAACCAACCCTCAGTTTCATGTTAGATGATTATCAGATCTAACTTATAATCTCTTTATAGTTTAGGTTTTTAGGAGAAATCGTAATGTATATAGTAATATCAATACATGTTGGCTTTTCATACAATAGTATTGTTCAAAGCTATGGTCACACTTCTAAGTTTCCATCTCCTAGTTTGTAAGCAAATGGCTTTTGCATGGGAAGTAATCCACAATCATAACTCACAAGTGCTTCACCAAGACTGTGACTTTGAGTCGTATTTATCTGATCTCCATACTTCTCCAGACAAACAGCAAAAACAGAAAATAACGGGAAAATGTGCACAACATGATGGATTTCTTTTGATAAGTTAAGCGACTTGCCTGAAGCCTGATACCGGCATGCTTTTTCAAGGTTTCATCAGCATTTTCTATCTTCCCGAGATGAAGAGAAACGTTTGGTGATGCCCATACTGTCACATAAATTGTCTGAACAGAAGCCTCAACAAGGTCCAATCTCATTAAGCCGCCAACATGTATTGCCTGCCCTGCCTGCAAAGTTTAAGCAAACCAACCTAAGATTGTGGTCCATTGCGTGATAAGGATTTGTAACAGAAAGAAGCCAGGAACAAGAATTCCATGCAATATTGAATGAAGCAACCAGTATAAAGGGAGGCAAATAGATGTATTACTAAGCTCATTTAGGTGTAAGGGGAGATGAAATTGTTTCAAACATCAAGGAGCCAGTAAAAATGACGACTGCTTTCATTCAGATATGAGAGAACATAACGAAAATAAACCACAGCATCGTAAGCAACATGTGTCGGCACATTATGGTGCAGGCTGCTGAATATCAAGAACTTCCAACATCTGTTATTTGCAACTGTTCATTTCACTTTAAGTACATGTTAGACACTTGATATTCTGTCATGGGACAGAGACGTGACTGTTCATTGTAAACTAAACAAAATCATGCTTTTCCTTCTTTTTTCGGAAACATTGCCAATGACAACACCAACAGTATCAGATTCTGGATGTTCCACCTTGTCAATGATTCGACTCCGGTTAATGTTGTACAAGATTAGCTACTACTATGGCCATTGGTGACAGTTTGGACGTACCATGCTCTAACTCATGGGTTGTGCCATGATTCAGTAATATGCTACATGTATCGGCTAATATCATATTTTACCCAGCTACTCAGAACCATAACCCACAAAAGAAAAACAGCACAGCATACTTAATAACATAAATTCACAAGCATTAGGTGCAGCTTTACTTGCCTTTATTCTGTAGCTTCGAGGCCGCAGTTCTTTCCTAATTTCAATCATTTTCTGCTCTTCCCTGGTTAATCTCATGGAAATCAAATACGGATGCAGCAGTCCAGGAGTATCATACATTTTTGCCTTTCCAGACAAAACACCTCCAACCCTCAATATCCCAAGTGTTGTTCCGGGAACTGCAGCTTCCGTAAGCTTTGTAACTTTCGCACCTTCTTTCTTTGCAAATGTGTTGATTAGAGTAGATTTACCAGCATTTTGAGCACCAATAACCCACACATGACCTCGAGGTCCAGCCAACTCCTTGATATATGATAACAAATTCCTCACTCCCAAATCCTTCTTAGAACTAACCAAATAAACAGCATTGAGCTTTGGAGCACCTGCAGCACGGGCTCGATGCCTGACCCATCTGTCTAACCTAGTGGGGGAAATCTGAGATGGAAGAAGATCGGTCTTTGTCCCAACCAAGACCAACTTAGGCAACTTCTTGCTAACCTTAGCATCATGTTTTCCCTCTAAAGCCTTGAACAAAGATTGAGCCGCACGTTTGGGGAACGACCCATCAAAATCCACACAATCGACAACCATTACAACAACAGTAGAATCTACCGTGGTGGACTTCATCAACCGGGTGCTGATCAATCTATCAAAATCAAAATCAGGAATCAAATTTTCGGCCGTTTGATTTTTGACATGCCCATAGTTCCTCAAGGAATGACACCTAGCACAAACTGTAACCTCTTCCCTGTCTCTCTGAGCCTCCCTAGCCAACCTCTTTCTCTCTGACTTTGACAACTTCTTCTTCTTGGTCTTCTCCTTCAACAAATCCTCAGTGATATTACCATACCCAACACCGGCAGCCGAAAATCCATCCAATTCTTCACCATCCTCCTCCTCTTCAATACCCAACTCTTCCTCCCATTCTTCACTATCCCAATCAATCCCATCTTCTATTTCTAAATCCCCCTCCCCCTCACCATCACTCACTTCAAAACTATCCTCAATTTCATCCAAACAATCCTCATCCTCATCAAAATCATCACCAAGCTCCAAACCCTCTAACTCATCCTCAATTTCATCCATATCCAACACCTCCACCTTCCTTTTCTTGTAATACCCAGGAAGATTAGAGTCCTTATCCTGCATATAAACCCCACAACCTGGACATACAAGCCCATGGTTCTCATCCTCATCTCTCCCCTCACTTAAAATAACCCTGGCACCACTCTTTCTCAAATTTTTACCATTAACAACCTCTGGTTTCTGAATTTTTGACGGACCCTTTACTGCTAAACATATAACAGAGCTACCCCTTTTGATTTTAGGGTTCAAACCTGAGGAAATATCCAAGTTTGAGCAAATGGGTAACTGTTGATTCTGATATAAATTGTGGATAAAAGAACATGAGAAATTGCAGAAAGAAGTGAGGAAATGTTACCAGAAAGAGAAGGAAATGCCACGAGTAGTCGCTGGAAGGAGTCACTCCTGCAAATATTGGATTTAGAAGTGGCAAGCGAAGGGAGTGTGGATGCTGATAAGATGACAGCCATTGTTGGGTTTAATGTTGGGAGCTCTGAAAATCGAAACCCCGGGAATGATTGTGAGATACTACTGATTTCAGGTTTACTACTTTGCTCCCTCCCGGGCTCAACCCTTATTAAACCCATAACCTGCTTTCTTCAGAATATTTTTTTTGTTTGAATAATCTTATGGCCCATCTACCAAAGCCCTAAAATGCAAAGTAAAAAAATCGTTGTAAGGTGACAATTATTTTCAGTCAATTAAATTCATGGTCAGAAATTAGTTGAGTAAAAAGTTAATTTTTAGTAACTTTTAGTAAATTTTGATAATTTTAGTCAAATTTATTTTAATATATTAAAATTAATTTTTTTTAGCTTTTAACTTTGATAAATTTTGGTAAATTTAGGTAATAACTGGTAAATTCAATTTACCCATGTAACACCCCAACACCCTTAACCACAAGATTAACACAACAACTCATACTAAACATGTGATTAGCGCAGCGGAACACCTTAGGGTGGAGGTATTACCGTCGTCCCCACTCGGGACATGGCAACAACCCAAAAGAACATCATTAAAACATATAAACATTACATACTATACTTCCAAAATATAACTTCATACTTAAAGATGAATCTCCAAAGCATAACCATCAAACTTTAAACAACCATTAAAGAGGACAAGTACAATCCTTTCTTCCTTAAGCATGGGTACTTTAAAACGTGCGACACCCAAGTCGACCGGAATACTTCAACCATGACTACCTTGCTTGCAACACGTGACTACCCTTGCTTGCCTTTGCCTTTATCTTGGGTGCTCGGACCCCCTAAAACAAAACATTAAAACAACATAAAAGTGAGTGGGGAAACACTCAATACGTAAATCTCCAACACGTCAAACCGTTCAAAAACGGTTTTAGTGCCGGCGCTTAAATTCTTTTTGAAAACGGGAAAGGGGATAACATGCTTAAGGTAACTTGAATTCATAAAGAAAGAACATGTCGCATAAACTTAGAAGTAAACGTATAAAATCAAGAGTTTTGCTCCCTTACGATCAATGCCAAAGCATCTCACACACGCGCATGCCCAAACCGATCTAAGTTTGAATTGGGTGACTGTTAAGCAGTCGACACTGGCCAGGTCTAGGACACTCTGATCAGGAGCATCTAAAATAAATAGGGCTAGCACTTCACGTGCTAGAATATAAAACATAGAATACATAAAATGGGACCACTTAAAACCATGAAATAATCATAAAAGCATAAACTTAGCATAAACCGTAAACATAAAGGAGCGAAGAGTTGGACAATTCGCGTACCTTGGATTAGACGAAAGCTTTAACGACGAGCCTCGAGCTTGAGATGGCGTGGGCGACTTAGAAACTATAAGGAATTTGTAATGAGAGCGTAGAGAAATCGGTAAGGTTCGTGTAATTACATAAAATAGAACTAAATACTTAAACTTGTCTCATAAAAGGTAAGAAAGGAAATAAAATTTCAAATTTTAGTAATTCGCCGTTTCGGCGATAACTTGGGCTAGAAAACTCGGATTTTTGCAAACGAATACTTTTCGAAAAGGGAAAAACATGCCCGACAATTTTGTCAACTGGCCCAAAAGCTAGAAAGGAAAGGAAGGGCTCGGAAAACGGACAGAAGCAGTGTAAGAAGAATTTATAAACGACTTAAAAACTTAGAGTGGAACTCATGGTGAAGATTGAATAGGATTAGAGAAGGTTCATGACTTATGAGGCATTCTCAACCATTGGCTTGAAGGAACATAGAATTAGAGTACTTGAAGGTTCAATAAAGGAACTATTCGCTTAATGAAAACGTGAAGAAACGTCGTAACGACGGAAATTTGGGTAGGGTCGTGTTTATGGATTTGGAAACGATTTATGAATCGATGAACGGTGAATCGGATATAATGAAAGAATGAGCTTATGGCTACTTAGACATAGAGGGACTCATAATCTTGCTAAGAACACATGTGTACCCTTTAGCCATCAACAATACTTAAACAAATCCCAAAACTCACTCATTAAATCCATGGTTTGCTAAGGTATCTATAATCCTTTAGGCGGTATTCCTCAACATCAATCTAGCTTAAATTAGCTTAGAAACTCATCCAAACTATCTTAACAATACTACAAAGGTTACAACCTCATAAGAACTCCTTATAAGACCCAATTTGCACATTTTAGGCTAAAATAGCAATAAAATTTCTGGGCAGAAACTTGTTGGTCGGCCCCTGAACATAGCTTCATATCTCACTCTCTCGATATCGTATGGCCGCAAACTTTATGTTTCCGGAAAGCTTGAATAATGACCTAAAACTTTTATGTTCACTCTCAGAGCCAATAAGGTCCCTAAACTGACGTAAATTGCCTATCAACCTACTGACTCAGAAAAACGTATAACAAGGTACACCTTCACGGTTTTGGTCGTAACTCGGGTTATACATGTCGGATTGTCAAAATTCCAAAGCCTATAGTTAGCTAATGACTTGGACTACCATTTCCAGTAAAAATCTGGGCAAAACTCCCATTTCATAACCTCCGTAAAAATCAGACATCAAAACAGAAACTTCTTTGGCCTTTTAATTTAACATGCATGCTCTTCTTTGACCTCAACTTGCATCGATTCTTACCCAAACCTCAAATTAGCCCTTACTCATAGCTTTTCCAGAATTAAAAGCTCAAAGAATACTCAACCAAGCTCACAAAACTCACATGCAACCATAGATTACACAAGCAAAAATATCCAACACTTAAATTAGCCCATAAATCAACAATTTCACCCCAAATTCATATCATCCAAGAGTAGAAACTTAAATAACATATAACTCACTTCCAAACAGCCCCTAAATCATTAATTTAGCCTTAAAATCCACATGCAAGTTAGCACTTTCTTTACTCATCAAGAACTAACAAGGATTACTTCCACTCTTCACCAAATTAACATGCATCTCTTCACCAATTCAAACCCTAACTTAACCACAACTTAAATTCATGCTTGATAAACATAAAGGAGATGAAAAACATCAAGAAAACATATATTGGAAGCAAAATTTCAGATTATAAACAAAAGAATTGGGTTAGGGTTTGAAATTATACCACTTGAACTTTGAGGTGAGAGATTGAACAAGAGAAGGGAGGAAGGAGTGGTGGCCGGCGTGGGTGGCCATCGGCGCCGGCGAAGGGAGGGCGGCAGGAGGGGTGGCGCACGGCTGGAGAGAGGAGAGGGTGAGGGAGTGTTTTGAGAGCTGTGATAAAATCTGATTTGGAAATGGAAAATAAACCCCCTTTAACCCCCCCTTAACATATAAATACACCCCTAAAATAATTAAATCTTCTAATAGTAATTAACTTAGATAATTAGGGTTGTAATTTAGTTAGGTAAAATAATTGGTAAACAACCCAAATAAATTTATAACATAAACTTGATAATATAAATTTAGTATACAACTAAATAAAATTTCCTTGGAATAAAAGTGGGTGGAAGACTAAGATTAAAATTACGTAAACTAAATTGATAGAACATACTAATAAAATAATTTGGGCCATAAAATGTGCTTAGGTGGATCGAGTAGTATAAATCGTAAAAGAAACGGAATTGAGAATAATATAACCTTCCTCGGTTTTAAACGTAAAAATTTTAGAACATAAAATAAATTATATAACTTATCGTAAAATATTCATAACCTCAAAATAATGTTCGTAAGGTAAGATAACATAAAATTAACCCATTAACCATCGCCTTGCTCGAGACCTGTCACGCATAAATAAATAAAGAGAAAAAAAAACGTAACAACCAGTATAACAATAAACACGTCATAAATAGAGAAACTTTAATTAGCGTAATTCGGCTAATCAACGTACTTAGAACCTTAACTAATACGGGTTTAGGGTGGGTCGTTACAACCCATGAATTTAACAGGCCTTACTATTGCTCACAAATTATTGGAAAATTATTTAAAGGTCACGTTAACGCGGGTAAAATTTTATCCGATCTAAATATCTGAATTTGATCGGCTTAAGAAAATTGGGTTTGGTCATAGATTTTTGCATCTTAATTTTGACATTTACTGATATTCGGACACAATATTTCTCACCTTTCTATTGTCCGAACCCAGTTTTGACCCGAATCTAGTTCCGCCGAATTTGGACACTGAATGACCCGAATTTGATACGAATTGAATTTTTGTCAGCGCTAGTTACATTCATAAGTGTATAACATCATGTAGAAATAGGTAGGAAAATAATAAAATACGTATCTAAAAGGGGTTTTGGCTCCAACTAATCTATACTTATAAGCGAGTGATTAGAAATAATTCAAATTGACTTTTTGACTGATATTGTGCTCAACTTTTAACCTATTTATTATCGTTAAAATTTGTTTCCTATTTTAGCAAGTAAAAATCCAAAATTTAGTTCCTATAATAGGAAAAAGGTTTAGTGACATCTGGCTCATGCTTGCATTGCTTGAAGGTGACATCTTAGATGAGGATGGTTTGGGGTTCAAAGCCTGGTTGCCAAGCTGGTTCTGTTGAGTACCGTGAGAGGTCTGTATCAATTCATCAGCCCATGCATTTGCTTGACTGAGTTTCATTTCCAGCATAGTCTCATCAGGTTGTGTCACATCAAGGCTCTCCACAGTCTGTTGAAGTTTCCCCTTACCAACCAGTTCAACTAATTCCACAAGAAATGTCTTCACACACTTCAAACTTGACCATGCTCCACAAATTATTCGAGCCATGGTCACTTATCAAAGACAATTTATTGTTCTCATTCCCAGGTAAATACCAATTCAACCCAACATACAAAGGAAACTTCTCGAAATCTTGTATAAACTTTTGCCTAATGTCAACGAACAACTCTTTGTGGTTGATAAGTGTATTTTTTATATATGTGATCTTGGATTATTTAAAGTTAATTTGAGTGATTTTGGAAATGAATGTATTATTTTTATACTCGAATTCTCTATTTTATGCTTGATTGGAGTTTGGTATAGTTTTGTAGGAAATTAGGCTAGTATTGATCAAATCAAGCTCAAAATCAAGTATATGGAGTCCAAGTGGATCACTAGCAAGAGATAAATCCACCCCAAGGCCCAAACTCAGCCCAAGATGTCAAAGGACTGCGACAGGCATCAACACGGGTGCCATTTGGGGCAAAACGGATCGTTTTACCGTCCAGAAACTCTAGAATTCATCTCCAGTGTGTAACACGACCCGTTCTGGAGCAACACGACCCGTGTTGTTTTCAGCACGGTCCGTGTTGGCCCTGTTTAATACAAATATGGCGTTTCAACTTCTTTTTAATGCTATATAATTGCATATCCGGCTGCTTTGCTGGGTATTGACTGCTATCCATCATCATCTTCATCACTACTTTCATCCATCCCTTCATCCACAAATCCATCCACATTCATCCATTGTTGAAGATTGAGAGTTTGTTGAGTTTGAAGATCGATTTGTCAAGAAATCCATTGAAGTGGATGAGCAAAAGTCCCCACCGATTACCAATCAAGCGAAGATCGATTTCCAACTCGGTTTACTTCTCTTTCTTATAGTTTACATGCTTTTAGAGTAGATTTTGATATGTTTTATGTTTTGAACATGAGCAGTGAGTAGTTTTCTTAGTTTGGGGGATAAACTTTATTAGTTTCTCTTATGGATTGAATTTTGTTGGTTTGAACAAGTTTTCTTAGCATGGATTTAGATTGTTGAATGAAGTATCGAACGGAGAAATTCGATAATCGGAACCTTTAGGATTAAACTGGTTATGAAGTGAACTAGAGATAGAAGATTTTGTAATTAGGGGTCATTGGATAATTTGATCTTTAACTTAGATAAAATTGACACAATAAAGAGTCCAAGAGATCAATTTTACTAATCAATCCGTTTCATTGCCAAAAGCTCGCTACGGAAGAATTTATGCGATTATCGACCCTAAAATGTACCAAATTAGTGACATATGTGTTCAATCCACTTGTTTGATTCATAGAATTACTTAGGTTTTATCCCCTAAACGTCTTTTTATTGATTAATCCAAAAAAGTTTGTGTGAATATTTGATTTATTTGACCTTTTTAGTATTTAGAAATAGAATTAGTTGATCCAAAACAAAGCCCGACCGATTTAGCAATCATCTAGGAGGTTAGTTTGGTGCGTAGTTGGCAAAGTCCCTGTGGGATCGACCTTGATACTTGCTACACGTACACCCGTGCACTTGCGGCGTATCAGTGGTTTTATTTGTCTAAGTCCTTTTCTGGTATGTAAATTCGCTTATTGTGGAATCGGACAATGAATGACATTAAAAAATTACTCGGTGGTACCACGTAATTTGAGGAAACTATTTTTTTGGTAGCCTAAGTTTTTAAAACTCATTTTCGGGTACCCTTAATTGTTGAGTTTATAATTACAAGGTACCTTTTCAGCTAAGGTGTAATCGGTTTTGTTAAGTCACCGAAATACTCTTTAGGGAGTGTTTGGTAGGAACCCCGGAGATACTTTCCCATGGGAAGTTTTCCATGAGAAAGATTTTCCTGGGAAAAATTTCCCTTAGTCCTCCATAAGGGAAATTTTCCCTAGGAAAATGGAGAAAATGGTGGGCACATCGTGAAACTTTCTCGAAGTCAACCCGCATCCAAACATGGAGAAAATAAGCCAACCCGGGAAAATGGTCAAAATTTCACGGGTTATTGACCAACCAAACGCACTTATTCTACTTCTTCTTCTTCCCCTTCTTCCTCATCTCCATTAATGGAGCTCAATAGCTCAATTTTTTTTTTCTGAACTCTTTTTTATTTCGATTCCATAAAACCTTCCTCCCATCATCAAAATCAACACTTTCATATTCATCCCTTTTTTTCATCAATTCCTCCCACCACCTCTATTCAACCCTTTCTCTTGCCATCTCTTCCAACCCATCTAAATTAAAGCTTAAGAAAAAAGGAAAACTCAGTGAATGGAATTTTGTACTTGGTGATCAAGATAAATGCAAGGGCCAAAAATCCCTAAACTCACAGCAAATCTCACATCCAAATTCTGGGTATTTTCTCAAAAGCAGATGAAATTTCGAGAGAAAAACATTGGAAGACCTAACAAACACCATTATCAAGGTGGCCAAAGAAGAATCGAGATGAGAAAATGGGAAATTGGTGCCATTTTGGTCTACTTGTTAACAATATACCAAACAGAGACAAATTATGTTCTTCATCTTCAGTTCTCTTCAGCTTCTTCCTCCCCTTACAAATCGAATTGTAAGAATTCAAAATCATCCGGTTTTTCTTTGGGGAATTGAATGAGTTTTTTGTAAAATTTATGTGATTAGATCGTTAGATGGGCATTTTGGAAAAGAGAAAGAGAGAGAAAGTTCATAATTAAAGCAAATGAGGATATTTCAGTCAACTTATATGCATAATCTCCTTCCCACCTAAAAATTTCAGCTCTTTTGCCAGAAAAGTAACTAAGAATTAGTAACCTAAAAATTAAAGATACCCATAAATGAGTTTTGAAAACTTGGCGTACCAAAATATAGTTTTCTCAAATTATAGGATACATCCGAGTAATTTTTTTGGAATGACTTTATTATATTAGCCTACACATCACAATCAAAAGCAAACCCTATCTTAACACAAATCCCGAAAAATTTGAAACCATAAAAACAACAAATTTTGGGTTTCATAGAACGAGATTTAACAAAAGTATAACACACATTCCACTCTCTTTGATTGCCAAAGTTAATTTCAGAATTCCCACAACCATCAACATTAAGATGAGCAACACCAATACCCAACAATATAATTACTCCAAATTTTCACACACAAAACACATTTAGAAACCCTATTTTCACTAGAAATCAATGAAATTTAACTTATTATTGCATGACTGTGTTTAGACGACACCATGAACAACAACCGGAATCTGACACATAATTCCGTCAGATAAACTGTGTCGGCAGACGACAAACATCACACCTCCCACTGTCCTCCCCTCTCTGAGTCCACCCTCCCTCTCTAATGTTGAGATTGAGAAAACAAGAGAGTCTACAATGAGTAGTTGCAAATGAAGAACACAAGGACCAAGTTGTAAATTATGAGCGGGCAAACATAAAGTTAACCTTGTCTTTTCATCCAACACCTTAGGCTTTTAAGTCTTTTCCCAAATCAGGTGAGTCCTCGCCTGAAATTCACCCGGTAACCATTTGTCTGAATACTTTGTCCCCTTTGAGTGCATTACAAAACTGTTGTCCTTTCCAATCAGTTTTTTTTAAATATGAGGCACCTTCCAACAATCTTTTAACGATCAAACATTAACAACTTTTTTCATGAGATTTGTGGTAAGTTGGCAGGAATTCATGTATCACATTATTTGACCCACTTTTAGACTTTCTTAACTCTTCAAAGTATTGAATAAGTATGAATTTAATGAAAATTCAATGACAAAAACAATACGTGAATAATTGAACATGATCGGTAGAATCCTTAAAAAGGCAATTAACACAACAAAATGATAAAGTTGAAGCAAATAATGGATTAAGAAGTCACAAATTACATGGTTCCTACTTGGTAGAGGTCTAGAGGGAAAACGTTAGATCTCAAATAGCCTTGAAAGTATATGACGTACCCAATATATGCTAAGGCGACCGAACCCACAATAAATATATGATGAGTGAATGAGCCGATGAGTGTTGCGGATAGAGATAAGTCAATGAATGCTAAAGGACTAGTGGTGGAGGCAATTTGATTCAATATTGAAAAACGGGTCTGGGTCAATGGCCATGGGACAATGTGGTGAACATATTTCGATTTAGTTCTAGGTATGTTTAGTTTATTCAATTCTAGTTCAATTAATTAGATTTTACAGTTTGAAAAAGCTGTAGAATCGAAACCAAATATATAACTAATCAGATATTAGTTAATTGTTTTTTTGGTTTATATATGAGTATATCAGTTAAGTGAAACGAATAATACAAACTTTTAGTTCTTATTTCATTCATCCAATCCACAACAAATCGAATGAAACCTGGCAAAAAAGAAGTGAACACTTTGATTCTGGTTTTTATTAGTCTTTGTTTTCTTCAAACCCCCAATCCGCTCTCGCCACTAATACAAATCTTTTATCTTATTTCACAATCAAATCGTTAGTATATTATTTCTTCGAATTGAACATTCAACTTAAATCAGGTGAAGTTTTCCTCAAACTCGTATCTCACTGTGGTTTCTAATATAATATTGTCAAAATACATTTGAATGTGAATCATGTGATAATTGTAGTAACTATTGATGTTACACATTGAAAAATAAAAGTAAATAGATAATCAAGAGTAAATTAAATACTTTCGCCCTTCCTAAAAGTTTGCAAATTTTGATGGTTGGATTATGATTCCAAGATTATAGAGTGACATGGTTCCCAAGGGCCATGTTTTCATCCATTTGGGCTGAAAAATAAACAAAATAAGGGATTGGGATACATAATTCAATTATGGCAATAGACTGGGAGCATAAACAATCAAGGTAGTAGTGTTACTACCTAATTTCTAGTGAAATTTAGCCCCACATTCAATTTATATTATTTGAAGTTTGAACCCTTAAAAAAATATAAAACAACCTCTTTATAATGGGACACGAAAATAGTGTAAAAGTAAGTTATATACTAGGAGGGACGCAATAGATATTGCTTAACAATCCTGAAAGTTCAATAATTCTTTTTTTTTTTTCGAATTTACCACTTGCTAAACTTAAAATCCAAGACCTCCTTTTTTTAAAAAATATATTAGAAGCCAGTCCACAAAAGGTTAAAGTTTATATAAAGATGCTATAAAGATCAGCAGAAAGCAGCAAAATAGCAAAAGTAAACAGCAAGATTGAACCAAATAACTGAAGATACAAATAAGAGAATCGCAAAATAACCATCTAAATTACAAACACTCCAAGAAAAAAAATCAGACACATAGATTAATATTCTTTTAAGCATCTTTTTGGAGTGTTCGCCGACTGCACACTTATTTCGAATGACCTTTAAACCATATACATTTCTTACCAATCTTTTCTTGCGAGCAAGAATCACCTCAACATCCCTGAAATCTTGAATCTTTTGAGGAGCTTCATTTGTTGTAAACTTAACCTTGCGAGAAGATTCTAAAACCCTTTTCCATTTAGATTTCAGAACAACCTTCTCCTTCTTCCTACGACTATCAATTTTCGGGCACTTCAAGAAAGATGGTTGAGACCAGGTGAAATATCAAACTCAGATTAAACAAACAAAGTGTCCTCAAAATTGAACAAGTGGAGAAATGGGGAGGCAGCTCTAATGAGCAATAAACTTATACAAAATGGGTTTGAAATAGTTCGATCTGAATCGATAGAGACATTACAATGGGTAGCATTAGGGACCAAAGGCGATCATGCAAGGTTATCAACAATCACCTCATTAAAGTCCAATACCTCCATAAAATAAAAGGAGGAGCAATTGTGAAGAACGTTATAATATAGTTGGATTGGATGAAAAATCAATGTTATGAGAGGTGGTTCTTGTAATTTTAATATGAAATGTTACAGTATTGTTGATTGCTCCTCCAATTGAAGCTATGCACGGTAATATTTTTGTTTATTTATTTATTATTATTGTTATGTAGCTATTGCATCATGTATTGAAGATATAAAAATGAAAAATAGCTAAGAATGTTTGTAAAAATCTATCAAATTTTTGTTTTTAGAAGGCAACATATTTTTTTAACTCTTATAACAAATGAAAAGTTATTTATTTCAGGAAAATTGGATTCCAATAATCCCCACTTTAATCAATTATATTCTAGTAATTCTTACTTTTTTTTATATTCTAGTGGTGCCAAAAAATTGAAATTGTATTTTAATGTTACCAAACCTACCTCCACATTATTTTACTTTTTTTTTGCATTTTTGTCCCTAAAAATGTTATGAAGTGTAATTACTTAAAGAATTTTTAAATTATATTTTTGAAAATCCGAACAATTATTATATCTTTTAAGGAATAAAATGGAAAATCATAAAAATTAGAAAAAATATTGAAACAATTTTACAAACATTGTAAATTTACTAAAACTTGTCGGGGAAGATTGTTTTAAGTTTTGGAGCAAACACATGTCAAAATCTATGATATTTAGCTCGCTGGTGATGGCACTAAATACATTTTTGAATTTTTTTTTTGTTCACTAGAATACAAAAGAAAATAAGGATTATAGTTAGAACACAATTGATCGAAACCGAGATCATTAGAATTCGATTTTCCTTTATTTTAGTCCATAAATCTTTTTTGAGAATATTGTTTTATATATACTAAGAAGAAGATTTTCTTTCCAATAAAAAGAAGATTTTTATTCCATCAAAATAAAAAGCAAGATTTTTAACAATTTTAAATTCAAAGAACAAAAGACGTTGAAACCAAAAATTTAAAACGTGAAAAATATAACGGAATGTTGTTGTTCTTCTTCCACTTGCAAAACAAGAGGATGGGGGAGGAGTGGTGAGCATGTCCGACCCCACCACCCTTCCACCCGTCATTCCCTCCACTCCCCACCTCTTCTAATCCTCCCTCATCATTTGCTTATTCATCCATCATCATTTCTCATTCATTCTTCCATCTTCCTTTTCTTTCCTCTGCAAAACTCCTCTCATGCATCATTCATCAATGGCTTCCTCCTCCTCCTCCTTCCTCCACCCCACCACCACCCCTCCCTCTTCCTTCTTCCAAAACCTTAACCTCAAACCCAAGCTCACCCCCAAAACCCCCCTTAAATCCTTCTCCACCACCATCACCGCCGCCTCTTCCACCACCATCCGGGAAGAAGCCCGCCTCCACGCCGCCGCCCACGGCCACGACCACCCCTTCTCCGCCAAGTACGTCCCCTTCAACGCCCCTCCCTCCTCCACCGAGTCCTACTCCCTGGACGACGTCGTCTACCGCTCCCAATCCGGCGGCCTCCTCGACGTCCGCCACGACATGGAGGCTCTCGCCAAATTCGACGGCCACTACTGGCGGACACTCTTCGACTCCCGCGTCGGAAAGACCACCTGGCCGTACGGCTCCGGCGTCTGGTCCAAGAAGAGTGGGTCCTACCCCAGATCCACCCCGACGACATCGTTTCAGCCTTCGAGGGAAACTCCAACCTCTTCTGGGCAGAGAGGTTCGGGAAGCAGTTCGTAGGGATGACTGATTTGTGGGTCAAACACTGCGGGATTAGTCACACCGGAAGTTTTAAGGATCTCGGGATGACTGTTTTGGTCAGTCAGGTGAATCGCCTCCGGAAAATGAACCGGCCGTTGGTGGGTGTTGGTTGTGCTTCCACCGGCGACACCTCCGCCGCGCTGTCCGCCTACTGCGCCGCCGCAGGGATCCCGTCGATCGTGTTCTTGCCGGCGGACAAGATCTCCATGGCGCAGCTTGTCCAGCCCATTGCGAATGGGTCGTTTGTGCTGAGCATCGACACGGATTTCGACGGGTGCATGCAGTTGATTCGAGAAGTCACCGCTGAACTCCCGATTTACTTAGCCAATTCTCTCAACAGTTTGCGACTCGAGGGGCAGAAAACTGCAGCAATCGAGATTCTGCAGCAGTTTGATTGGGAAGTTCCTGACTGGGTCATCGTTCCAGGAGGAAATCTGGGGAATATTTACGCGTTTTACAAGGGTTTCAAGATGTGTTTCGATCTGGGTCTCGTCGATAAGATCCCTAGGTTGGTGTGTGCTCAGGCCGCGAATGCAAATCCTCTGTATTTGCACTACTCCTCTGGTTGGAAGGAGTTCAAGGCGATCAAGGCGAGCACAACGTTCGCCTCTGCGATTCAGATTGGTGACCCGGTTTCGATTGACCGGGCAGTGTTTGCCCTGCAGAATTCGGACGGCATTGTTGAGGAGGCGACCGAGGAGGAGCTCATGGATGCCATGGCTCGGGCGGATTCGACCGGGATGTTTGTGTGTCCGCATACCGGGGTTGCCTTGACCGCTTTGATCAAGTTGAGGAATCGTGGGGTTATTGGACCCAATGATCGGACCGTGGTGGTCAGTACGGCACATGGGCTCAAGTTTACGCAGTCTAAGATCGATTATCACTCGAGGAACATCCCGGGAATGGAGTGTAAGTTTGCGAACCCGCCGGTGCAAGTCAAGGCGGATTTCGGGGCTGTCATGGATGTCCTCAAGGTGTATTTGGACAAGGCACCCAAGCTTTAGGGTGAGCTACGTACTTTACATTACACTAATTTTATCATACTTAAATGTTTGTTTTTGTGTTGATTGTGTTTGTTTATAACTTTATATCTTTGTGATGGGGGGTTTAGACTTAGAGCATTTGCAATAGGGGTTAAATGAGTGGATTAGAGATGGTGACTAATTAAAATCCCTCTAAAAAATCTTGGGTTGTAAGATGCACTTTTGAGCTTATGCATAAAAATAAATACTACCTCCTTCCCAAATTAAGTGTCACTTTATACATAATTTAAAAAACCAAAAATACTTCCAATCTTCATTAATTTATCACATTGGAAATGTGGAAATATTGAATAAAATGATGACTAAAAAAGAAAAATGGAAGAAAAAAAAGTAATTAATAAGGTTTTAATGATATATTAGTAATTAATATGTTATTGGAATTATAAAGTGATAGATATTATGGGAAAAAAGAAAGTTAGTTAAAGTGACAGATAATATGGGAAGGAGGGAGTAATAATCTAGACACAATTTATAATTGGCATCTCAGATGTGGGGCCATAGCCCATATGTTTAGATTGAATAGCGTATTTAGCAAAAAGTAAGAAAAATGTCACGGTAATTTAAGACAAAGAGACAAAGAGACGGAGCACGGTTGGTAAAATTCCAAGAAAATTTTCCCCAAAGATAACATGGATCACCATTTTTTAGCTTAGGAACACCTCAATGACATCCATAACTTTCACTTGTTTTGAAACTTGAAAGTAAGAAAAAAGTTGGGGCAATTTAGCAAATATGAGAAAGCAAGAAAAAGGTCGGGGTAATTTAAGACAAAGAAATCGAGCATTTGGTAAAATTCCAAGAAAATCCCCTCCCCCCCCCCCCCCCCAAGGATAACATGGATCAGCATTTTTGGCTTAGGAACACCTCAATGACATCCATAACTTTCACCTACTTGTTTTGAAACTTGAAAGTTATGGATGTGATCCAAATTGACTGATTATCACTCCCTTGTGGACGATACTGAGGCTGTAGTGAGGATTTGTCTCATCGATCAGAAAATGCCCCCTTTAATAAGCAAGTTGCACTAAAATTTTAAATTTATAGGTCAATAGGCTGATATATCATCTAACAGGATTCAAACAGAAAATAGAGGCCGAAACATGTTATTATCCATTTTCGCTCCCTAAATATAAGGTGTATGTTTGTGGCTTTGCAGGTTGTTCTTGATCTGTATGAACTATACAGTACACATGGATAACAAACTGATACAGATATAACTATATAAGAGCACCTTATGGTAATGCCAGTTATTTCTATATTTTTTTCCCCCTTTTTGCAAAAACATTTTTTTGTTTTTTGGGGGTATTTTTTGTGGATCGACAACAACAGCATGCAGCAAGGACAACATGGTTTTTTGTCATGAAAAAAACGATGTTTGGACAGACTTGGTCGAGCTTATCTGCAGAGCACGAGTGGGCTCCATGTAAACAGGGCTGTGGTTGTTCAGCCATAGAAAAGAAAATCGGGATGGATAACGTTCGAAATTCATACTGCTTGTTTTGTAAGATAATGTGTATAGCTTACTACTACAGGGTTTATTCTCCTCTTCATGTTTACTTGTGTATCATTTTCCGAAAACTTTGGATATATTCTCCGACTCCGTGACCCTTCTTTTTCGAAGCCCTGGGCCCAAATCTGTAGCCACATCATATCCACTTGCTTTGGATTAGATTCTTTGCTACATATTTTGAATAGTTTTCAGGTTTATGCTTTGTGCATTTTTATTAAGGAAAATTGGATTATAATAATCTCAATTTTTACAAATTGGATGGCGATAGTCCCTACTTTTAGTTTGAATTCTGGTGATCCAAAAAAAATAAAATTGGATTGGAGTGGTACCAAATCCACCTTCAAATTCTTTTTATTTTTTCATTCCTTCCCAATATTGCTTTTGTTTTTTCGTTCATGCTCCCAGAAAGGTAATGAAGTATAGTTACTAAAACAATTTTTAAATTATTTTTTTGAGTTTGAGTAATTATTATGATTTTTTAAAACGATTAAAAGTGAAAAAATCATTAAAAAAATCGTAAAAAATTGAAAAAATCATTAAAAAAATCGTAAAAAATTGAAAAAAATGGGACAAACGCTGTAAATTCATTAAAAAATCATGATAAAGTGTTATACTAAGTTTCGAATCAAACGCAACACGAAATCTATTATATTTAGAGTATACTCTCGACGATGTCCCACTATAATCCAAATTTTTTTTTGACTGTCAGAATCCAAATTGATAGTAGGGAATATGGATTATTGCTGTTCAATTTGTAAAAGTAGGGATTATTAAAATCCAAATTGATAATAGGAAATAGGGATTATTGCTGTTCAATTTGTAAAAGTAGGAATTATTAAAATCCAATTCTCCTTTTATTAATATTAAATATTATATATAATCATACGCGAAATTGAATTATAATAATCTATGCTTTCAACTTTTGTATGTCAATAATAATTTTGTTTTTGTATTCTGATGGACCATAAAAATAAAAAATATATTTTGTATGTCAATAAAAATTTTCCCTTAAAAAATGAAAGGAAAGTTGAGAGAAAAAGTCTCTCTCTCACTCTCTTTTCTCTCTCTAAGTCTTTGTAATAACTCGAACCTAATACATGATCAATACTTGAATACTTACAATTTAATTAAAAGAGCACGCACATTTCAATTTATAGTTTTAATTTTCTTGTAGTTATACACAATTTATATGACGAAATGACCTCCAAGATAAATAAAATTTTACAGTATGATACAAGGTCAAAACTAGACTTATATTCATAATAGTTTTTAAAAAAAATTAGAAAATAATTTGCATTATAGCGGAGTTTAATGTTGGGAAATTGGATTTACATAATTTGAACTTTGAACCATAGTAGACAAAATAATCTGAACTTTGGAGTTGGTTCTAAATAATTTGAACTTTGGCATCTTGGATTCTAGTAGCACGTCATCAAGTTAAGTTGAACTTAATTATGGCGGCGAGATAGAGAGATGAGCTCCCTGATTTTTGGGTTGGTTGAGTTGAGACTTGAGAAGGTGAAGATAGAGAGGTGGATTGAAAACGGAGACTGACAGCAGAGCGTAGACTGCCGTTGGCGATTGCAAAGGACGCACAAAGGCGTTGCTATCGCGCGTCGACGACAATGAGCTCCTTGATTTTTGGGTTGGTGGGTTCGGGGCTTACTCTTTATATGAGCCACCGTGGCCGTGGTATACCTACCTAGACATGCTATTTATATCAATTTTTTTTTAAAAGTTTAATCAATAGTGATTACAAAATTTATAATTATTATTAAAAACTTCATATTTATTTTTTTAATATTTTCAAATTTTCACAAAAATCATGACACAAAAATTTGATATATTTCAATATTGAAAAATTGTACATTGAGCAATGAATAGATTTTTTAAAAATGCTGACACTTGCATCCAGTAAGACTCAAACATGCACCTCAGTGTTAGAAGAGTTACACACAAACCACTTGACTAGCACACCTCATTGACAGAGAAGTCACACACAAATCGCTCCTAAGACCATGAAATCTGTGTTTAGTCCATCATGCGAGAGTGATGACGGACTTTGGGAAGTAGGTATCGATTTACCACTCGAGACGAGAGAGGGAAATCGATACTAGTTTATGCATGCAATTCTCACACTCTATACCAAATATCAATCGCTCCTAAGACCACAAAATCCGTGTTTAGTCCTTCACTAGCTTGGCCCGGTACTACCTCCGAGCGCTTGTTTTTCCTTATTTGATCAAACCTTACTTGAAATTGTATCCAAACTCTATTCGTAGAATCTTCCTTGAGACCAAAGACTGAAATTGAATATTAGGGCATCAACTCCTCGAGTCATAACATCGTTGTCCTAGTACGTTAGGAAAACGTTAAACAGGTGCCAACAAATGCGACAATGACCTTGGGGAGTAAACGACGATGGGGAAGTGTGAGTTTTCGAGACAATAGACACAAAAGAGGAACAAGGAGATATGGATGACACAAAAGAGAGATATGAGAGTGTGAAACCATCTCAGACAAAAGTTTAAGTTGGTAATTAAAAGTTCAATATCGTTTTTTTAATTAAAAATGTAGCTGTTGAGATTTAAACCGTAGATATCTTAAGTTAGTGTGATTCCAATACCATATAGAACCATCTTAGGGTATGTTTGGAGAGATTTTAGGAATGTAATGGGTATGGAATTAGAATCTTGAAGGGAGGAGTATGAAATTAGAATCCAATAATGAAATTGTTTGGTTAAGAATTGGAATGAAATGAAATTTTTAATAATAATAAGAATAATAATATGATAAAATAATAATAATAATCAAATCGACAATGATGGCCCTAACCTCATTTTCAGAATCTTATTCCATCTTCTTCTATACTTTTTGCGCAAATTATAGTATAAGACTGTCTCACATAAACTTATTGTAAGACGGACTTTTTACAGGATGACATTTTTTATATTTTTTTTATGACTGAAAGTAATATCAGAATAACTTTTTAATACAAATGTAACTAATAATTTATTAAAAAGACGACTTTTATTAGAGTCAGTCTAATTAATAAACAATTAGCCAACTCTATATACATAAATAGTCATTATAATATTGTACGTCTTACAATAAATTTAAGATGAGACGACCCTACATAAGAATTACTGTACTTTTTGTTGCTTTTGTTTTCGCCCACCCCCACCTCCCACTGCCATTGTTCTCCCACAAACCTAGGCCACAAATAGTGATAGCCCTATCCCCCATCTTCATCCCCAACCTTAGACTCGATCTGCCACATACACAAGCACAACAACTTCTACGACAATCTTCTTCGTCGATCTTTTTCTATACTTTCTCTCTCTACTTTTGTCCTTCAAAGTTGGGATATTGTCGACAATTCGCGTAACCTTTGCCTGTGTCAATGGAGGAAATTGAGGATGAGTTGGGTTCGTTGGATTTGAATTGAGATCAATCGTCTGAAAACTTTGGGGGTTCTTTTTTCAATTTTTTTTTTATTTGGGTTGGCAAATTAATAATCGAAAGTAGATAAGAAAATAGTTTTTCTAGGTTCTTGATTTTGAGTTGGAAATAAATGAAAGGTGACTTTGAAGATGAAGATTGTTGTGGTGGTGTTTAAGCATCGATGGTGGAGTTGAGGGTAGAGTTTTTGACGATTGCCTTTTAATTTTGGGTTGAGAATTTTTTTTTAAAAAAGGATAGATCTGATATTTCACACATTTGCGAGGTATCTAATTCCACCCATTTGAGGGGGATTGGAAACATGAGTAATTCCTAATCCTATTTCAGAATTGGCTCACCAAACATAAAAGAAAGGAATTAGAATTCATTCCACCCTGGCCTCATTCCATTTCTTTTTATCTCACCAAAAAGACCCTTAATAAAAAAACTTAAAGTAATGGTTAAATGTCCAATGATAATTTCATACTCCCTCCGTTCCATATTAATTGTCATAATTTTGATTTTCACGGTTTCCAATCTCATTCTTTGATTGATAGTTTCTTGCATAATATGTTACTACCTCCGTTTTGTTTTATCTGTCGCCTAAGGAATTGTAGCGAAAACTTTGACCGTTAATATCTTAATTTGTATAATGATTTATCATACAAAATTGATATCATTAGATTCGTAATAAAAAAATACTATTAAAAAAGTATAATATTATATTTTTCTATAAAAGTTTTATATTAAAAATTGGCACAAAAAACCGTAAATGACAGATAAAAAAGAACGAAGGGAGTATTAACAATTGTAGTATTATACTTGTATGATAGTATTTTTCGTTACGAATATAATGATAGTAATTTTATATAGCAATTCATTGTATATATTGAGAAATTTATGGTCAAAATTTTTAGAGTTTGATTGCACAATTTTCAAAGACGACAGTTAATATGGAACGGATGGAATATTAGTAATAAGAAACATGCATATATAATTTATCATTTGATGATAAAAAAATTACTCAGAGGTACCCTAATATTTAGGGAAACTATTTTTCGGTGCCCCAACTTTTCAAAACTCATTTTTAGGTACCCTTAATTTTTGGGTTAGTAATTATTAGATACTTTTCCGGTCATCAATTTTATTAAGTGACCAAAATATTCTTATTATTCCATTCTTGAAGAAACATCTTTGAAGAAAAATAATAATAGTATTTCGATCATTTAATAAAATTGATGACAAACATTAAATAATTAATAACTTAAAAAATTAAGAGTACTATCGAAAAATAGTTCCCAAATATTAGGATAACTTGGAGTAATTGTTTGTCTAATGATAGCTGGGTTTTTCATAATAATAAAGGATGAACGAGGCACTCATTTTTTCGTCATAGAGCACAAGTAGAATAACAGAATATATCAAGGAATCTGGATGGTACGTGACGTGCGAAGGCCGCGACGGTGACACCGTTACAGCTTTTCGGATCTACGTAGTCAGTAAAAACAAAATAAACCACAAAATTTCACCCCATTTTTGGACAACATTCTCCTAAATTTCTCCTCCTTTCTTTTTGCTTTTCACCCTTTCCCCATTTTTCACTGCTCTCTTCTCCTCCTCCTCCTTGTTCTTATATTAGTCACTCGCTCCTCATCTCGGCATCTCTGATCTTGCCACCTCGAAACCGTAAGCTTACTCTTTCCCTTTCTCTCTCTTCCTTTCTGCAATTTCTTTCTCTCCCTACATCAATGGCGTCTCATCTAATCTCATCGTCTCTCTCTGTGTCTTTTGCAGTGAATTTGGCGTAGTAATGGCGACATTCAAGGTTTCTCGCGTCGAAACCAAGCCCTTCGATGGCCAGAAACCTGGAACTTCTGGTCTCAGGAAGAAGGTTTCCCTCTCTTTTTTCTATTCTGAATTGCTGTTTTGATTTTGGTTCTATCATTGCGGTTTTGGCTCGTGATTCGGTGAATTTGATTGATGCTTTTTCATTCGTTAGTGAGATCAGTGCAGGAAATTAGTTTGATGTATATTTGTTGTGATTTGGCATTTTGATGTTCGTTTTATACCTCATTCTTCGTGTTTGTGATTGATGGTGAATTGATGATTTTGTATTGTGTCGGAGTAGCTGGGATGTGTACTTAGTCTGAGGAATCAGTCACTGGAATAAGTGGATCTTATTCTCTGAGTCATGGTCCAAGATCACTAGGTCAATTGATGTCCATTTTTAAATGTAATATGTTGACTATATTATTGATAATTAAAATGCAACAAATTGCTTGTTTATTTAGTTTTTAATAGTGACTCAGAGATCGTTTGAAAATGATTTATGAGATCGTTGATCTGGCCTCTAAATCTGTGGATTGCCTTGATCGTTCGGTCTTTCCCAGTGGGATCTTGATCATTTGTGTACCATTCCCAACTTGAGTCGGGATTGGAACATTCAAATGTGGGATTTAACTACTACCTATTGGCTGCATCATAGAGATGCTTTTGGCCATTGTGATCTAATCTCTCCCTGGTAGAGATGTAATGCTTTTGAGTTTAATGCTCTAAATTGGATAAATTGCCATTGTGATCTAATCAGGGAGATGTAATGCTTTCGAGTTTAATGCTCTAATTGGATAAATTGCCAAACTCTGGCGTAAATATGCATGTTGATCTCAGATCATGACTTGCCTGCATAGTTATTAAAATCCCGATCCGGATCTACGATCCTATAATTTTATGATCCCCAAATCCTTGATGCGATTCTATGACCTACATTCCGATCCACGATTCTATGTGAGTTTATTTCGATCCTAACTACCCCATGGATCCTAACTACGATCCCGATTCTAACAACCTTGCTTTGATGAGCTAGGAACTTTATAGTTTTTTTGCAAGTTCCTTATCTTCTCCTGTTTTATTTTATCATTGATGTTTTTCATCGGTTTAATTGTTCAACACTTCAGCATTATTGTTAATTTTTTTCCTCCAATACTTCACTTTGTAACCAATTTGTGGTAGGTTTCATTCCCTTATTGGCTGATTAGTTTGCTTCTTTAACAGTTGCTAATTTCAATGCATGTCAGCTTTGATTTGTGGAGTTTTCATTTATGGAAGCTGTGCTGTCTCTTGATTATTCTCACATTGTTGTTTTAAGTTATTGAGACTTTTTGGTAGATGCATGAGGAGACAGAATTCTTGCAAAATGCATACTTCTTTTCACGGGAGAGAGAAGAGACTGCAACTTTGTTGACTGATGTGTGTTGTTTTCTTTTGGGGCCAGGTAAAAGTGTTCACACAGCCTCATTACCTGCAAAATTTCGTTCAAGCCACATTCAATGCACTCTCAGCTGACAAAATCAAAGGTGGGATTCACTATGCTGTTTTGTTGTACTATTTCACGTCAAAATGTCTCATCTGTTATTGTTTATGGATGACAGCTTCTCATACGAGGCATTGTGTTTCTAAATACGACTAGATGTACATTGTGCTTCCTAGTCTACTCTTCTATGTGGTACTAAACTTAAGATATGTACAGTTTTGCTACTGTTCTTGATCATAGATACATATATTCGGTTATCTTGTGGGTTAGACTCTTGTTGATGGGATTCATAGGGATGTATCCATATGTACGTGAAATTGTTGATTCTCTTTGCTGGTCCATTTGTTAAGTGCTTTCACTTGGGCTTCACCCCGTATTATGACTATTTATGAGTCCAGCACATGTGGGCTTCTGGACAATTGCGGTCTATTAATTTATTAGTCGGTGACCATTTGAGTTTTCTTTCCCCCCCCCCCCTCGAGCTTGGCTTCATTTCATTTCCTCCCTAACTTCCTTCAGGACCCTTCTTTCATGTCCAAATTCATACCTCGTGTTAGAAGTATAACTGTCTTTCTTACTAACTGCAACCAATTATCACTTTCAAGTTTCAAGTGATACGAAAAGGATTTGCGAATTAAAAAAAATGAATTTGCAAGAAAAAAATCTCTTAGTTTTAGAGCAAATAAACCTTTATGATCAATTATTCTGGTCTACATTGGTTATTGAAACTGGATTGCTAGTTTAATGAAGCCACAGCAATTCAGATCATGAAGGAATCCGGTGAACTAGTCATTTCGGTTTGGTTTACTGTTCTTTCGGAAACCGGCTAAACCATATAGCGATCTGAAATCCGGTAAACTAGTCATTGCGGTTTGGTTTACGGCTCTCTTTTTTTCCAAGTCGATAATTTCTATTAACTGACTGTGAACATCCTTATGTTTGAACAATGATGAAGTGAAGGGATTAGTGAGTAAATATTGGTGAATTGTTTTGTGGGGAAGGAAAAAGCCAAGTGCACTCTCATGTCCACTAGATACCATTGTAAACTTAAAGATCTTATTAGTTAGCACATAATAAATTCCCTGCCCCTTTATTTCTATCCAAATAAAAGAGTCTTCATTTTCTTTTCCGCCCGCTTTCTATCTAATTGAGATAACACAATATTTGATGTTAAGTCCTTTCAGATGTTTCTTCCCTTTCCTATTTCTTTACTCCGCCATCCAGTTTAAAATCGATTTAATATAGTTTAACATCGTTGGGGTATCTTTGAAAGAGCAGTTTTAAGGGGCTGTCTAAGATATCCATTGCTCCTCTCAATGGAAGTGGTATTTGTTTGAATTTTAGGCCGCTTACTTTTATATATAAATAAAATATTTTGGAGCATTGTCTTGCTATTGTGAGGCTTGATCTGAGAGTTGTTTTGGCATATTGCTTATGTTGGATCTTCTCTCTTTTTCTCAATCATGCTGGACAGTCTGGGCCTGCCTTTTCTTTGCTGGGCTTCTTAAATGGTATTGCAGTGCTTAAAATGAATTTGTCCTGTTTAGGATGAGGAGATTGTCGTAGGCTTTCAATTGTTAGAGCAAATAAGCGCAAATTGCGCAATGATCATCATAATAACATAACGGTGAAGAGGATCTCCACTGTTGGTTTCATTGTGTTTGCTTCACTATCTAGACACAGACACTATATGGATTGTACTGGGAATTGGAACTTTCCTAGGACTTGGAGAAGGATGAAGAAGGTGCAGGTCCTCAGACTTTGGGAAGATGGTTCTTTAGCTATTTGGTGTGCTACTTTGATTTGAATGGATCTCGGAGGTCAAAGCCTTGTCCTTTAACAAATTCAAGTTCCATGTTTTCAGAGCATTGTAAAGTTAGAATTTTGTGGTGAGTGGTGGAAAAAATCGATCTTTTGAATTTTGAAGATGTTTTACAGATTGGAGCTTGGGGGCACGATGACTTATGTGATAGCCTCTTTTGCACATTGGGGCAATACCTAGCATGTCTTCTTGACACAATTCTTGATTAGTCAAAAAATAAATAAGAAAAGAAGGAACTTCTATATGGCAGGTTAAGTTTGTTGAGCATGCTTGCTGGTGGTAAGAAGTTTTGTTTTCCGCTCTGATTGTGTGTAGGTTTCATCATTTATGTAGTTTGTGCTAGTTGTGGAGGAAGACAGCAGAAAAGAAAACAAACAGGAGTTTACTATGTTTTTTTATTTATTTGAATTTGAGGAATGATTTGATGGAGAGATAACTTGAAATGAATTTAAGGGAGAAGATGATGCAAGATAAGGAAGAAGATGACACAAAGAAAAGAAAGGAAATACAGATAGTAGAGAGATTTGATGAGATAGAGGTAACATCATAAAATATATAGCTTCTAATTATCATTACAACCTCACAGCTTAATCGGCATAAACAATACCAAATATTAGAGTCCTATACTATATCTGTGAAGAAATAGCACAGTGAAATTATGGAAATATGGCTGTGCAAAGTACAAATAATCAGAATTATAGTGGGCATCTAAATTGCTGAAGCACCCTCATGCTAATAACATCATGCCTTTACATCTTGAAGCTTCTATATTCATGTTCAAATTCAATTTGGAATATCTTAAGGTCCTGGTCATGTTATGAAAGTTCCACAGATCATTTTATCATAATTCCCTGTATTGGTTGTGAATAATTAGATATTATTAGTATTATCAAGGCGAAACATGGGTATAACACAGGAATTACATCAGAAAACTATTTGTGTGATTGCTGAGTAATGAGCCTAATGGTCAATGCAGCAAGGTGAGGGCCTGTCATGGCAAAATTACAAAAACCTACCAGGATGTCATCTGGCTATGAAACTAAACTTCATTGGAACAATGGCCATTGCGCTGTTTAATGTGTGTCATTTGGTTCTGCAAGCAAAGTTTGACCTTAATGTCTTTAGAGGAATTTTGTGAATCTTGGCTTCCATGCTGTCTCCCACTAACAGCAACTCATATAAGGGAAAGAGGGAAACTACCTAGAGGGATTGAGCTGGAGGGATTTATCCATGGATAAATTTCTCTCATCACTTCTGGAGGAAGAGTTATCTTCCTTAGATATTGGCAGGATTGATATTGCTTCTGCTGTATGACACTTTTTTATTTTCTTTTTCCTCTTATTTTTAAAATTTTAAAATTTTGTCATCTTGGTAGTGATATAGTTAAAATCCAGCAGTTCATTTTTTATTGAATTGATTGTTTTATCTATGGCATATGTCTTATGCAGGTAAAACACTTGTTGTGTCTGGTGACGGGCGTTATTATTCTAAAGAGGCTATCCAGGTTTGATACCGTTCCATATTCTGCTTTGTTGACCGATAATGATATATCATCTTTTCATTTGTTCAGATAGTCATGCATATATACTTGGATGATATATATATATACATCAATGTGCGAATATAATCCTTTTATTTAAATGTTTTTAGCTTCTTGAACACTTCTCTGAGATGCATCATGGATAGATAAATAGATCATACATGTCATTCTGCGAAAAAATAGGACCATGATTTCTAAGGCTAATTTCATGGTTACATCTATGATTATTTTTCCTTCGTTTCTGTGGACTGCTTCTAATTAATCTTTGTTTTCTCTCAAATGTTTGTGTTTCTTCTCTCTCTCTCTCTCTCTCTCTCTCTTTCTCTCTCTCTCTCTCTCTCTCTCTAAAAAGAAAAAAGAGGGGGTGTCTCAAGAAGTTTGAGTGTTCCCAAAGTGTTTCTGAAATAGATACTCAAAATGGAGGCATTAAATAGTGTCAGAAGGCAAATAACGTGGCGGCATTTTTATAAATCTTCTCAAATGCAAGAATTGTTTCTATTGTCTCCCTTTTCTTTTCTTATTAATGTGAGCACAACCTTGCTGCCTATCCAAATAGACATCTCTGGGATATTAGTTGCTTTAAAAGCTAAGAAAACAGAAAGGGGGAAAACTAAAAAGAACTGTCTTCTTATGGATTCCTATACCCTACAATCCCTGATATATAGTCCTTGGCTGCTCATCATTGTACTGGTACCCATAGCTGGTCCGGAGCTGAATCTAGCAAGCAGTATTCAATCAATGTTTCTTCTGCTGATGCTTTGTGGTGGTGAAAAAAAAAAAAAGCAAAAATGCTATCCAGTTTCATTAGTTTGCGTCCTCTGTTAGTGTATTTTTTGGTGCACTGCCTTGCCCCATCAGTCAACTTGTAGGCTTGGCTGATATTGTTGATTGATCTTGCTAGGCTTTCTTGTGGTGTTTTTCTTTTAGTTTAAGCTTGATGAAATCTATAGTTTACTTTTAGTGAGCCATGTTCTGATTCCTTAAAATTTGGCACTTTCCCATAGATCCGCATTGCTGTTGTATTGATCCCTTTAGAGCAAAGAATTGGTAGGATTCTAGTTGTTGAATTTGAGTTTCTCAGATTAGCTTCTTAGTATTGTTTGATGTATGATCAGAATTAATTGTCAGAAATCTTTCTCTTTTTTGAGAGACAGTAGTACGTTCCAGCGTTAGTTCCATTTTACAGTTCACTGATCTTTGGATGTTCGCCCTGTCCATTCCAGTGTTTTTCCTATGTACGCCTGGCTAACCCTAGACAATGACTCAATTTGCGGTAATTGCTATGATGAACAAGCTCTTTCTTATCACTTCGAGTAATTTAGCTCCCCCCGCCCCCCCCCCAAAAAAAAAAACACCCTCCCAACACGCGTACACGCAGAGGAACTGTCCGAACTGAAGTGCAAGTATGTGATACTGTGGTGCCTCAATTTGGTAGCGTTGTATATAACGATGGACATTGGAGACAAATATATAGTTTTAATTTTACTCATATGTATCAATCCTGTAGTTTTTAGTGTTCTCAGAGCTTCAGAGGTGTCATAATGGTGTATTATCCTGCCATGCTATCTTTTCTGTCGATGTGTTTGTTTGTTAGGTTCATGCTACTTGACCTAATCACTTTCCTGTTCCCCTGCCCCTCTAAACAAAAAACAGATTATCATCAAGATGTCAGCTGCCAATGGAGTAAAGTGCGTTTGGATTGGTCAAAATGGACTACTTTCGACCCCTGCTGTTTCAGCTGTCATTCGTGAGAGAGTTGGAAAAGATGTAAGTCTGACAGATTGTTAGCTTTGTATTACTTTCAGCAAAGGTCAGATTAATGAGTGAGTTTGTAATGGCAGGGTTCTAAGGCCTCTGGAGCATTCATATTGACTGCGAGTCACAATCCAGGAGGTCCAACTGAGGTTTGTGTTTCTCTATTAGCACTGTGTCCACCACTAGTAACCATAAGACTTTGGAAATTCTAGAATCTTTTTCTGCTCACTTTATTTGTCTTTCATTATGCAGGATTTTGGAATTAAATATAACATGGAAAATGGAGGACCAGCTCCAGAGGGAGTTACTGATAAGATTTATGAGAACACTACCACCATAAAGGAGTACTTGATTGCTGAAGATTTGCCTGATGTATAGTTTATATTTTCTGAGCATGGTGTCCCTTAATTTTGCATTGTCAGTGTTAACATATTTTAAAATGCTTTTTTTTTGTTGATTTCTTCTTTCTAATTGCTTTTGCAGGTTGACATTTCTAAAACAGGTGTATCTAGCTTCTCAGGACCTGATGGACCTTTTGATGTTGAAGTCTTTGATTCAACTGAAACTTACGTGAAATTGATGAAGTAAGTTTTCTGACATGGTTTAGCGTCACAAAATATGATTTAAATATGTGTATCTAGCTTCTCAGGGCCTGTCAGTTTTAGCATGCTAGCCGTTGTATTGTTGATGGCTGAAAGGCTGGTGCTGGTAAACGCTACATTGAGATAAGATGTTTTTAGTGCCTTTTGGTTTATAGAAAAGAAGCATAGGACAGTTTAGAGAGACAATATCTGGAATTGGCTGCATTGGCTGTCCAGAAAGAGGATTTAGGATTCCAAATAACTACACGGAGCAGTTTATAGGCTGGAAGACATAATTTAGGATTCCAAATAACTATATGGAGCAACTTTTACAGGCCATTAATGCAGAATGAGGGTCAATTGGACCAGAATGTGTGTTTAATAGTCTTCTGCCAAAGCTGGATGGGCCTGTCATATGGGAAGGTCATTGAGAGTGCGATATATTTGAGTTTCTTTTCCAGCTACTATTAAAAATAAGCCTACCGTGTTTTCTTTCATGAATATTAAAATTTATACTTTGGATTGTAAACAACCCCCCCAAAAGAAAAAAAAAGAAAATAGAAAAAAAAGGAAAAAGACATTGAGACTCACACCTTTCCTTGAACGGAGTTTCATTTTCCTTATTCTCGGGTTTTTTGGCATCCTTGTCTTTTGGCCATGGTGGGCAGATAATAACATCAGTTTATTTTGCATGAGCAGGTCCATTTTTGATTTTGAGGCTATCAAGAAGCTGTTGTCATGCCCAAAATTCTCATTCTGGTAATAAATTATGTTTGATTTCTGGACTATGATAGCGTGATGTGATTTAAGTAAAATATATTCATATGTTTTATGCTTTCTGATCCCTGGGCATCTCAAATTTTACTTTTTAGCTATGATGCCCTTCACGGTGTTGCTGGTGTTTATGCTAAGCGTATATTTGTGGAAGAGCTGGGCGCAAGTGAGAGTTCTCTATTGAATTGTACACCCAAGGTTGGATGGTTCCTGCTGATGCTTTATTTTTAGTTGAAATATTGAGCCTTTCAACAGCTAGATATTTACCTTGATCTTACCCTTTAATAGGAAGATTTTGGTGGAGGACATCCTGATCCCAATTTGACCTATGCAAAGGAGCTAGTCCAACGTATGGGATTGGGTAAATCAAACACTGAAGGTGAACCACCTGAATTTGGTGCTGCTGCAGATGGTGATGCTGATCGTAATATGGTCCTGGGTAAAAGGTAAGTCTTTTATGGTGTGATATGGATAAATTTCTTGCTAAGAAGATACCTAACTTTTGCATGTTTCAGGTTTTTTGTGACTCCATCAGACTCTGTTGCTATTATCGCTGCTAATGCTGTAGGAGCAATACCATACTTTTCTGGTGGTTTGAAGGGAGTTGCTAGGTATAATTCTGATGCCTTAAGTTTGTCTTTTTGTGTTTGTATCCAGTATGTTTCCCTGTAGAAGGGAAACATTCTAATGCTGCTGTTTGCCGATGATAAGTTTTGTTAGAAAATCTTTTTGTTAAACCTATTTCTCTGCTGCTGTAAAGTAGGCTTGATTCAGTCTTATAATAGCATTGCCGTTTGTTAAATTAGTGTGTTTTATTCTTTTTCAGGAGCATGCCAACTTCAGCTGCTCTTGATGTTGTTGCACAGCATCTAAAGCTGAAATTCTTTGAGGTGAGCCTTGCTTCTAAGTTCTAGGAAATTTCTCTGTTGTGGCTTGACCTGATTCTTTGTGCTTTACACTTGTGTGCTTGCCACTAGAAGGCATGTAACTGAACTTTATTGAAAACATCAGGTGCCCACTGGTTGGAAATTTTTCGGAAATTTAATGGATGCTGGAATGTGCTCAGTTTGTGGTGAAGAGAGTTTTGGAACCGGTATGCTTTTATATACTTGTCTGAGTATTATTCCTAATTAGTACTTCAGGAATAGGAATGACTCAATTGCACCTTTTGAGGACAGGGTCTGATCATGTACGTGAAAAGGATGGAATCTGGGCTGTGCTAGCTTGGCTTGCAATTCTTTCTCACAAGAACAAGGATAACCTTAATGGAGAAAAGCTTGTCAGTGTTGAGGATATTGTTCGCCAGCATTGGGCTACCTATGGGCGGCACTATTATACAAGATATGATTATGAGGTATTGTTTGTGTCATGAACATTGGCGCAATGTGCATGTTTACTTCGTGGCAGAAGTTCGGTCATTGATTGTTGTATCTTTTTTTCATGAAGAATGTTGAAGCTGGTGGAGCAAAGGAACTGATGGCATATTTGGTCAAGCTGCAATCTAATCTGGATGAAGTGAACAAGTAAGCCTTGATCTGTGTTTTTACGCTCCTGCACTTTTGTTTGCATTGGGTTCCAGTGTGAAATCACATGCTTTAAAAATGTTCAAATTTTTTATGATATCCCATAATTCTGGTTGGGGGAGGAAGGATTTCAGCTGAGTTTATCTTTCTTAGTAGAGCAGGTTTGTATGGATCCCTTTTTTTTGTGTGGGATGAAAAAAAGGAGAGAAAAAAGGGGGGGGGGGGGAGGGCATTATGGATAACCCATTCTCAGGCAAATTGACTGAGGATTTGTATTTGAAAATATGAGAAGTATAAAACCGTTGCATGATGATGTTCCAGTTTAAATTCCAAATCTTGGTCTTTTGGCTGACTGGTATGTGTGTGTGTGTGTGTTTCTATGTGCATGTACAAATAACACATGTGTTTGTGAGTACACACATATAAAACACAAATGTTCTTAAACGTGTTCATATATCTGTACAACATGGACAGTGTACACACACAGGGGACATATATGAATTGCAATCAATTTGGGCTATTGCTTCATAGAAGTTGTACTGAGTTGTGTTGCAAGTTACCGCTTGTTTCCTTGTCTGACATACTTTCTAGTGATTGGCCTATTGACGACAATGAATGTACAGTATCTGGTTTATCATCATAAATCCTAATTGTTGAGCTACTCTTGCTCGTGCTATGGTTAGGATTGTGAAGGGAGTGCGTTCAGATGTGTCCAATGTGGTAAAGGCTGATGAATTTGAGTACAAAGATCCTGTTGATGGCTCAGTCTCGAAGCATCAAGGCATTCGGTATATGTTTGAAGATGGTTCTCGATTGGTATGACTTCTATTTTTCAGTCACCTCCTGCTATCCATCTATTCTTCATTCCCAACATTTGGTTCTGTGCTTTTGCTTCATCATCATAGCCCTCACCCTCTCCCTTGTCTGTCGACAAACACAGGTTTTCCGTCTTTCTGGAACCGGTTCAGAAGGTGCTACTATCCGTGTCTACATCGAACAATACGAAAAGGACCCCGCAAAAACCGGCAGAGATTCTCAGGAAGCACTCAAGCCACTCGTAAGATCTCCTAATCCCAACTCTGAGGCTTTGGCTACCGTTTCCCCCCCTCCATTTTAGTTACCATGAACTTCGAAATAAACGCCCTTTGTGTTGCAGGTTGACGTTGCTCTGAAGCTTTCAAAGATGCAAGAGTTCACTGGGAGGTCTGAACCAACTGTCATCACATAAGCTGCGACTTGGGAGTATTTTGAACTCTGATGCCACAGCCAACAATAATCATGCGTCGGGCATTCCTAGTTGTGGCGTAGCTTTTATCATTAGAGGAGTATTATAATTTTTGGACTACCCATATGTTCCTGAGTTACTTGTGTCAGGCGACTTTCTTAAGGCATGCTTTAGTGTATACTGTTTTGCATGTCCGGAGTTGCTACGCAGCAGATTCAGTACTAGCCATTTGGCTTCCCCATTGGGGTTGAGTGTTGTTTCACCGGCATGCAAAATAAATTAACACTGATTCGTATGAGCATTTTGGCTAGTTATATGTTCAGTCTTGTCGCTTGTCACTTGTGGGTTTAGAACACATTTGATGCAACAATTTGGTCATGGTACTACTGATGCAGTCAGCAGTAAACCAGTAATATGTGTGAAGATGAAGCTGGATGTAGATATATTTACATCCAACGTAACGTCAGTGGCACCTAATGTTTGAAGGTTTGATCGGTTAAACTATTTCACCCAAATGTTCGATTACCTTGCACCTTATGCAGTGTAAAATGTGGATTAAGCAGTCTCGTTGCAAAATTAGGCTCTGTTCTTTTATACGGCTGGCTGACTGCAGTGTCAAAATACACCGCACTTTGTCAGAAACCACCGCAATATATCAATCCACAACAATTTACTACAACCTACACAATCAATTTTTTTACATTTACCAATACAATTTATATTTATAAAAAACAAAATTCACTACAACTTACCAATAATCCACCACAATCCACAATTCCATCACACCGCATCGCGCTATACTGTAGCCAGCTGTATAAAAGAAAAGGGCCTGTGTGGATGCCTTTGAAAGTCAATATTCCAGGTCCTATTATTCAAACTAACCCTCACCAAATGGTTCCTCCAGCCATGTTTGTGTCGCAAACGTAGTTAAGCAAGGGTCCACTGAATTAGTGGCAGGCAAGTAAACACAATCAGTTATACCTCATCATCACCTTCTTTTGTACCCCTTGCATTGTAGTCTGTAGATGGCCCAAGTTCTTAATAAATCCCTACTTTATCTTCAACCAAAGATCTACACGCCGTACACTTTGTCCATTATTAAGCACAAAGGCATGAAGCTAGCGCAATCGAATTCATGGGTAGATTGAATTTACCATTTTTACTTAAATTTACTAAAATTTTTCAAAAATTACTGAAATTAAAAAACAAAAAAAAATTAACTTTGATATATTAGTGTGAATTTGAAAAAAGTTATAAAATTTATTAAAAATTATCAAAATTTAACTTTTACCTGATTTTTTTTTGCCTACATTTGACACACTAGTATGCTAATGTTCTAAAAGCAAATGATCCTTTTTACTGGCTACCTGCATGCCATTGATATTGCTATTCCTAACTTCTCCAAATTGTATGGCCATACATATGTATATGGAGTAGACATGGTCGATGAAGTTGACCCATGAAGGTCGCTTTTTGTATGATGACATTTCTTATTCAATTAACAACTAATAATCAATACTTTTTTTTCTGAGGGATCTAATAATCAATACCTTAATAGCAAATGTTGTTAATTTGAAAATTTTATATCACCTAATACATTGATATATCAGATAAAGAAACAGGAAATATAGTTGAGCTGTATTGTTTTCAATTAGAAATCAAACTTGGGTATCTTAACTTAAAACCATTAATCCAAGCATTTAATTAAGACAAGAAAGTCCTATCTAGTAAAAAACTTTAATGCCAATTAGGCCCGTCAATTCACGCGGGCAGCGGATTATGGGTCGGTCGTATATTAGGTTCGGGTAAATACATGTTAGGTGTGTTTCGAGTTCAAGTAAATACGTAAGGGTAGCATATTTTGATTTTGGGTCAATCTAGTGGGTTATGGCTGCAATATTTTCCGTTTTTTTTTAAAAAAAATTGTCTCTAAATAATACTTTTTGTACAATATACATAATAAAATACGATTATCGTCTAGTAACGATGGATTATTGTAAATATTTCAACTTAACTTAGAGAAATAACAGATGAATGAGTTACGGTTATAGTTAAATAGTCATGAATTCCAATGAAAAGTCACAGATTTCTAATAGACTTGAACTTAAAAAGATAAAGCTTTCGAGTAAAACGGACGGGTCGAGTACTTGACCCACTAATTTGTGGTCATGTTCGGTTTATTTCGAGTTCATATTGAGAAAATGGTGTTCAAAAACTCAAAATTTTCGGATGAGATTGAGTCTGATTATTGGGTCAGGTCAAAGATTGACATGTCTAATGCCAATCTCTTCGTTCATCAGTCATCAAACCCTTTTCCTTTTTCCACCCAGCCCGTACACAGGAATTGTTATTTCATGTGTAATTAATTTATGGTCAGCCTTGAAGAAAGTCATAGCATGTTTTAAGTCATAATTTCCTGAGGAAAAAGTGGCAATAATGATTGAATTGAAGCGTTGTGAGTGGCTTTTTGCCTAAAACTGAGTCGAGACATAAGGAGACAAATTGAAAAAACTGAATCAAGAGACTGAAATTGAGATGTTGAAGTTGGGGTGTACAAATTGGTTGCGTTTGTTTGTTTGTTTTCCCACCAGGTTTAGTAGTAGTTATTAATTATGATGATGAAAAAGGAGCCGCAAGTATGATTAGGACACCACCACGCCGAGATTAGCGGCCAATTTGACGTACACCCCACAATCTCTCTTTATTCCCATTAGACATGTCATTCTATTGCATGTCTCGTGTGGCCCATATCGACCTTTTTTTTTGAAAAGAAATTAAATTAGTAGTCGACTTCTTTGGTTCAAAAAAAACCCTAAATTGATTTAGGCGTTGTTCTTATTTGTGGCGGATCAAGTGCAGAAATCGTATGGTATAGTAAATTGTGGAAAGTGTAGTATATCATGGTACAATGTGATAATTAAATTGTGGTAAAAATGATTGTTGTGGCAGGTGAGAAGAAAGAAAAGTAAAAAGTGAGGAGAGGGGAAAATTATGGTTGTTGTGGTCAGTGGCGGATCTAGGATTTCAAGTTAGTGGAGTCAACAATAATTCGCTAAAAAGTTTAAATTTTGATAGTATTAAAAATGAAAAATCTACCATAGTTGAAATTTTTTTCAACCATGGTAGTTGAAAATTTCACAAACATGAATTTATCAAAAATAAATCACGTGTATTAAAAACATTTATATCTCACTAAGAAGGATTAACTTTTGGTAATTTTTTACGAAATTGTTGGTAATTTTTTATAACTTTTGATAATTTTTGTCAAATTTACCATAACATATCAAAATTAAACTTTTTTATTTTGTAACTTTGATAAATTTAGGTAAGAATTGATAAATTCAATTTACACATATATTTAAAAAAACCTGGGATCATTAATAAGTTGGGAAAATTAGACAATAGACAGACAATAATTCAATTAGCTAGCAAGTAAGTATTTAAAATAATCCTAAAAATTGACAATCTCCAAAATCAAATAGAAAAATAGTAAGTTATCCATCTAATTATCAAATTTTATTTTGACAACATTCACATAATCCAATTATCCAATTCATTTATAGGTAAATTTAATTTAGTTATATTGACTCATTTAACAAATAATAAATCAATTTTAAGTATAAACCCTAATTCAGCCACAAGAAAATTGAGTTGAGACTTGAGAATACAAGAATTTCATGAGAATTGAGAATGGGTTGAGAATATTTAGAACTTAATAATTTACAATAATAAATCACAAAACATTAAGTTAAGAGAAGAGGCAAGGAGAGATCCCAAAACTCATTAATTCAGCCAAAAAAAAAAAAACAGCTAGGCAATTTGCGTTTATCAAGGCTCAAACTCATGCATAACTAGCCAAAGTGACAAAAATGAGGCGCCCAAAAATAACCACTTAGCTACATCTCATTTTACAATCCTTCATGCAGTGAAACTATATAAGTAAATTGTACATACTTTTTTTTAAAAAAAAACTGAATTTTTTCTTTCAAAATTCCAGTGCTTGACTCCACTGGCAGTACATCAGATCCGCCTCTGGTTGTGATAGAAGATGACATTGTATGGTAATTAAGATTCGATAGTTTGTGAATAGTGTGATAAATTACAGTATAATACCATGGAAAAGAATAGCCTTATTTCACCTGTATGAAACAAAGAAATAAAGTGACGATTTAGAAATAACAAGTTTGTTAAATTTTCTTAAATCTTGTAACTCTCTAAGATTTAACGTGTATTTTAGCTAATATATACTCATTATTGAAAATTAGAACATATTTTGTTTTAAGCTAATTACAAGTTGTCAGTTGGGGTATTTCTTAATGGTCATTAGTTGTGGGACTTCTGTTAAGTACGGACGAATTTGATCTCCAACCCTATTTTAACATGATTCGTACGTGATTATTTTTTTATGACAGTCATTAGAACAATGGAATTCGATAATTTATACGCCAAAATACTAAACCTTGCTTGACATACAACTTTTTCGAATGCCAACTTGGTTCGCTGTATACTAGGCACCGTTCTTTTGTGCGTTGCGTTGCGTTTGCGTTTCGATAAGTTGCGTTTGAGTTGCGTTAGGTTGCGGTAGGAAATAATAAAAAGGTGAGTCGAGGTGAATAGCAGATTGTGATAAGTTGCGTTATCTTGCGTTTGTCATGCATTAGGTTTTATTGATTTTGCGTTTGTCATGCAGATTGTGAATACTAAACCTTGCACAAAAGAACGGTGACTAAAAATGGGAGGAAAAAAAGCACTATTAAAATGACCTTTTTGCTCTACTAGTCTTTAAAATAAATATTTTCGCCTCCACACCATCATGGGATGAAAGTAATTCTCTATTATAAAATTGTTTTCAAGTGTACAAAGTGGACAAGATTAGCTTCACACCATGCACGCTTCCACTATCTAACTTTATTTTGCATTTTTTAGGGGAAAAATATAAAGACTACTACTAATATTGAATATGATTTTGAAGAGTACTTTTCTCTAATCAATTGATTTTAGGATGAAAATCTACTTGATTTGTTATTATGGGTATTGATTGAAGTAGGTTTTTGTAATTATTTTTCCAATAATTTGTATCAGAGTCCATGATTCATTTGACTGAACGTAGGTACAAAAACATAGTCCTGTAAGAAGTACCATGGATATATAGTAGCATAGAACACATTGTTGATAGTTTTGCTATTTGATAGTAAAGAGAGTGGAAGGTGAAAAGTCTCACATGGAATGGACTTTTCACTAGTTTATAAGTGATAGTACTACTTGGGCTTATAATTAGCTAATGGGCTACTATGGAGCTAGTGGTGGTACTAAGGTTCAATGCTCCGCATTGAACGGCACACGCACGCGTGTGTTGGTTGTCGGCTTTTGGCCGCTTATTAGGCGGCACTTAGCACGCTTGTGCGCGGTGCCGGAACACGGAACATAGTTTTTGTTTTATTATTTATTTGATTTAATTTAATAAATAATTAATTATCCAGAAATCTGTTTCCTGGATAATAGGAAGCAGTTTTATACAGTTTAATCTGTAAAACTACTTAAGCCAACTGACAACCACTATCTCTTTCTCCCTCTTCATTTACGTTATTAATTTACAGAGAAAACAGAGAATTCTCAGATTTTGCTCAACTGAGTTTTCACAAGGCTTGATTAATCATGGAGGAATATTTGCTAATCTAAAGAGCATCTGAGTGATAGAGGGCAAATAATTCATTAAAGACAGTGAATTCGATTCACGTTTAAGCCTTTTCTTCTCAAAATCACTCAACACACATAACGCCTAAGGTTGGACTCCTGAAAGCAAATTGGTGGCATGTGACTCATGTGGAGTAGGATATGAGTTTCGTGGAGTAAGATGCAACTATCACAGGCTCTTAATGGTGACTATATGTGAAAAATAAAATGTTCTACATCTGAAAAATAAAAGGAAATAACATAGTGTATAAATCAAGTAATGACCTACGCCTTTTAATGCAAATTGATTTAATATGAAATATCATTTAACTTGTTACCATGAATTTCTTTGATTAGACTCCTATATATTTTCAAAGGCACTGTAGAGATAGATGTAGAACACACCAAAATGACAAAATCTCAAACAAGTAAAGTTAAATTAAGTACCCATTTACTAATTACGATCCAGAACCTCAACGTTACGTCAGACCTTCATAGACTACTATTTGAGCCTTAGATGTTAATTTGTGGATACATAAATCCATCTGAAAGAATTAATTTTGGATCATGTAAAACATATCGTGGTTGTATGTACATGGATCCACACATGATATTAAAAGAAGAGGAAAATATTAAAAAGATGAGATGGAATTAATATAATTAAAGAGTATAATTATATGGATATGGACAAATGAGATATAAAAAAAGAGGAGTTAGGTAAGTAATATTGGATGCATGTGAATGCATGGGGATCGATGGGGTGGCTAAAATGACAAAACAGACAGCCCATGCAACATTACTCTTTAGATGTACATATATCATCCGTGAGTGAGTGTTCACGTGAATCACTAACAAATTTAACATCCAATCTCAGCCACACACTCGTCTACATCCTCATCATCTTCTGTACCACTCAAAATTTTCACCATTAATTCATTTCACATTCCAACATATATGTCTATGGGTGCCTTTGATTGGTTAAATGCTATAGGAAATTATCAATTTTCTTATATTAATTTTTTTTTTTATGTTTGGATGTAAATTGACATTAGAGAGAATTGTATGAGACCCATCATTTCCTATTTTTTCTTTAGGGAAAGTTTTCTTAAGGGAGAAAAATCTTTCCAATGAAAAACTTCTCATAATAAAATTTTCGTGAAGTTCCTATCAGATACTTACTAAAATTATAAGAGTATAGTTATTGTACAAGGTTAATAAGTACTAAATTGTCTGTAACAATTTGAAGCACAGAGATTCAAATTTGAAAATGCATATTTCTTTTGTGAGTATGATTGACATGAGGGTAAATATAATTTAATTTTAATACATTCTAATAAACTGAAAATTTTGACTAATTTTAAACGTATTGGAAAACTGACTTGTTGAAATTTAACAAAATATACTGAATCTTAACAAATTATATTAAATTTTCTATTTACACAGCTTAACCTTACCCATAATATTTTATATTTGTTTTTTAAAAACAGAGCTTTAGAAACATTAACATGATATCAGTTAATTACCCACTAGACAATGTCTTGAATCTTGATTGAGATGCTTAAGTCCATGTCGACAAAAAGAGCATTTTTTGTTACATAGTGTGAAATGTGAATATGTGAGGATGACTCAAAAACGTCTCCACTCAACAACCCCCTGGGGATGATGAATTGATGATCGTCAACTCTTCAAATACAGCTACAGTAGTACATTACCTCCATGTTTATACATTAGTCATTGTCTTGCCTTATTCTACCGAGTTTTTATTTATTTAGGCACTTTTATTTTATGCGTTATTTTGCGGAATGGTGTGCTGAAGTGTGGTGGAATTGTGGTAGATCATTTTGTTTTATCTGTCACCTGGGAAATTGTGGCAAAAACTTTGACCGTTAATATCTTAATTTATATAATGATTAATTATACAAAATTGATATCATTAGACTCGTAATAAAAAATACTATTAAAAAAGTATAATATTATATTTTTCTATAAAAGTTTTATATTAGAAATTATTGATTAAAAATTGACACTGAAAACTGTAAATGACAGATAAAAAAGAACGGAGGAAGTAACATTTAAGATTGTTAGTGACTAGTAGCAACGTACTTATTAGTTGTAATTATATTTATTAGTGATTAGAAATAACATATGAGCTATTTCCATAATCGAATTCATACGTACTCTCTAAGTCATAACCTAGCAACTTCACCGTTACATTGAGACCATATTCCTTATCAAAATTTAAATTTTATTTAAATGAATGTTTTATTATGCTATATATATATATATTGTAGATGAACGTGCTAAGTAAATTCTTAATCATTCCATTTTTCTTTAAAAGTTGTTTAAACCTTCTATTTATAAGAATAAACTATCTGCAACAACTTTTTACATATTTCTACGTGCAATTTTACTTTTTCTATTTAAACTTATCTTAATCTCTATATACCCACATAAAAAAATATCGTTATAATTGTATCATAAAGTGTTTTATTCTGAATTAAACAAATCTTGAAACAATGCTTACCAAACACCCCAACATCATTCAATTCTTTTAGAATAAACAAGTCTTTAAAGTATTAGCATTGGCTTTTACCAAAACACCATATATATGTAGCATCATGACAAAACATATGCACCTCCCAATCCCATGACTGTCTAAAAAGGCTACACTTTTGGCATAATGCAGAGATTCCACAACCACTATATATTAATCACTCTACACAAAAAACATACTCTCATAGGCCTCTTTTAGGCTTTTGCCACTACACATATTGCATTAATAAACCATATATAAATACCCAAATCTCCAATCCCCACATACATACATACATAATCCCCCCAACCCACTATATATCACCCTATCATATATACTCATACATATTCATATCCCCAATTCAAAACCCTCCAAAAAAAAACCACCCTTATCCTCCCCTCTCCTATGGAAACCAAACTCCTCAACACCCTCCTCTCATTCTCCCTTCTCCTCCTCCTCACAACCGCCTCTGCCGCCGCCTACACCACCGGCACTGCCCCAGCTCCCGCCCCGGGAACCACCGCGGCAACAACGAATCCGTTGGCATTCATTCGGTCGAGCTGCAACGCTACCCTGTACCCCGACAAGTGCTACTCATCCCTATCCCACTACGCTGGCGCAGTCCAAGAGGACCACGCCCACCTAGCCCGTGTGGCCATCGGGGTGGGCCTCATCCGGGCCCATCAAGCCAAAGTCCACTTCGCCAACATGACCGGGAGGGCTGACTACGGGCCCGACCCGAGAGCCCCATCGGCCCTCCGCGACTGCCGGTCCACCTTCTCGGAGGCCGTGGCCCAGATGAGGGACTCGTTGAAGCAGATGAGGCAGCTCGCCCTCGGGTCCGGGTCCGGCTCGGGGGAGGCGGCGAGGTTCGGGATCAGCAACGTGCAGACGTGGATGAGCGCGGCACTGACGAATGTGGACACGTGTTCAGACGGGTTCGGTGACGTGGAGGATGGGCCCCTCAAGGAGGACGTGTGTGACAGGGTGGCGGATGTTAGGGAGTTAACTAGTAATGCTCTTGCGCTTGTTAATACCTTTGCTCAGTCTCTCATCACTTCATAATCAATCAGTTTTTTTTGTTTGGGAAGATCGTAAGTTTGGTACGTGTTGAATATATGTTTAAACTGTTTTTAGTTTCTCACGGAAAAAGTAGTAGTAGTAAACACACTTTTGTATATGTGGAGTATTACTGGAGTAGTAGTATGTGACTCCATATATATGTTTTGGTATTTTTCTTTCTTGACTGCTAATGAGGTTTGAGTTTTGAGAAGAGAAATTGTAAGTGGAGGTTTTCCGCATCTTTATAAACTAGGAATATTTAGTACCTTAAAACAGAGACATAAAGATCAACCAAAATGTATCTTTATTTTCTGCATCATAATGTCATTGTAAATACATGCTTTAAAATGAGTTTTATAGTAAGATATAAAACGTTAGATCTAAAATGGAAAAAAGTTATGTCTACTCGAGTTATAATTAAATTAAAGAGGGTTCATATTTTTCCTCAAAAAAGGAGGGTTCATATTTTTTTTTTTTTTGGTTTATTGAATTAAACAATTCAATTTTTGGGGTAATTTGGATACAACGAATTGACCTTTGAAATTTAGACTTTACAAACTGTACTTAACATCCTATTATATTGAATTGACTTTTACGGATTTCAACTCGTCTGAATAGTGACTTACGGTGGTGATCAATGTTTTTTTCTTTATTTTTCACCTTTTAAATAGTTTACATAAACAATCATTTTTATATGTTACTTTTCATATGAGTTGAAATCGGTAAAACTGCATTCAATCTAATAATATAGTTCTTCGAGTCCAAATTTCAAAGGTTTGTTCGTCGTATTCATATTTTCCCGATTTTCCCAAAAGTTGGACTATTTAATTATTAATATCTTAAGAGAAAATATAGCAATAATTTAGCCTTCAATATTTTCTTAAATGTATATTTTAGGGTAATATTATACATTTCAACTACTATAATTGAAAAATTTTCAACTATGATAGAATATCCTTCCTAAAATTATTAAAAAGGAAAAGGATATATATAGATGAAATAGTCGAGCGAGTCATAAAGAAAATCAACAAAGATCTCAATTCTCATGTGAGTGATGTAATCGCCATAAAGCTTCTCATATCGATTGTGGTAAAATTTATTTAGGTCCCGTTCTTTTATGTGTTAACGCATCCAAACGCAACGCAATTTACCGCAACCCTACCGCAATATAACGCAAATTACCATTACTTTTTAACTATTTCCACCGCAATTTAACGCGAAATAAACTCAAACACAACGCATAAAAGAACGGGGCCTCACGGGACTATTACTCTAGTAGTCCATTAATTAAGATGACTTTATTACTTTTTATGATCGAAGTCACCATTCACAATTTATTATAGTTATCCTGCAAATTAAAGAATCACCTTAGAATGTTGTCTTACTGTTTACTACTTATTCATTATTTTTAAAAAATAAAATAAAATCAAAAGGACGAGGAGACAATACCTAGTGGTAGACCAATGAAGATGAATTAATAAATTTAAATAAAGTTTGCTTTGCATGGAAAATTAGTGTGTTTTACTTTTAATCTAGTTACTTAATAACTTATATGTTTTCCTTTCCATATTAAACTATTAGCCTACTGACTTCAAAATAAATAAATAAATAACTACTGGCCTAGGGTATTCTTTTTTTTTTTTTTTGAGGGGGCCTAGGGTATTCTTATATATGTTGTTATTAAGAACAAACGAAAACTAAAAAGCAGGTTTTGTAATTTAATTATCCAATTAAAAGATCGCTTTGCCTATGTATTTTATAGCCTCTAAATTTGATCTTAGGATCATGAAAATTGAAATCTCTTTCCATTCTATATTAATTGTCGTCTTTAAAAAATATGCAGTCAAATTTTAAAAGCTTTTTACCATAAATTTTATCAACATATACAATAAGTTGCTACATAAAATTACTACCATTAGATTCGTAATGAAAAATATTATTATAAAAGTATAATATTACAATTGTTAATAACATATTATATAAGAAATTATCAATCAAAAAATGAATTGAAAATCACAAAAATCAAAATTATGACAATTAATATGAAATAAGGAGTAACAACCCTGTGTTTATCCCAAAAAAAAAAAAGGTTTGCACCAACTGGTGGGGCAGAGCCCCATTGTATTCAAGGGTGTCAATGGACATCCTTAGCCTCGAAAAAAAAAAATCAATCTATTACATCTTAGGAGGTTATTATATATTAATGTTAAATGGACACCTTAAAAAATGTTAAAAATATTAGTAAGAGTGTCCAATTTAATACATTAATTCAATTATCTAAAATATTATTAAGTAGACACCCTTAATTTCAAAGTCTAAATCCATCACTGGTCAGAAGCACTGGCCTTTGACGAACAGAAGAAGCAATTCGAAAAAGGAAAAATGGATATAATTTCCTCGTATAACGGTATAAGCTTGTTTTACTACAAAGACGATGGCCTTAATAATTGAGTTGTGAACTGTGACATATTTAAATCTAAAGTTTTTGTGGGCTTAATTGTTCTCGTCGGCTTATTTTTCTTATGGGCTCAAGTTTAATTAGGCCCAAATTTGAAGAAAAGGGCCTAATGAAGTGCGTTGTATCTTACCCCAATCATTGATGGTACATACTTTGCCCCGAGCTTATTGCATTGGTAGGCCCTGTGGGATGGTGTGCTCATGAGCTTATTTGTTTGTTCATTGGGTTATATTTACTTTAGGGACGGCCCAAAGCAAATTGATCATAAACTATTAGGAGGGCAATAAGATTCTAATTATAAAATACTAGGCTTCAACCCGTGTGATACATGGAACGAACTCAATTAGCTACTTTTGAGATTTTATAAAAGTCATGGATAAGTAACTGTCCATACAAATAAACCAAACGAAATATTAATGAAATTGTTATATGGAAAACATTATGATAAATTGTTACGACAAAACATATAATTCATCAATAGAAAATTTCCTAAAAAGTAAATTATTTCTATTATAATATATAGATTATTATTATTATTATTATTATTATTATTATTATTATTATTATTATTATTATAGGCAACACCAAAATAATTATTGTAATTTTCACCAAAATAATTTAATTTATAGCCCAAAACAGTCAAGGATTAGTAATACTTTCTGGTTTTTAATATTAAAATAAAATCCGGACTGAAAATAAAAATATTGAAAATAGAAAAAATATATAATTTTCTACGTTGTGATTGGCCAATTTCCTTACAGTCACTCCCGTGTCTCTATTTCGTGGGACCCACAATGATTTCTATTATTATTATTATTATTATTATTATTATTATTATTATTATTATTATTGTTATTATTATTATTATAGGCAGCACAAAAATAATTACTACTATTTGCACCAAAATAATTTAATTCATAGTCCAAAGCAGTCAAGGATTAGTGATACTTTCTGGGTTTTTTAATTTTAAAATAAAATCCGGATTGCAAATAAAAAAAATGAAAATAAAAAAATATAATTTTCTACGTTGTAATTGGCCAATTCCCCTACAATCACTTCCGCGGCTCTATTTCGTGGGACCCACAATGATTTCTATTATAATATATAGATTATAGGCAACACAAAAATAATTATTGCTATTTGCACCAAAATAATTTAATTCATAGTTCAAAGCAGTCAAGGATTAGTGATACTTTCTGATTTTTTTAATTTTAAAATAAAATCCCAATTGCAAATAAAAAAATTGAAAATAGAAAAAAAATATAATTTTCTACATTGTGATTGGTCAATTCCCCTACAATCACTTCTGTGGCTCTATTTCATGGGACCCACAATGATTTCTATTATAATATATAGATTATTATTATTATTATTGTTATTATTATTATTATTATTATTATTATTATTATTATTATTATAGGCAATACCAAAATAATTACTATTATTTGTACCAAAACAATTTAATTCAGAGTCCAAAGTAGTAAAGAATTAGTGATACTTTCTGGTTTTTTAAATTTTAAAATAAAATAAGGATTGAGAATAAAATAAAATTGAAAATAGAAAAAAATAATTTTCTACGTAGTGATTGGTCAATTCCCTTACAGTACCCGTGGCTCTAGTTCGTGGAACCCACAATGATTTCTATTATAATATATAGATGATTATTATTATTATTATTATTATTATTATTATTATAGGCAACACCAAAATAATTTAATTTAGAGTCCAAAGCAGTCAAGGATTAGTGATACTTTCTGGTTTTTTTTAATTTTGAAATAAAATCTGGATTGAAATTAAAAAAATTGAAAATAGTAAAAAAAATATAATTTTTTACGTTATGATTGACCAATTCCCCAATAGTCACTCCCGTGGCTCTATTTTGCGGGACCCACACTGATTTCTATTATAATATATATAGATATGGAACAGTTGGAAACGTTATCAAAGTCCAAAACCATATGGGATTTGTAATAGTTTTTTAATTCTAAAATAAAATTAAATTTAAAACAGTTATGGAACAGCTGTAATTGGTGTCAGAGTCCCAAACAGCTTAGGTTTATAATAAAATACTGATGAAAATAAAACAAAAAATTAGTAAAAATTGGGTCCTTTTTTTCTTAATTGTGATTGGTTGAAATTCCTTGAAACGCTCTCGTTGCAGTATTTGATGAGTCCCACATAGATTGTCATTATAAGTATATAGATGTGGAGACCAAAAAACTGACATGGTATGACCTTTTTTAATTTAATCTCTTTTTCAATAATTGGCCCAAGCTGACGCCAAAGAAATTTGTCATAATTTATTCATTTTGTAACCATGGTTTGTCATTGAATAAAATCATGGATTATTAACGTTATATATATATTAATTATTCAACCACGACAGAATTTCTAAGCAGACTCATTCGTTCAAAGACCCTCCCTAACCAGCACTCTGACCAAATTGAGATTAGAAAACACGAGTTCTTTGAGACTATAGATGGTTCAACCACTCCTAATGTTGTAGTCAAGCTCATACGCTTGGAATCCATGCCTTTAGATTCGATCAAGCCTACCACATCTGTTAATTTAGGGGGATTTGAGAGGGGTTTTATCGCGGGGCCAAGACTTCATTTCATTTAAGGAGACTCCTAAATATTTCGAGCTTGAAGACGATGCTTTCTTTGCTCCCAACAACCCAGATAAGAAAAACAAGAAAAAGGGTATAGGATTTGTGAATTCTGATATGGGTGTTAAAGGGCAGAAGCACAGGAGAAGGACAGATAAATGTTGTAGACCAGCCCTAGCAAGCACTTCACTTTCCAAGCAACAGACCGATTTGGGGGCGGGTGTTCAATTTTTGGGTTTGGTTGGAGGTCGTCACCCTCATCTGGCTCAACAATATCGTTGTCATCTTCGTTAGGTGCACCCAGTGTAAAATCATGATTACAACTTTAATCATAATCCTTCAGGGTCAATTTGCTTCTTGGGTCGTCACTTAACGTCAATAACCCTTATTTATTTATCGGAGGAAAACCAAGGAATCTTATGTAGTACCCATCAAATTTATGGTTGATGGTGAAGAGCCCATCGTGTGGGCATATCTCGACTTTCCTAGTCTATTTTCGTGGACAACAACCTTGTAGAAAACCTCTGATACAAGCTTCGGCAAATCTAGGGATCAATTACGAGGAAGGAACCCACCACCAATAAGAACAAGAAAGGAGAAAAGAAGAAAAATAAGGCTAAGAAGAAGCCTGAGGTAGCTTCTGAAGAGGTGTACATACCATCGATAAAGATCCCGCTCATTTCAAGTGATTATATCCCTATGAGTTTCTTTAGGAGTTAACTTTTGGATAATAGAAAGCATTTGATTTGTATTATTAGGATAAATTCAAATTCGATTTTTGGAAAAAGAATATTATTGTATATGACAAGATTTAGTTACTATACTATTAATCCTTAACAAATGAATTTTAATTAAAATTGATTCTTTCATCTTGATGGATTGGACCCGCTCCATTAATTCCATAAAATCCAATATATTAAAGAAAATCTAAAAACAAAATTGATTTTATTTACTTTGTATCATTAAGACTTTAAAAGTAAATTAAATTTTGTTCAAGGAAATAAAAAGTATTGTTGTATGTTACAAATATATTGTTATATATTACATTACATATTTTGAGCAACATAAAAATTATATATACATCAATATGAAGATTAAAAAATGTTTGTGCATAGCACGACGTAAAAGCTAGTATAAGTGATAACTGAGAGCTTAATTATGCCAAATACAATAATAAAAACACATTCTATGTACTAACTCCTACATATAACTTAAGAACTTGATGTTTTACGTCATCAAAAACACATTCTATAAGTGATAACTGAGAGCTTAATTATGCCAAATACAATAATGATGGGTGACATCTTCAAGGGTGTATGATAATCTTGCCAGTGGCATGTCCTTCCATAAGCTTAGTCCAAGCATGTTCAGCATCACAAAGGGGAAATTGGGAGTCTATGACCGTCTTAACCTTGCCTAGTTTCATCAAATTGAGCACAAAAGCAACAGAGTCCATGTCCTGAGGCTTAGGAAAAAGGATCAAGGGCAAAATGTTCTTTTTGGAGAAGGTGATTTTGTTGAGAGTAAAAGTGAGCCAAGCACTCGGACCCGGGGTCAAGTCTACGACCTTGCCATTCTCACTAAGGTTGGGCTCGAAAGTGGACCAAGGGATGCCGGTTGTACAGTGGATGACAGGGTCGTAGGTGCCCCCAGATGGGCTGGTGAGGGCGGCCCCCTCGGGGGTGTTGTAGTCTAGGACGTCGTCTGCACCCAAGCTCTTGACAAGCTCGAGGTTGCGAGCCCCACAGGTGGCGGTCATATGAGCGATGTTGGTGGCGAGCTTTGCTAGCTGAACCGCGTAGTGAC
>CM055880.1:14439220-14559220 GCA_029582165.1 Portulaca oleracea
TATCGATTACATGTATGAAATGATCATTGCAAGGAAATGAGTGGAGGTGTACAATTCAGCTAGCCTAAGCTACATGACAGTTCGGAAGAGGGCATCACAATCGTTGTGCCAGGATCACTTTTCCGTCAGCGACCTACAAGAAAACGAGCCACGGCTTTCGATACAAGATGCACAATCCAACTTGGGTGTGAGCCAACCAAGGAGGGTGAGGATAACATCTTAACCTCTCCAATAGGTCACAATAACATGGAAGTTGAATTTTCCTGCTCAAGGGAACTCCAACCCTCTCTTGTGTAGGCAGGGTTCAATAGACTTCGCAAGCTCAAAAGATGCCCACGAAAGATCTTTGCAAGTAGAGGTGCTAGAGGTTGTAGATGCAACAGCTCAAGGAAGCGACATTCCCAGATTATCCGCCAAAAGGAAGGACCGCAAACTTCTTTTAGGAGATGTTTAGGATCGTCAGAAAAGACGTAAAAGTTGTTCTAGTGCTTATGTTTGTGATAACTATTATGTCTTCGCAGGTGGCCGTAAGAGCCCGTAATCTATTGTTGTTAACTCAGTCCAGTATTGTGGTAGTCCTGCGCAGGACCTGGCGCTACCAGGCAGAAGGCGTAAGGGAAGCGTGTATTTTTAATTACCTATTATAAAGTGCTCCTGAAGCGTATGGGCATGGTGGGAATCATGAGCTTGAGTTGTATAGCCATAGAATGAAGAGGATGAAGATCCTCCTTGCTTGGCAATGGATATGGATTGGTGGATGATGCAATTTCTTGAGTACTTGATTGAAGATAGCAACACTCTTGATTGATGAACAATAATATTGAATAATAACCCAAAATAATCAACTAACAAGAAGCTTGAACACCTAATGGCACTTGGATATGATTTTGGATAAAGGAGAATCCACAACCAAAACTTAGCACCCCACCATGATTAGATAAAGGATAATCCACCACTAATCAATTAATCAAGGAATGACTTGCTAACACCACCATTAACAATGGATAAAGTAAAAACAAGATTTGAGGGAAAGATTAGGAAGCAACCCTAGTTCTTCATTAATGTTAATCAGCAAAGTCTGCCCGAAATACGAGGATAAATCATATTAATACAAGGCAATTAAGTCACTAAACGCAGTCGTTTTAGCCAAAAAATGCATAAAACTGGGTCGTCGCGGGCGTGATGATTCTGGGAGCAAACAGGGCGATTGCGAAATAGCGCGGGTCCGCGGGCGCAACGGTAGACGTGGCGGGCGCGCGATTCTGGGTTCAAGGGCGTCACGGGTACGACCCTCGGTCGTCACGGGTGTCATGACGCTCTGGTCCCTTCCCTTTTCCTCCTTGCACGCATAGCGCCCGCTACGGATTTGTAGCGGGGGCGACCAGCCTGGCGTCCTTCCTTTGCACCCCCAGCTTGGCTCGCCTCGGGAATCCTTCTTGCCTTGTGTTTTATTCACTTGGGACCACTCCAGAACCCCGATACCAAATAGTTACGTCATCTCGGAAGTCGGGACGGCCCGGTATGAAGTACAGTCCCAAGGCTTCCGAGGTCGGTAAGACTCATGAGCCTCCTTAGAGGGCCTCGGAACCCATCCAAAGGATGGCTGAGACGATCTTCGGATATCCAGATTTCACCGGGAATCGCACCTCGAGGCTCATTGTGATAGAGGCGGATCTCTTGGCGAAGGCGATGAGGGGGAAGTATGGAACTCGGGACTCTTTAGCTCCTTTGCCCAAAAAAAAGAGCAGCTTCATACTAAAACTCATACTGTGTAGCTACTACAACTATACAGTTACTTCTTCTTCCTTGTGTTCCCTCAGTTAATTTCTCCTTTATATACTTTGTAGCTCCTACTTGACCCCCAACATACTCCTGACCTATATATGATATTGGTAAGCTCCATGGATTCACACACCTCCTTATTTAAGCTTACGTGTGAGCTCTCTTCAAAGTCTTCAAGATCATTTTTTGAAATTAACTCAAATTCATGTCGATTCATAAGTTAATCACCACGCTTTCCTTCCCCACAGTTTCTGTTTAAGCTACTTGGGGGTACAATTGTACATGTTGCTTCTTTGCCACCAATTAGCTTTGATTTTTTTTTTCTTTCTCCTTTTCCTAGTTTATTACTTTATTTGGTCTTCATAGAAACTCACCTTGACGATATAGAACATGAAGAATCTGCAGAAAACCTGATTTCCGGGACAATTTGTACTTAAATAATATTTGACACAATTCTGAATTGCAACATTCTCTAATAATATTGTTACGTTTGCAGAAAATTATTAATATAGTTACTTGTATTATTTGTACTTTGATTATTAAATGTAACAGGAGCCTTTTCCGATCCTTTATTTTTATGACTAATCCTCAGAAGTTGTAACACATCTTTCTTATGTATGCATATCACTCGTTTGTATATCTTTTAGTTTCGATGTTGTTACTTTAGTTATGTTCTATAATGCTTTATATAATAAATTATACCATTAATTATTGATACTCCTTTCATCTCCATTTATTTGTTCATTTAACTAATTTTTCATATCCCTAATTATTTATCATTTTACATTTCCATTATGACATTTATCAAATATACACTCATAATCTTTATCTGTAATAATTAATTAATATTCACCAATTTAAGTATTTTTATCATTTTTTCCTAATTTTATTGATTATATTTTTTATCACTAGAGTTCGTTTTAACTTATTTAACTAAGCTATTACCTAGCTTAATCAACCCTGTATTGTGGCTATAAGTATATGAGTCTTGCGCTATTATTAAAATCATATTACTACATATTAAATTGAAATAAAATGATATTATTGAGTTCTATAATTATGATATCACATATAATTTGTATAAAGTTATATTTTTATCTATTATCTCTTATATTTTAAAAAATGTCTAAAATGTATCTAACAGATGGATTTAATTCAATTAGGATATCGTTTGTGATTATTGACATAGTTAGTGGATCAAGCAAGCCTATGTAATTAATGGTTAACTTTTTTATGATAGGATTTGTCACCTCTCAACAGTAGTGTCTACTGTCTAAAAGGCTGGTTAGTTGCGCATTTCCCAAGATGTAAGTTATCAGTAAATAACAAAGAAGCAAGTTTAATGCAAGTTCAAGTGGCTCTTCAACTTGTTTAAAGCCCCTGTAAGTTCTGGCTTCTTCAATGCTGTAGAAACTTGCTACCTCCTGATCATAAAGCTGCACTTCTTCCTCTTTTTTTTTTTTTTAACCTTCCTCACCTTCGAAGACAACGGAGACAGTAACTATTGTACTTGAAATCAGAACACACTCCTTTTCTTAACACACTGTGTAATATATTTACGACAACCAACCAACAATAATCCCAGGGGTATCATCAATCATGCATGAAATAGTAAAATGGTAACTAAAAAAGATACTATATTTGGGACTTTTGCGTACATAAGTAGTTGTATTTGATTTTTTTTTCTTAATAAAAATACCTTATTCTAACACATAAATACTCGCTCAATTCCATATTAATTATCGTCTTTAAACATTTATGTAGTTAAACATTAAAAATTTTGACCATAAATTTCTCAATATGTACAATGACGTATTTATTACATAAGATTACTATCATTAGATTCGTAACGAAAAATGTTATCATAAAATTAAAGTATAGTATTGCAATTGTTAATATAATATTATATAAAAATTATCAATTAAAGAATGATATGAGAGACCGTAACAGTCAAATGTATGACAATTATATGAAACAGAGGGAGTACACTTTGAGATGAAACTATCTAGATATGTTCATGTCAGGCATATAAAATGTAGTAACTTATCTAGAAATTTATTATTAGTAAGTTTTTAACTGGAAAAAATATTAATGCATATAAACAATTTTAAAAATAAAGTTTTAGATTTCAAATATGAATTCTTTCATCTCCAAAATCCCATAATATTGTAGAGTTAGCATTACAAGTTGACAAATATATAAGGGACACACTGACACTTGTCTTGTTCTTTGGATTTTAGATATTTGGCTCTTTTCGATTTTAAAGCAGTGGTTTGCCTTCATGTTTGTTCATCTTTTGTCTTTTATTTTGGATCCTCAGAAAAAGCTTTGTTAGCTAGACAGAAAGGGGCAAATCTTGCAATTTAAAGGACCTCGAGATTTAAAGGAATTTAAAGATTTTGCAATAGGGTCTTGTTCAGAAAAGTTTGTGGTTTAAAGGTTATATCAGTCAAGAAGAAGTGAAGTGTTTTGGTTCCTTTTGTTATAGGCGGTTTGGTAGTGGTTTTTTTTTGTTGCTTTTGTTTTGATTTCTTAAACATATCTTTTAACTGCAGTGGTTTGATCTAATTATTTTGCTATTATTTTTTGCTATTTTTACGAACTTTTGTAATATTTATGATGCATTTTAACCTTACTGACTTTGAACTATCGAGGGGGGGGGGGGCAAAGGGCGCAAATCTTGCATTGGATGACACTTAAATGCCAACCTCTTCTAATGAAGAGGTAAATATCTACCAATTACCACTTCACCAAGTAAGTTTCCTCTCAATATTATTTTGGGGAAATTGGATTCTAATAATCCCTACTATCACAAATTGTATGGCAATAATTCCTAATATCATTTTGGATTCTGGTGGTCCAAAAAAAAAAAAATTGTATTGTAGTGGTACCAAATCGATCACCACATTCTTTTTATTTTTTCCATACCTACCCCATATTGTTTTTGTTTTTTTGGTTCATGCCCCTAGATAGGTAACGAAGTGTAGTTACTAAAACATTTTTTTAATTATTTTTTTGAGATTCCGAGCAATTATTATGATTTTTTAAAAGGAATAAAATTGAAAAAATCATAAAAAATTGGAAAAAAATTGAAAAAAATTGGGAGAAATGCTGTAAATTCATTAAAAATCATGGTAAAGTGTTATACAAAATTTTGAATCAAATGCAACACAAAATCTATGATATTTAGCATATACACTCGATTTTGTCCCACTGCAATACAATTTTATTTTTTTTTTGGACCACCAGAATCCAAAATGATAGTAGGGATTATTGTCATACAATTTGTGATAGTAGGGATTATTAGAATCCAATATCCATATTATTTTGTATGTGTTAAGCCCTTGTTCGGTAAAAATTAGTGATTTACATGGCGAATAGTGGTTTATATAGGCATACAGCTCATAGTCATTTACGTAACATATAGCAATTTAAATAGCAGATAGTTGTTTAAATGAAAATTATGTTCAGAAAATTTAGCGATTCAGTCAGCTAACTAATGTAAGGAGTTGACATCAAAGGATATGGATAATTTCCAAAAATGAAGTTTTCACATGGTACTTTTGAAAAAAAATGAAACAATACTTTGAATGTAACAATGTACATTAACTTTATTATGTTTTAGAAAACGCTCTATAAAACATTAAACATTCATTTGCATAATACTAATATTTACACCATTAGAATTTTTAGTTAATTATAAACATTACTGCAAAACAAAGCCTAAGCCAATAACATGGTGGGCGGGAGTTTTTTTTTTTTTGGGAGGGGGAGGGGACACCTTGAACAAGCAGTTAGCTAATAACATGCGCATCTTCTAATAATAAAAGCGAAATGATCAATATCTTGAGTCAAAATGGTTAATACCATCTTGAATTCCACCTAAATCACTCAAAAAATTAAATATAAGAATATTTAAATCATTATAAAGGTATATTTCATTACGTTATTGGTAAGTATGACTTATAAGCTATATAAAAATATATATTTATTTATATCTTTTCATAAATATAAAATTATGCATAAAATATGCATTCTCTAGTATGGTTGATAAAATAAAGCTATTATTTATATTTGTTGACCTAGCTAATAAGTGTTGTACTATTATAATCGATAAATATATATAATTTCTAGAGAAAATATTAATAAAAGTTACAAAAAAATAAATTACGGACAATTCTTATTAACCATCTTAATACAAGATGTATATCACTGTCCATAACAAAATTAGGGGAAAAAAGTTAAGATCAGTACAATTGAAGCTCGGCCAAAAAAATTTCAACCCAAGGAAAAACGCATAATTAGCCCAAATGAAGCTGCTGAATTGTTGGTTTTTGGGCCTAAAATCACCCACCACCATAATTGGGCTTCTACCACTCACTCTTTAATTCTATATCCGAAGTTAAATTGAAGGAGGGTCATCCTTCGCTTCCTTTTAATTAGGCTAGTACTTCCTACCCTCTACTTACATAGCAAAATGTCAAATTTGGGTTCGGGTAATTTAATTCCGTCAAACCGATCAATCGATCAAAAATCTATTAAACGGACCTATTCGATAAGCAACTCGGACATTGAGGCCATATCGGGACCCAGACGCAAATGTCCGATACCCGAATTGTATATAAAAATAAATTAATACTTTTTGTGTTGAAATAACTAAACATTGTCCGATTATCTGATGTCCAAGTTGTCTGATGTTTGAATTGTACATAAAGTTAATTTAAAAATCAACTCAAATTCACTGACAAACGGGGCTTATACATTATCAAATTGTTAGAAACTTTTTTTTTTTTTTGGTGCAGAGGCGAGGCAAAGCCCCAAAAAATCAGTTAGAGTCTAACTGTCCTGAGCCAACGAGCTCCATTACAATCTGCTATATAGCTTTCTCTAATCTTAGGAGGTCGGGTGGTAAAGTAAACAATATCACAAACTAGGGTGCATCCAATATTAGCCAACGCGTCCGCCACTTGATTTGCTTCGCGGGGGGTACGGGACACCAGAACTTCCCAATCTCTTTGCTGCATGAGATCCTTGCATTTATTAACCATATCCCGGAGTCTTCTGTTATGTTGATTGTCACCCTTGAGCATGCTGACCACCAACACTGAGGGCCTGTTTGGTTGGAAGAAAGGGAATGGAATTAGATATCTTTGGGTATCTAGTTCCCAATTTTTATGTTTGTTTGAGCCTTTTAGGGTTTGGGACTTGATACTCAAGGGTTTCAAGTTCCTCCCTTTTAAGAGGAATCCCATATCTCTCATATTTGTGGGGAATGAGATCTAATTCCCAAAAATAATACAAAGATAGAAAAGAAAATATTATCATAATATTCTCACACCCCCTAATGTTTTTCTTGCCATCAATATACGTCTCTACCTCCTACCAAGAACCCTAACCCTTCTCCCTCATAGTATTGTCATTTGCCGTCTGAAGAACAAACATCGCCGGAAAATTTTGACCGTTAGTATTTTAATTCATATAATGATTCATTATATAAAATTAATGTCGTTAGATTTTTAATACAAAATACTATTAGAAAAGTATAATATTATATTTTTAAAAAATATCTTATATGAGAAATTATTGATTAAAGATTGACATTGAGAAACGTAAGTGATAGATAAAAAAAATTATTACGAGAATGTTATAATTAATGGTAATTCAAATAATTAATATTAAAGAAATTTCAACTTTTATAATATTAAAAAATTATAATATTCAAATAAACTAAGGGTTGATTCCATTCAATTACTGTACCAAACGACAGGAATTGGGTACTGATTACATTCTTTAACTACACCAAACAACTGATTTCAAGTATCAAGTTCCATTCCTTTTTTTTTTAGAAATCAAGTTTCATTCCATTCTATTCCTGAATTGGTGAACCAAACAGGCCCTGAATCTGAATGGATCCACACCTGCTTTAGTGGACATTCTCGAGCCATTTGAAGACCATGCCAGACTGCGAACAGTTCTGCCTCAATGGCCGAGGTTGCCCCCATTTTCTCTGCAAAACCCCTGATCCAGTTTCCTTGGGAATCTCTTAGCACTCCTCCTCCTCCCGATCTATTGGTTGTTGAGCAAGCTCCATCCCGGGGGCGGTGATTCCCAACTTATGACAATTTGTTGTCTAGTAGCCAGGTTGAATTCCCTTAAATTTGCCTCAACGTCCATAGCATTCATTGCCTGCTCAGCTTTGTCCAATATGAAGGCACCTTTGTTGTACGGGATCTCACAAGCTTGGTTAAAGCAACGATTGTTGCGCCATTTCCACAGGTACCAAAGAGTTGTGGCGAACACTGTTGCATGATGTTTACCCACAATCTTGGACTCCGTGTTTTCTCCGACCCAGTCCCAGAACTGGGCATAAGGCACTTTAGGTTTGAAACCTAGAGCGGGCCTCCCAAGTGTTTCTAGCATGGCAGCAGTCACGGAGGATGTGGTCGGTATTTTCATAGTCCATCCCACAGTTGTAGCAAAACGGGTTATCAGCAAGCGCCATCTTAACCCTGTTGACATTAGTAAGGAGTTTGTCTTTCAAAGCCAGCCAAAGAAAAACTTGAATCTTGTGTAAGGTTGGAATCTTCCACAACCATTGCCACGACAGGGAAGGAGTTTCTTCCACCCCTCTTAGAGAGATTATTGCTGAGCGGAGCTTGGAATCCCCAGAGGCTTCTGGTTCCCAGATGGGTATGTTAGCCTCTCCGTTGATGGTGATGATGACATTTGTAAGCTTGTCCAGGCTTGCAAGCAGCAGGAATCGTGCAAGGACTTCCCGATTCCAGCCAATGTCATTACACCAATAATCAGACACTCTTTTTGAGATTTCATTCGTTGGAACGTTGCAAGAGGCCACCTCCAGGAGCGGGGCTTGAAAAAGCCAAGGATCCAACCAGAAAAAAGTGTTTTTGCCATCGTGCACTGCCATGGTAATGTTCTTCCGGAGATTCGGGATTTGTTCCACTACTCCCCTCCAAATATGAGAATCACTAGGTTTGTGTAGGTTTGTCATAGGGTTTAGGAAGGAGTCTCCTTTAATATATTTCTCCCGGAAGACCTTCACCCACGGGGTGTTAAGCTCATTCAAGACTCTCTAGCCCAGTTTCAACAAGAAAGCCTGGTTGATTTCTCTAACTCTAACCGACCTTAGACCCAGACCGCCCTCCTTTTTACTCTTAAGGGTTTCAGACCAAGCCACAAGGTGGACTTTCTTTTTTGTGTCTGATCCCCCCCCCCCCCCCCACAGGAACTTCTTACTTTCCGGTCTAGCTCATCACAAATCGAGCGGGGGATTTTCGAAGTTTGCATGGTATATGTGGGGATCGCAAGAAGAGTTGATTTGATGAGCGTGATCCTCCCTTCCATGGAAAGCATTCTTGCCTTCCATCCCACCAGCTTTCCGTCCACCTTCTTGATTATATCATGGTAAGTTGCTCGAGTAACCCTTTTGTGAATAATCGGAACTCCCAAGTACTTCCCTAGGTCGGTAGTAAAGGTCATACCGAGAGTTGCAGCCACCGAGATCATCGTTCCTTCTTACCCAATTGTTAGAAATGACCGAACTTTGATTTTCCCTTAGAATTCGACAACGCAGACCCGATTTTCTACACCTGGACCAGAATCGGTTTTAAATCCAACAATGACTAGTTGACCGGTTTTAAATTCAAACAATTTGTTGGTGGCCATACCTAGGGGTGGAAACGGTGCGGTACGGTGCGGTGCGGTTTCGGTGCAACGGTGCGCGAAAACCATAAACCGGAACCGGAACCGAATCACCCGGTTTTTAAAAATCGGTGCACCGGCTTTAACCCAATAACACATAAATTTCTATCAAACATCAAAAAATCTCTATTTAATAAACAAAAATCTCTATTTAATAAAACAAAAGCTCAACCCAATAACACATTAAACCTAATGTTCTTTTTTTTTTTAACTAGTTAATTTATATTATTTTTGTATTAATTTTTGGGTAGAATTTTTTTTTAACCAAAGTTTATATATATATGTATTTAATTATATTAACGGTGCGGTGCCGGTTCCCCGTCGGTGTGAATATCCCAAACCGGAACCGCCCCGTTTAGTATCCGGTTTTTCTGAAGCGGTACACCGGATTTTTAAACCGGTTCGGTGTTGCCCGTTCCCGATTTTTTTTATCCGGTTTCCGACTCGGTGTGCCGGTTCCGGATTTTTCTTCCACCCCTAACCATACCCATATTTTTCTGGATCAAATGAAACCAAATTTTCAGATCGGTCAAAATGTTGCCAAACCTAAAACCTTGGAGGTTCTAGATTTGGAGGCCGATACAACCAAATTCCTTATTTATTTTATTATTTTTTTCATCTTTTCTAAAAGTTCATTAATTTTATTTTATTTTTCTCTAAATGAGCACCTTCCATTCCTTTGGCTCCTAAGTGCCTAAACTACTCCCAAACATGCACCTGCAACGTGTGCTCCATGTTACATGTAGCGAACAACTATACTATTGGAAATGAACAATCTAATATTCTAATATATGTAACTTAACAAAAATCTTATTTGGAACACGTGTTTTAGGAGCATGTAATAAATTGCACATAAAAAAGCATCTTTTATTCTTTAGTTACCTTTTAAGACATTGTACTATCAAATTTATACATTAGCTAATTCTTAAATTTTATTAATGTTTAGATTTTATTGAATTAAATTTGATACTAATAACTTAATTATTTTAGGATTGTAGATATTATTATTCATACATTTAATGTGTAATATTGTCAATAATATTACTTCATCTGTCCCTTTTTATTTGCCACTTTGAAAAAAGTGGAGAAATTAATGCAAAGCAACGTTTTAGGTAGAAATATATCACGATGACAAAAATGTCATTAGTTATTGTTGAACTATTGATTTCAAAGTTATTTATTAAGGATAAGAGTAGTAAAATTGTTATTGAAAATGTGAAAGTAACAAATAACTAGGAACAAAAAAAAACAATTAAATAAACAAATAATTTGGGATGGATGGAGTATTTAATGTGCAAAGGTTACATATATTGATAAATAAATTTAGAATTTGTTACATACTTAGTTAGCAACAACATTAACTATGATGAGCACTACTTATATAGTTATATACTCCCTGAGTTTCATATTAATTGTTTCAAATGTTCTTTTCGACTAAAATTTTTTTAAGCATATTTTATTAAAAAATTACACCATCATATTCTTACATTACTATTTTTTGTTACGAATATAGTGATAGTACATTCACAATAATAATTTAAAAATTATTATTAGAAATTATGAAAAGATAAACTAAAGAAATAAACCAAACATAGAAAGCATATAGTTTATAAGCAAAATTATGGAGTGTATTAGTATTATATTTAGTGCAGTGGTATCATTTTAAGTACACATCAAACATGTATTTAGTATGAATCAAGCGTCTTTCTTATATACTAGCAAATATCCGGGCGTTGCCCCGAATTATAAAATAAATACCAACAGGTTATTTTAGAAATTTTTAGAATATATATAAATGGTACGTTGAAACTTAACAGTAATATTATACAAAGTGAAAATTTTCAAAACTATTTTATAAGGGATATTGGATGACAACATACTAACCTTTGGGGGTATCGGATCGTAATATACCGACCTTTACTATTGGATAACAATATCACTGACCCTTATACTTCGGTGAAATTATTATACCAACAGTGACTAAGGTGGTGGTGACTGGTTAAGTGGTCTCGATTCTGACGTGACAGATAGAGGGAAAATAACAGATCCTTGCCCAATATCCCTGCTAACTCCTCCATTTTTCTCACTAACCCACGTTAAAAAAAAATCGACCCTAACACAGTGACTAACGGGGTGGCGAACTGGTCTTCGTACTAACGTGAAACACAACCAACCAATGTCTTGTAATGTGGGTTAGTGAGAAAAACTAAAGGGTTAATGAGGTTATTGGTTTCGGACAATTTTTTTCCCTTTGTCAGCCACGTTAGCGCTCATGGAACCCGGTTCACCGCACCCTTAGTTACTGTTAGTATAATAATGTCACCCAGGTATAAAGGTCAGAGATATAGTTGTCCAATAGTAAAGGTTGTTATATTACAATCCAACACCCCCAAAGATTGGTATATTATCATCCAAAAACTCATTTTATAAAGCCAATTTATGCTAAAACAGTTACATTTCACATAGCCATTGAAGTTTGGACAATCATATTAAGAGTATAATTAAAATTGAAATATATCAAAGTTACAGTTAAATACGAAAGAAATATATAAAAATGTATAACATTGCACAGTACTTCAAAATTTACTTATGAAACAATACCCCTAAGGGGGAAAAGCGTTCGTGCCCCCTAAATTGTCTTTACTTAATGATCACTCAAGGGGAAAAAAAGTGGAAATCCCATAACAACAGTGTACTTTCTATATGAATAAAATTGAACAATTATTTAATTAACTATGCTCCAAATTAATTGTGATGTACTTGGTCTAAATTAAAAGGAGAGATCAATTTTCATTTTAGCTATATTTGGAGGAGTAAATTATCTTCACCCTACTTGATATTTGTCGTAATAATTTAAATATTTTTACCTTTGTGAAATGATTTTTAACGTGTCTTATCAGAGCTCTAGTTCTTTAACCCCCAATTCAGCTTTGTATCTTCGAAAATATGTATGAGTTGTTTATATCTTTGAGCATGTGAGTGTTCGTGTTTGGTAATTATTTTAGTGTTTTTATGTTCTTATGCATATAACTTCATTTGCCTAATTGCATTAGTTTTAATCATAGTATTAGAATCAATTTAAATTTTAGTTAGTTAACTAATTGCCCCACAAAACTCGAATACTAACCATAAAAGTGATCCTAATACCTCACGAAGCTTTATTTTTCTTCATTCGTTCGAATTCTTGGCCGCCTTGCTAGGCTTCTATGGTGACTGACGAAGAATATATCAATGCAAACGCAAAAATAGATAGTCAAAAGTTAGACAGAGAGAGAAGGGATAGAGTTTGATTAGGAATTAAAGGAGATGTCCCATCTTCAACGATTTTGAGTTTTAACTGTATGTATGGTTAGTTATTACAAAGTAACATATTTCCTTTTTTGATTGTTTTTCTACACCCATTTAAATGTTTTTTTAAAAAGATCTTACTAAGCATAAATTCATCTAACGCTTGTAAATAGTCAAGGTCCGAAATTTCCTCTCAATTAAATCAAACCCATTTTGCTACTATTAAATATAGATTTTTTTTATATGAAGTCTATATTAGTACATAACAATATCACAACCTTTATGTTAATATTTCTTTGATTTATTTTCAACTTATAAATGCAAGATATCTCTTATTGCAACTTATAAATGTAAGGTATTTGGTGTCCGCAACCCTTGTTATTATCTATGGGACTTATATTTTCACCTTATAAATAACACTAGCAAATACCCGGTCGTTGCCCCGAACAAAAAAAAAATAAATACCCGAGCGTTCATATATCAACACATTAAAAAAAATATTAGAGCGTTGCTTGGTACAAATATGATGATACATTAAGATGAAATGCAAAAGACTTAACTAAGGAGGAGCAATTGTTTGATCAAGTAAAACAAAACTTCAATAAAAATATAAGTTCAATAATAGTTAAGACGTGGACAAATAAAAAAATAATCGTTAAGATAAAAGGGAATATTATAGATGAGATGCCAAATGAATGGAGAACGTTATATGTGGTAAAAATGCTGGAAAATCACAATAAGATTAAGAAATACCAACATGCGAAATTGAATGGATGTCAGAGAATTTATAGCACTAATGACAATTCTGATGCTTCGACATATAACTTCTTCTTTCCAATTAATTGATGTGATTAACTCAATCAAGGGTTATATTGACCATTAAAATGAGATTTACGGACAAAAACTCATGATTAATGTTGTAAGTACTCGCGTAATATGGCACGTAACGTACATAGTGCTTCTTGCAATATGGGATGGAATATTTTGAATACATTTTGAATATTGGTACATCTGTAATGTAATTTTACTCCATCAATATGTAACTATCATTTAAAAGATGAAAATAAATTTTTATATTTATAGTATCTATATAATTTAATGTCTATAATGTAACTACAATGAATACATGTGGTGTCGTTTTAGTGGACGGGATTCTGACACCCACTTACAAAAAGTAACCATAGGAGGGGTTCTCATACCTAGGGTTGAAAAGTTCAAGTACTTGGGTTCTATCATACGGAGTGACGGGGAAGTCAATGATGATGTCACGCACCGAATCAAAATTAGTTGGCAGAAGTGGAAATTAGCGTCAGGTGTCCTTTTTGACAAAAAAATCTCGCTTAAGATTAAGAGTCAGGTATACCGTACGGTGGTTAGGCCAGCAATATTGTATAGCGCTGAGTGTTGGGCAGTCAAAAAGATGCATTGTCAAAGGCTAAATGTTGCGAAGATGCGGATGGTTCGGTAGATTTGCGGCTATACCAGGTTGGATAGGATTAAGAATGATGTCTGTCGATCCAAATTAGAAGTAGCACCCTTTGAGGAAAAATTGCGAGAGACTAGGCTAAGTTGGTTTGGGCATGTCCGTAGGAGAAGCGTGGATGCTCCTGTAAGGAGGTGCGAAGGGATTGGGATACCTCAGGGTCGTCGTGGGCGTGGGAGACCTAAAAAGTCTATGAGAGAGCTGATAAGAGAAGATCTAAAACACCTAGGTATAGTGGAGGACATGGCTCTAGATAGGGGGGCTTGGCGGGCTAGTATTAAGGTCGTAGGGGTAAGGAAGGGTGTTTGTGAATAAAGCTAGTTTTTCGTATTTTGGCTTGTATTTGTTTTCTTATGCAGGTATCTGTCAGCTCTTGTGAAAACACTCGCATCACTCTGGTATGTAGTTTCTTCTCTTAACTCGCCTCTCATCTGTTTTTGCTTCGGATCCGTCGGAATCAGTCTCTCCATGAACTTTTGTTCATGGGGGTAAGGCTGCCTATATTAGGATCCTCCTGACCGCGCTCAAACGTGTCACCTGGGAGGCTGTTGTTGTTGTTGTTGTTGTTGTTGTTGTTGTTAATGTAACTACAATGTAATTTGACTCCATTAATGTGTGGTTATCTGTAACGCCCTGATTTTTGGGGTATTACTTAGCAATATTTTAATCCAATTAATCTTGATTTAGCGGAAGCGTATTAAAAGCCGAGAGCGCTATGCCGCTTTCCCAAGAGAAAAAGCAAGGCTTTTGCTATGAAAATAACTGAAAGTAGAAATATAATTCATAAGGGAAAATTTTAGACAATAAAATGGATTGTTCAACTACTATGAAAATATTAAAACGGGCGGTCAAATTAAAGAGGTGAGCCAACTATTAATGTTGAAACTTAAAAACTAATAAACTATGTGGTGGCGACCTGATTTACTATGTGAGTTATCCTTGCCACGAATCTGCCCAAAATGTCCCGCTGATACCTAAAAACAAAACATTTGAAAACATGGAGAAAAAATGAGACGGAGCTCAATATATTCGACACTGTAATGTAAAAACATTTTGAAAACAAAAGGTTTTATTGGGGCCTAGTGTAAATTCATTTTGAAATGAGAGAGAGGAGAGTATGCTCAAAAAGTTGCAAGTTATCATCTGAATGTGGAACCTTGCCATATTTTTTAATAAAATAATAAGTAAAGACGACAATAAAATAATTAAAGTAACAATGACAATGAACAATAAACAATAACAATCAACAATTAATAAACAATAACAATTAACCATCAATAAATAGTAACAATTAACAATTAATAAACAATAACAATAACAATTAACAATTAATGAACAATAGCAATTAACAATGAACAATGGTTTGATATGAGATTGCTGTACTCTGCAGTATACTGTAATCATGACAATGCGCGCACGCGGGCCGATCAACCCACATGAACCGGTATACCAGCATCAATGACCCGGGGACAAAGACTTGATCTGAGATTACAGTATTCTACAGAATACTGTAATCCCGACAATGCGCGCACGCGGGCCGATCAACCCACATGAACCGGTATACCAGCGTCAATGGTCAATTCACAAAAGACAATAACAAGGAATAATAATCAATAATGAAAAACACATAAATGAAAGGTAAACAATCACACTAAAATTAATTAGTAAAATAGATAAATAAATTAATGGATTGGTCCACATGTATTAGTCATAAAACAAAGTTTTGAAAACAATGAAAACGATAGTTATTTCACTTTAATTAGGATAGCTTATGTTTTTACATTTAAACAGTTTTGGAGGTTACAGTCATTGAAATATACCTGAGTTGGCGGATAAAAGGAATAATAAATCATCCTTTTAACTTGAGGAAATCTGAATATAAATATGGATAATAGTAATAATATTAGGAAAGGATTTTAACAAAGGTTAAATGAATAAATATGAATTTAGAAATTACCCAAAGTATGAGATTTGGGTTGTAAAAATTGTTGAGGCCCAAGGAGTGGAAGATAAAGTTGGGTTTAATAAAACTCAAAGGGGCCTAATTCCCTTTCTTCTTCTTTTATTTGTACGCTCAAGAGAAACAGAGAAGAAGGGGACCAAGTAAGGGGCATCAATGGAGGTTCTGGGCAGCAAAGAGCGATGGCGGAGGGTGGTGCTCGGCCGTCGGAGAAGCCAGAGGAGGCAGGGGATTACACCAGAACCGGAGGAGACCACCGCGGCTGGGTGGTGTCGGGGCTAGCGCCGCGAAACCGGGGCAAAAGAACGGTGTTTTCGGGGTGGTTTTGGGCGGTTTCCGGTGAGGTTTTGACTGGAAAAAGGTAAGTAATTTAGAATTGATGAATTTTGGTTATAAGGGTGAGTATTTGGGTGGATTTTTTGGATGAGTATTGATTGAGATTTTGAGGTGGGTGTGGTGAATTTGGGTTTGGGGTTGCCGGGTTGGTCACGATTGGTGGTGGTTGCGGCGGTGGTGGGAGGTGACAGTGGTGGTATAGGGTGGTGATGGTGGCAGTGGTGGTAGGACACAGTGGTGGTGACTATGGATGACAGGAAGGAGGTGTTGGGTTATGGAGATAACAATGGTGGATGAGAAGGAAGAAGAAGAAGATGATGGTTATGGTTATGGTTATGGTGATGGTGACGGTGATGATGTTGGTTTGTAAGGTTATTTATAGTTAATTTTGTAGGCAATAGCTTTGATGAGTCACTTATCTATGTTGTGTTGTCAAATTGGGGGAAGATGAGAAATCCAATTTTGCTATTGTAAATGAAACAAAAAGAAGCCATGGGAGATGGTGGTTGTAGCTTGAGGATGAAGAAGAAGAATATGATAGAATGAGATGGTGGTGGAAGAATTAAAAATTGAATTACTTTAGAGCTTTCATCAAAATTCAAGTAAAAGAAATATATTTACTATAACTATTAAGTAAAATATGGAGAATGTGAGAATATATATATATATATATATATAATACTATTATTATTTTGTAAATGAACAAATAGAATGTGGAAAATGTGTGAATTATATAAAATATTACTATCAAATGAAATAAATGAAGTATGAAAAATGTGTGAAGTGTAATGTACTAATATCATATCTCCAATCAATAAGTTAAATATGAAAAAAATGTGTGAAACATAATAATTTATAAAAAAAAAATCAAAATTAGTAAGAGCTATAGTTTAATTATTGAAATCACTCATATTAGAGTAAATATAATAAATTGAAAAATAAAGAAATTTAGCTAACTAAATCAAATAATACACCATAATTGATATTAAAAAATTTAATTAGCATAATAAATCTAGTTTAAAAATACGGGGTATTACATTATCAATGTTCTTAAACATAGGGATAGTGATTGGAATCAAAATTTATTTTGACTACACATATATTACATAACCACACCCAATTTAATAGGAAAATATTATAATTGTTCGCTCTTGTTGATATAGGATAGTTCTTTAAAAAATTAAAATTTAAAATATTCAAAAATTATTATTATTTTTACATAATCAAAAAATATTTTATTCATATACCAAGGGATCATCATTGATAATTACAAAGCAAATAGTTAATGGTATAATAAAGAAACCAATTAAGTCATATGTATGTTGTATTTTTTTTTTTTTTTGAGTAAATTACATTTACCCTACCTGCGATTTGCGGTAATAATTTTTACACACCCCACATTTGTGAAATAATTTTTACCTTACCTCACAATAGCTCTAAGTGTTTTATATCCAACCTGAAGTTTGACGTAATAATTATTACACACGCCACTTTTGTTAAATAATTTTTACCTTACCTCACATAAATTGTAATGATTTTTACCCTACTTGAGGTTTGTTGTAAGTGTTATTGCAACATTACTACATAACTAGGATGTCACGACTTAACAGAGCGATCCATATCGTATTGGACGCAGAATTTTTTCGTGCGACCGATAACTTATATAATGAAGCGTTTAGCTAGGAGTAGGAGTATTCTTTATTTATCATTTTTTTTACTGTGAATACATTAAATCGTGATGTATGAATCAATAACTAGCTATGTATGGGTAGATTCACATTTTGGTGGAAATCGACAACTGCGAAAGGGTTTAGTAAGGGAGGAATGAGAGGTTAAGGAAAGTTTAATGGAACATAGATGATGGAGACTGAGATTTCATTGTAGATTACTTCGTGTTTGGTTCCTAGGATGACATTTCATGACTTTCAAATGTTGTTTTAGATTCTTGATCTTCAGTAGCAAAGGTGGAAATCGAAGATCTAGATTTTTAGTGACACTTATTGTCATAACAAGTTAAGTAAAATTCAATTACAACTATTGAGAGGTAAGGTAAAAATTATTTCATAAAAGTGGTTTGTATATTAATTATTACGACAAACCTCGGGTAGGATAAAAAACACTCAGAGTTTATGTGAGGTAAGGTAAAAATTATTTAACAAATGTGGGGTGTGTAAAAATTATTACACCAAATCTCAGGTAGGGTAAACGTAATTGACTCGTATTTTTTTATGGGAACATATGCACTTGCTCTATTTTTTCATTTGTCATTTAACTTTTTTAGATCTATAATCAATAGTTTCTCAAATAATATGTTTTAAAAAATATATTATAGAGTTGGAAAAAAAATTTCGACCCGAAAAGTCTATTGTATGACCCCAAAAACCGGGTCCATACATAGATTTATCGTCTGAATTTTGATATTAATCGTATTGACTAAATATTCTGACATAGTTTTTCTCTTTTTTCTATTGTTCAAATCTATTCTGACCCGATTCTTCATAGGAATTGTCCGACAAAAACGGGGTTTGCACATGAATTTCTCGTTTGAATTTTGACATTAACTGAATTTGACCGACCCGAATTTAATCAGACCCGAATTTTTGCAACGTATGTACTTGCTCTATTTTTTTACTTGTCATTTAACATTTTTAAACACATCTATGACCAATAGTTTCTCAAATAATATTTTTTAAAAAAATACATTATAGAGTTGGAAAACTTTTTTCCCGACCTGAAAAATCTGAATTGTATGACCCAAAAAACCCGGGTCGATACATAGATTTGTCGTTCGAATTTTGATATTGACCAAATATTCGGACATAATTTTTATCTTTTTTCTATTGTCCCAATCCGATTCTGACCCGAATCTTTGTCCGAATTGTCCGACAAAAACCGGGTCTGCACATGAATTTCTCATTCAAATTTAGATATTGACTGAATTTAACCGACCCGAATTTAATCGGACCCGAACTTTTGCCAGTGCTAATACATTATATAAATTTTTAATAATATTTTTTGTTATGATCCCGATGACTTCAATATTATACTATGAATTATTATATAAAATAAGATATAAATATTAAAAATTTCAATACAAAGGTTTGTGTGACAGTTAAATAAAAATAGAGGAATTAATCTATTGTGTTGTAATTGAAAAAATAGTTAATTGAGTGATTAATAAACGAATAAAGACATAATTATATGTAATGTATGTGTATGACCGCACTAACTTCCTAATTTGCAATGGAAAGAAAAATAAAATAAAAAATTTCATAAAGGAAAAAAAAGAAGCTATAAGCGTCAAGCGATGACTAACTGAATTCTAAATGGGAAGAGCAGTAGCTTTTTCTCCAAAAAAATAATACATGTATGTATTTAAAAGTCAAGACCCTACAATCAAAAAGATGAGAGTTAAAGTAATTCCCCTACTATTATAGGTAGAGGTAGATTTTACTCCCCAATTTTCAATTATCATTATAAGATGAAAATAAATTTTATATTGGTAATATTTACATAATTTATTGTCTATAATGTATTGTTAATCCCTCAACTTGTCACTATCAATTCTTTTAAAATAATTATGTATGTTGTCAATTTTGATTTAATTTAATTTTAAAAGTGTCATTTTAGTTTGTTATTATTGAAACAGTATTTAGGGGAGCGGGTAGGGGGGAGATAGTGCGTGTGATTAGGATGGGAGGGAGGGTTATTAAAAAAAAGAAAAAAAAGAAAGAAAGAAATTGGGAGGGAAGTTAATGTTTTCTTTTTCAAGGAAAGAAAAAAAATAGTCAATATTCCTATAATTAAGGAGAGAAGAGTTAAATGGATTTTGTAACTATTATAGTAAGATAAGATTACTAGTCAACTAACCCGTCGTACCGACCCGACTTATGTTTACCTAAATCCAAAACACGCACAACTTCTTATTCTTAAATCTGTGTGGACTTTAAATACACTTGTACGGTATTTTCCCTAATCAAATATATTTTCCACATATATTTAACTCATCCGTCCAAATTGATAGGTCTAATAACTTAATGTTTATTTAATACTATGTTTCTTAGCTATCAAGCTTGTCAGAGATATCAAGCTTTTTTTCGCCAACTGTTCCTCCAGCCATGTTCAACACATTTACAGAGAGGCTAACAGAGCTGCAGACTGACTTGCAAAGGAAGGTGTTAAAATTGTAGATTGTATGTATTGGAGCCCTATTTCGTCTAATGCCCTTAATAGGATCGTCAATGAGGATGAGTTAGGTTGTACTCTTGAGAGAAGAGCTTCCTAGCTTTGTTTCTTACCGGGGAAAAAAAATATTCGAGTATGAAAATTAAATTTGCATGTGAATAAAAAGTATAGGTATTTACCTAAATTTAAAATACACCCAACTTGAAATATACCTAAACTAATTTCATACAAACCACAAATAATTATTTGTAATTATTTATTATTATAAATACACACCAAATGTACAGTATAACAATGAGCACTATCTATTTATATTGTCATGCACACTAAATATAATTTCAATGTCTTAATAAAACATGCTGAAATAAAAAGGCAAGTAAACTTTATGCTGGTTTTGATTTTTATACATTGACTGAATTTTTTAAAAAAGGGAAAAATGTGGTTGATCGAATATTAATTTAAAGTTATAAAAGGTAAAAGATATACAACAGGAAGGGCAAAAAAATACTATCCAAAAATACATGATGTACAGGAAATTAATTATATATCATGCACAATCATTATGTTTGGTGCACATCGTGCCATTGTCTCACTACAAGAATTTGGAAGAATTTTGATCGAAAAGGGAAAGAGTTCGTCTAAAAAAAAAAAGGAGTTTTTTGACATAATTTTGATGGAACTTACCTAATTATCCATAAAAGGAAGAGATCAAAAATCTCAATTTTCAATAGGAGGTAGGGGTCTTTTCTGTCAAAAAATTGACAGACCTTACACGCGTCTGTACAAATTTTCTCTTTCTAAGAAGCCCCCCACCAATCGAAAAATGATACTTATTAACGGGTTGGTCTTTTGATATTATTATATCTCTACATGTTTTTTGTAATAGGTTTTTTTCTTTCTGCATCTCTGTATTCGATGCTTGATAAGATAATTTGTAATAGTAGGCTTACCCAATTGAAGTTATTCGGTTAGAGAGCAAAGGCCACAAACATCTCATCAATCAATCTCAGAGCCCTATTCCGACCAAGGCATCAAAGGTAACGTGCGATGTTATAGATTTGACAAGAAGATACATAAGCAACTCCATGCTAAGATCATCCATACGATAATCATTTATCATCCAATGGGCCCTTTATGGTAATTTTGGTTGATTCTTTGTAACGTTATAAATTTATTTGAGAATCGATGGATGATGTCAAAGGATATGCTACGTGAGGCAGTACTATCGGCTGAGAAGTAGTCATTGGGTTTCTCGTTGAAGTTGTGAACCACTTATTGTCATAAATCTAGGCTCGAGCTTGGCTTGATTGTTTTTTTAATTTTTTTTAAATTTAAAACTCTCCGAACTAAATTTTTTAAAAAAGTCTAATAAATTTCTAAATATTTATTAAATTTAACTAGAAAATAGCATTTTTTTTACAGTTAGTAACATAATCAAGTAAAGTTTAATCATTAATGCTCCAAATTGCGGAGTTTAACTAAAACAAGTAAAGAAAAACAATAAATTTATACTCTAATATTAAATTTTAAACATCTAAATTAATATATAATTTATCAATATTCATAAAGCATCACCTATTTCCTACTTAAAATACTTAAGCGAGTCTCATCGAGTTGAGCCCGAGCCGAGCCCCCTGGGCTCGGGCTCAGGCGCTCAGCTCAATAGACATCCGAGTTGAGCTTGAGCCGAGCCAATCTTTAGTCAAACCGAGCTCGAGCCAAGCTTTGATCGAGTCAAACCCAAGCGGCTTGCAAGCCAACTCGATTCAGTTACAACCCTAGGCATGGCCCACATGATATTTGTGGTTGTTGAATTTTGATTGCTTCTTTTTCGGAGATATTGCCTAAGTTTAGAAATATGCACAAGAATGATGTGAATTTTGTTTGTTAAAAATATGAAAGTTCCACCTGAACTACTTGTGTGTATCTTTGACTAGTGTATGTGACTACTATATCTCTTCTCTTTTATTATAAAATATCTAATTTAATTGGAAATATAGTTGAATTGAATCCATCTAGTCTTCTTTCTTTTGGCTTATAGACCCCTCTTCAACAAAATGACTTATATTGAGTTGTTATCCCAAGATTAAATTAGTTTTAGTTTCTAATCATTGCATATAAACGTTGGGGTATTTCAAGAGTTATGGGTCAAACTAAGTAGCATATTTGATCACACAAGCTTAATGTTGACCAAAAACGATCAACGAGTGTGAAAAGGGGTTGGCATAGACTATTGTTTATTGGCCACGAGTCATGCCATCAGATAAAAAGCCAAAAATCGAGAACACAAGTCACCACAGATCATGGTGACCCTGGCGCGGGTCGTGTCAAGGCATCACGGTCCGTGGTGAAGCCCAGTTGGACTGATTTTAAGTCTTCGTGATTTATTGCCTAATATATACCACGTGTGGATAATGTTTAGGCTGGATATTGACGTATCCAAATCAACCAATATTTACCCTCTAATCATGATCATAATCATGGGATTATGACCCTAATTACTTTTAATAATGTGGTGTGGTGCATGAGACTGCAACCCATACACATTACAACAAACTAGTGTGGCCGAAAGAAAGAATATGACCTTTAAAGGAATGGTGAATGCCATTTATCTTACTCCGGTTTAAGTGAAGGGTTTTGGGGTGAAGCCTTAACGGCTTGTTATGTCTTAAATAGAGTTTCAACTAAGGGAAACTATAAGGCCCCATATGAACTTTGGAACAAAAGAAAGCCAACTCTAAAGCACTTTAGCGTTTGGGGGTATAAGACCATTGTAAGGGTCCCGACTCCCGAAGCCCAAGAAAAGGAAGTTGGATGAAAAGCGAATTGAGTGCATCTTTATAGGTTATGCTCTTGGAGCAAAGCTTATAGGTCTATGGTTATTGAACCAAATGAATACATAATAGTGAATATTGTAATAGAGTCAATAGATGCAATCTTTGATGAAACTTGATTCTCTTCAATTCCTAGACCCAAGGATGTCGCTCATGACATGGTTCCAAAGGAGGTTATTCAAGATAATCAACATGATGTTGATGACATTAAGGAGAAGTAAAAGGGTTGGGCAATCCAAGCTCTTTGGCTCAAATTTCTTTTTCTACTTGATAGAGGGAAATGAGAATTCTATCGAGAATGAGATTCTCTTTGTCTACAATGTGAAAAAGGATCCTGAAGCTTTTAAAGAGGCCACAGAGTCACAAGATGCTTCCTTTTAGGAAGGAAGCAGTTCAAGATGAAATAGACTCCATTAAGGAAACTCATGTTTGGGTCTTAGTTGATCTACCACCAGGATGTAAGCCTATTATACCAAAGTGGATATTTAAACATAAGAAGAAAGTAAATGGTACCACAAAAGAAGTTTAAATCTCGACTCGTTTTAAGGGGCTTTACGCAAAAGTATAGTATATATTGACTACTTTAACACATATGCACTCATGGCTAGGATTGCAACTATAAGACTACTTATTATCGGGTTAAAGGGGGTCTAGTCCTAACTAAGCCACAAGAGTGGTAGATCCAATTTAATCGGGCCCACCCAGACTTGGGCGGAAGAAGTCCTAACCCTTAGGACTTCACTTAATATACTCTAACCCAAAAGAAAGATAGAATTTAAAGCAGATAGCAAAGGTTAAGTTATTCCTTGATTATTCTAATAACGACATGCCTCGACCGACCTTGTACTCTTGAATGAGTCCTTGAACGACTCCGAGCGGGAAGTTCCCAAAGAGCAAACCTCCACAGAGGTCCACGTAACATGCTTTTAGCTCGGCTGCTAGACTAATTGACCTCGATCCTATCAGGATCAAAAGAGTATGTTTAATCGTATCAAAATATAGTCCTACTTTCCAAGATTAGGGCGGACCTCGAGAATCACCACGAAATCCTAAATCAGAATCCTTTCAAAGGTAAATTTTCCCGGATCCCTTTTAAATCTCAAAGGAGACTAACCTTATAAAATGGCCACTTAGGATAGAAAGACAATCTTTTTCATCCTCATAGGCCCCATATATATAGGGAGTGGAAAGAGGAGCAAAAAGGAATTCTCCTAGTGTGGGACGCACGAACTGGGCTCACCATAGACCGTGGTGAGCAGCAGAATCTACTTTTGCTACCTAGAAAGCCACCAGGGGGTCGTCGTTGTCTTGCCACCACCCATAGTGAGTGGGTTTTGCCCAAAAACTACTTCTCGGGCTCCCCCAGACTACTAGCCTATTGTCCCGGACCCTTTTCCACATACTCTTTGTCTTAAGGCACTTGTTTGTGTGACCTGGTGGGACCAACTAATACGTTTGTGATCAAACTATTCAATCACTGATTAATAGATCTTCTAGTAAAGACTCTAATCATTGTGTTACCTTGGCTTGAGTACTCGAATGTAATTGAAACATTGTCGGGACATTCCCAACAATCTCCCACTTGTCCCACAAGTGTTCAATATACTTCTACAAAACTTCCTTGTCTCTTAATGTCTCATAATCGGATAAGGTAAGTATATGTCATCTTTATTGAGTCTACATGTTTCTTAATATCCGAGTCAGACTTAAAGATGGATAATCAACTGTTGATCCATCCGGGCTTGGCCAAGCCTTTCCAATCTAAGCTCGTCAATTGGCGCATGAGAAATCTATCCCTAAAGGAGGGTGGACAATGTCGTCTTGTTCAACTACAAATCACTACATGTCCCAAAGCAACCAGGACACCGCTTACAAAAAGCTTTTGATACGCTGCAAAGTTACATCGAATCATGTATAGAGTGTAAAGTGTTGGGTTTTAGGTTATCTATTTCCTAAACAGATGAAGATTAATTGGCGGTAAATCATAACGATTATAAACAATTAATCACCCAGGAAAAACACAATTGCAGAGTCTTTATTAATTACACCTTTATCGCTAATCCGGCTGATGTAGAGGTTGGCCTTTGAGATTCCAATGCAGAAATCCTCTACTGAAAGTCCACGCAGCACTCCGGGAACTCGATTGCTAGATCGACCCGATCGAGACAGATCTCAATCTAAATATGTATGTATTTCGGTATAGGTTGTTGTTTCAAGAAACGATAACTACAAACTAAGAGAGAGAGAGGAACTCAGGAAATCACTCTGGTATCTCTCTAAAAGTATTAAACAGTTCCCTCGATAAATCTCTCAAAGAGACTCCTATTTATAGGGTTTGAATGACTTGGGGAAAGGGTTACTAAAACCCTAATGGCTGACTTACTTAACGGCGCATTATGAGGCCCAACTCGGTCCGTGTTGGCCTCTTGAATGTCCTTTAAGTTGGTCTATTGTCACCACGGTCCATGTTGAGTCCAATTCGGCCCGTGTTGGATTGATTTCCCATAGAAATAGTTCCCAACATTTCTAAGCATAATTTGATATTACTTATGTTACATACATTGTTCCAGGGCACTGACTTGTGTGACCCAGTAAAACCAGATAATATAGTTGTAATTAAACATATTCAATTACCGAATATAGAGGTCTCTAAGAAGACATATAATCACTATATTATATTGATTTAAACTCTATGTATATCGAACATTGTCGGGATATTCCCAACAATCTCCCACTTGTCCCACAAGTGTTCGATTCCTAAAATTCCCTTGTCACTTACTATCTCAAGTTCGAATAAGGTAAGCTGAAGTCATCCTTATGAAAGACCCGAACGTTCCTCGATCTCCGAGTTAGACTCTGAAAGGCATATGATCAACTATTGATTCATCTGAGCTTGGCCAAGCATTTTCATTCCAATCTCACCGAGTGGCCAACGAGACAACTATCCCGAATAGGGAGGACAATGCCATCTTGTTCAAATACATATTCTCACATGATCCAACTGTAACCCAGACACCACCTTCATAGCCTACTGTTACGAAAGGCGTTTGACGCGCTCCAAAGTTATAATAGACCATGTAGTCTATGTACTGAACTCATGATTTAGGAGTTTTGATTAGTGAGAGCTCTTATGACATTCGGAACTTAAAGAGCTCACACTACGAGTCAGTTCGGTAGTTGTTCTCAACAATACCCATGTGATTGATTTATGATGTCATCACATCACTATGATCACGAAACTTGATCATCATCTCAATCGTACATGCTAATTGCGTTGATATTATCATTGTTCCTATGTGATAATACAATTAGGAAGCAGGTCGACTGTCGATCAAGACTAGCGTTATCAAGTTCACTAATGGGGTTTCAGAAATCGGACCTCATCCAATTTCCCATTTTGAATTCGCTAACCTTTTTGGACATTTACATAATTCTAAACCACAATTAATGTAAATTTTGGAATCTTATTCTTAATGATGAATCAACAAGGTCATAATTCATGAACAATTCATGTAAACTTGACTTGTTAATATTCCGGAATATGTTCAATACCTATTGCCTATGCATGACTATCATGCTATAACTACAACAAGGGTTTAGTACACAATACTTGCAATGAACGTCGCACATATACCATCTCACTAATGACCTTTCATACAGGAAGATATTTTCGGAACTCATGTTTGGATTCATAGTGAGCTTCAGTTCCTTTGCTTGAGTGACGACTCCTATCAACAAGGCTCCATTTCTCTCACAAGGCTAGAAACATCACCCAGTTCTAAAACGAACTTCACAATCCTAATAGTTTCTGCCACAGCTTCTAAAGTCGTGTCATGCTCGCCTTATTTGTAGAATTAAACACATGTCATGTTAGGAACTTCTTCCAGCTCACCTCAATACCACTCAAACAGATCGTATAATTTTCTTTGACCTTTCAGATAATCATATTTCTCTGACATAAGTGTAACATCAATGCAACTCTTCACACTTAGCTTTTATCAACCACTTTAGACTTAGAACACATCCTTAGTTTTGCTTGTACATATACAATGTATATGTTATGTTGGGCTTTGAACATCTCATGGCATACATTAATCTCACGCCTGAAGCATGAGTTATATGTCTAATCCCTTTTAGATCTTCTGATTGTTTTGAGACAATCAGATTCCCTAAGGATATGCCATGATTTATGGAAATTAATCCGTTCTCGAAGTGGGTTGAACTATTTAACACCTAGTCAACTTTGATTCAAACAATCAGAATCTTTACTATATCATTATAGATCTTGTCTCCAAGAAAATTCTTAGCCCCACCAATCCTTCACTTTGAAAATTATTCCCAAGTCAACCTTAGTAGACGCAACATGAGAATCTTCCTCTCAGTAGACAGTATATCAATCACATACAATATCAGAAAACGCATTGCTCCCACTGAACTTCTTGTAAACACAATATTATCTTTGGCACTTCCCAGTATATCAAACTTTTTTAATATCCTGGTGAAGAAGGTCAATGATTCGAACTCCTACAAGCTTCCTTAAGACCACATATGGCCTCTTGAAGTTTACAAGTATTCCAACAAAAGACCATTCAGATGTGTCAAGTACATACCTTTCTTCCAGATATAATTTTGAAGTTAGTCCTGATGTCTATCTCAATGAACCCATGTTTTGCCTTAAAACCCTCCTATGCCTGATGGCTCACACCTTCAGACAAATCAACCGAGTTCTAAACTTGGTTGCATACATGGAGTCCTTTTTAGACTTGGTTGCATAAAATCTTGATTTGCTTAAAGCTTCTTTGATGTAGGTAGAGTCATTGCTTTCTAAAAGTAACATCTTACGCTCATCCATAGAAGATCGATATCTTTGTGGCTGACGGAGTTGTTTACCTGACCTTGCTTGGAGTAATGTTCATGGCACCTCCTCCTTAACGTTTTAAGGAACTTCTACTGCCTCAAATTAGCATATGCAATAAATTGTACATATGCAATAAGGAACTTGGTTTTAAAGATATTTTAGATAAATTGTGCATAAATTAGCATGCAAAAGTCAAAAACCAAAAAATACAAAAAAATAACCCCAAAAATACACAAAAAAATGTCATGTCATCAATCCGTGTGAGATAACATTCAACCACATACCCTAATCCATGTATCCATGCCACTTCATCAATCTGTGTGAGGTAACATTCAAGCACATCCCCTAATCCATGCATCCATGCACTCCCCACAATCATGCACTCCCCTAATCTCTTCTTATTCCATAATCAAATAACTTTAATAAGGGGGATTATGATATTAAAGGAGCATGTTGGTGGATCCTGTTTATTCCCTTCCATTCCATCACTTCCCTTCTTCACCTATAAATACCACTCATTTCACCACCACAATCACCATCAACTCTCAGGGTTTTTTTGCATTTTGGACCCCGAACTTTAGGGGTATTTATATTCTGAACCCTTGGTTTTCAACTCTAATTTTTTGGACCCTAAAATTTGTTGAATGAAGAAAAAAGAACCCTACAGTTTGTGAGTTTAAAAAAAAACCCTTGTCTCATTCTTTGTTTTCCTCCCATGTTTGAATTTGTCTCCCGTTTGACGTCAAACTTCAGGATTATGGATAAAACTGATATTGAAGTTATAATACACCTCTCTTATTCATGTCAGGGATACTTAGACCCCTGAGTACAGGATTTAAGTAACTCCAACATGAATAAGAGAGGTTCATTATAACTTTAATATCAATTTTGACCTTAGCTTTGAAGTTTGACGCTAATCGGGAGAGAAATTTAAATATGGAAAGAAAAATAAAAACGGGAAACAGACTTTCTTTCAACATCACAAACTTTAGGGTCCTTTTTTTCATTCTACAAACTTTAGGGTCCAAAAACTTAAAGTTGAAAACCAAGGGTTCAGAATGTAAATACCCCTAAAGCTCAGGGTCCAAAATGCAAAAAACCCTCAACTCTCACCATCAACACTTCCATAATCAATCCCCTCCCATCTCTCTCTGTCTATCTCTCAAAAATCCATATCTTATTTCCATACAAAAGTTCCCAAGTGAGTACGATAGCGAAGTTCGTCATCTCGAGTCTCCATCGTTCTCCATTAGTACTTGCAAGCAAGCAAGGTTTGGTTATTTTATTTATTTGTCATCTTATAATCATGTAATCATACTCTCAAAACCATCTTTGTATAATAATTTTTAAATATGCACCATATATTGCATGTTTAGAATATAATATTGTGAAATCGTTTAAACTTCTCCCCGCTCTTTTCACTTCAAGTTCAATTTCAGTACAGTCTGTTTTTAAACAGACGAATCTGAGAATTTCTTAATTCTCGAATTCGTAACCTTACCCTCGGGCTTGGAATTTGAGTTCGCAGACCGGAGTTTTCGTTTTTTTTCTTTTGGTTCATTGATTTCCTTAAATCAACTGGCGACTCGTTCTTCCACCTAAATTCATTTAAATTCACACATTATCTTGACAAATTAATTACAATGGGTCAGTAACATCCAATCTTCACATCTATGGGTTGACCCGTGAAAAAAGGGAGTAGAATTTGACCAAGGCCCTGCGGCCTTGGCCAGGTCCTATTCTCATTTTTTTACTGGCTTGGCGCAATGGGCCCAGCCCGGGCACCTGCCTAGGCCACAGGGCCTTGGTACCAGGCTAGGAGTCCATTGTTCCATCATCGGCCCGAATCTAGAAGTGGTTTGTTACCGACGCATTGATGATTTGATGCGATTTCTTGATAATTAACATGAGTTTAGATCTTAAGTTTTCTTCTTTTGAAAATAAAAACATCCTTATTTAAGGATTAAACAACCTTAGTCGCCTCCCGATCATAACCTAAGTGGCGCAACGGAAAAAAGAGAGGCATTCAACCTCTCCTCCTTTTCCGGGGTCCTACAGATTGGCGACTCCATTGGGGGCTTAAACTTAAAAAGAGGGTAAAACTTGAAAAAATCAATTTGTTTTGAAATTGTAAAAGGGAGAAACTTGACTTGTTTCACAATTTATTATTCTTTTAGGCATCTTGCATACCAGGGTACTCCCAGGTCTTTTGACAGGAGAGCACAAAAGCGATGGTTTAGGATTAACCTAGGATTTCTCCCGAGAGCGGGTGACCACTACTTGTGTGATACACTTTAAATCGCCAAGCATTTGGTATCTCCTCTCACCCATGTTACATTCCAAGGCTTCCTTGAAGTCCGACGAGAAACACCTCACACACTTTGCCTATAAATTTCCTATAGCTGAAGTGCACCGAGGCAAGAACATTTGTGGTATCTCGCGTTATCCCCAAACTTAGTAATCCATGAACTTAGAGCCTTGGTTTCCCTGTCATATTATATGCTAGGTGAATATGTGTTTCCTTTTGTTGTAAAGAGTCGACTCTAGCTAAGAGGTGTTGTTTTAGTTCATGTAAGGTTCATTGGGCCGAGAAGAGACATATTTATCAATTAGGTCAATCAACCTCAAATGTTATGGTTAACCCAGTGGTTTGGCCCATTTACGTACAAATGTTGATTATCCTAGTTCATAAAGTAAACTTGACTCGCCTTTGGTGACCCTATACGGCCCTTTACAATGCTCACTTAACGAAGGTCCAAATTATTTGACTAAAATCAGAACAAAGTTAGTGGATAACGTCTTAGACTGCATAATAGTCACTAGGCTTGAGTAAATTAATTAATTAGTGAATCAATCACATTTATGGTCGTCCCGTTGTTAAGCGCAACCATATTGGATTTATCAATTATAAGCCTATAAATTGGTTATAACTCGCTTATTGTTGGCTTTATCCAGTCCTTTACAATATTCATTTTCCTTGAGTAAATAAATAAAAGGAATGTGTAGAAAGTGTAGACTGTCAGTCCTGTTGAATATTATCCTAGTTCGCATTAGCCAGTATAGCCCGACCTGTCTGAGTTCGTTGGTCCAAGTTACGGGTTCTCCTTAAAACGATAGGTCTGTGGGTTGGGCCCATCCGAATTGAGAAACACTGGCTTGTGCTTTCTAACTTATGATTAGCTCGATACATTTGACTTTATTCAGCCCTTTATAATGTTCTGTTATTAGGTCCATATAGAGTTAGGCCATGCACTCCTAAGAAGTCGGTGAGTCATCTTTGTGTCAACATGAAGGCGTCGAGTCCATTAGGTTCCCATATAGGTCCTTTAAGACATACATGCATCAGGTAGAAAGTGTCAGAGTTGATTATCGAGTCACTAACAAATTTCCATACAGGCACGATAAGAGATAGACTCTAGGCCTGCATCAGAGATCCACGCACCGACCGATTGGTTCCTACTCCAAACTACTATTCGTGTGTCACTCAAGATCGCATCATGGCTGAGGAACGATTCCAAGAGATTCTTGTCCAGAGCACTGAGGCTAACAGCATGAAACAGTTGGAGGATCTCTACACTAAGACGCAAGGCCTAGTCTTTGCAAACTCCCTCGAGCAGGAGAAAAAAATCGGTAAGAGGCTCCACGAGCAACAACAGGTGATGGATGGTATGTTGCAAGCCATCACCAAGATCAATGAGAAGTTGGGCCTAAATGCTGAAGGAGATGATGATGATGTGGAAATCCATGGGTACGAATCTGAGTCTAAACTCATCAAGACACCTGCAGGAGATAAATCTGGGGGCTTAGGATCATTTAAAAGGAAGTCCAAAGCTACTTTGGAGATTTCCAAAGTCGTAGAGGATCATTTTGTGAAGGCCTTAGAACAAAATTTGGAAAGTCTTACTAAAACATGACCATTGTTCCTGCATTTGCTGACAAGTACACGGATGTACCTTTGCCTATACATCCAGTCATGAAGGTGGTCGACAAATTTGAAGTATCCAACATCAAGTTCATGTCGTCTGAAAATCCTACTCACCGCATCCAGGAGTTCATACGACTGGCGCCGCTCAGCAGGATTGATGTTGACTTATAATCTACAGTCTTCCCATCCGCCCTAGATGGAGAAGCCAAAGTATGGCACCATGCCCCGTCACTTCAAGTCAAGGCTGACTATAATGAGTTGTTTAAGGCCTTTATCAATCACTACAGCCGTATCTAGAAGAAGCAGGCCATAGTGGATGACTTAACGACCATGAAGCAAAGGGAAGACGAGTCCTTCCTGGATTACTTCGAAAGGTGGCACATCAAGTTGTCTCACATTAATGAGACGATACCCTTGCACTTACAGCTATCCACCTTCAAACAGAGTCTCAAGAGTAGCCTGACTCGACACTTGGGATACCATGTGATCAAGGACTTTGACTACTTGAAGGACCTTTGCGTCCAACTCGAGACCATGAATAATGAAAAGGTCGCCGCCCAAGGATGGAAGAATTCCAGTCCTAATAGGAGGGCTACTAGTTCACCCAACCACCCTTCTAAAAGCGATGAGACTACTGTGATTCAGTCAAGAATCCAACTAAAGTACGACTAGTATACCCCACTCGACACTACTTACGTCGATGCTTTGGCCTATCTCTTAAGTAAAAACCTGATTGAGTTGCCTTTACCGAGACCAGAGCCAAAAACGAAGCACCCAAGCTGGGATGACCATGCATTCTATAACTATCACATGTGTAAAGGACATGACACCGAGAAGTGCTGGACCTTAAAGAATAAGATTGAACGTATGATCCGATCAAGTAAATTTCCCCTACCGAAAGCAGCATAGAAAGCCAACTAGGGCAACGACCCTCCAGGAGCAGTCAACAGGGAAAGGCAATACCGCAAGAAAGGGACTTTGAAGTTAGCTAAGGTCTCAATTCCTTTGAGCATTCTGTTTCAGAGTCAGTTAGAGGGGCATTGAGTCGGTCTTTGATATGCTTGTCTTTTGAATTCAATAAGATGCATCTATTTGATTGTGATTGTTTGAAAATCTCGTGCTTGTACTCTTGAGTTAAATAGCTTCTTCACCCATTCGTTATCCTTAACATTCAAGTCTGACATATCCATCTATCATCACCCTCATATACCCTTCCATTCATCAAGTTTGTCATCCTACGAATCCAGGGTTTAAAATAAAATTAAAGAAAAGAGGAAAAAAGAAGAAAAAAAAGAAGGAAAAAAATAGACAAGACAGTCTATATTCATCGAGCAGGCTGGGAAAAAGGAGAGAAGTGATTGGGAACTTACTAAGATCTCTTAATCCTTAAATAAGGATGCTTTTACTTTTATGAGAAAATTTTTCGATTCTTTAAGTATCCTAAGCTTATAAATTCATTTAGAGACATTCACCTTGGTTTGAAATATACAAATTATACTCAACCGGAGATGTCCACCAAGTCCATAAGTGGGAAAAGGTCACTAGAATGACCTGGTATGCCAGACGACCATGCTAAAGTAAGGCCAGTGGCCTTTTGGGCCTACTTTCCAAAAAATAGGCAAGAAATTGACTATGAGCGTCTGACCTTACTCAATTTCTGAACCATATTTTATCTTTTGGCACTTTGATTCCAACCCTAAGACAAGTATTCCTTTGATTAATCAAACTGAAGTAAAGATCCAAAAAATGAATTATACAAGTTATGATAAAACAATGAGAGCACTAACTGGTGATGGTCTTATGACTAATTTTCCTTGAGAGCATCCGGTGTATGGGAACTCATTAGATTGAAGGATCTTTTAGTCCCTTAAAGTATGTCTATATGAGTTCTTTGTAATTTTGCGCATCATGGTTGATCCATGATGCTGCAACTATCATCTCATATGATAAATTCTTTATCATTAGTAAACTTCTGATTTACTAGCGTATGTGCTTTAATTGGATTTTATTGTATAGTATAACCTAACGGATAATGATGATTATTTTTCCAACACACATCTTTAGTACAAGTTAAATTTTGTAATGTGTAAATATTTGACATTGTTTTCATTAATTGTCTCAAAATGATTTCTATTTCCGCTAATATCTGTAGGCACCAATTTTCCATCAAACCCAAGGAGGAGAAATCAAATTGACCCACATTACCAGTACTGGACGAGTCGAAAGGTTTGCTTAAGCTTAAAAATGCACCTAAGGGGCAAATTTAGCTATTCCTAAGATCCATTTAATTTAGCAAATCATATCACCTAATTAACTATAAATAATTAGGAAGAATAAGAAAAGAATTAATTAAGATAATCATGTCAGAAACGGGAAAAATCGAAAAGAAATATTCAAAAAAATCTAGACCATAACCGGTCGGTTACGAATTAAGTCCTCCAGAATGTAACCGGTCGACTGCTTTTCGTGAATATGAATCGTACTTATCATAACTGGGCGGTTACACTAAGGAGAAGTCAGATTCCTTTCGACCACATTATAATTAAAAATTAGTTCTATTTTTGTAAATTCTAATTATTCACAATTAAAATAATAAACATGAATTTAAGGGTATGATTAAAGCAAATTAAATAAATCAAAGAGTCGCCGGTCAGTTTTAAAGGAAAACTAACAAACTGAAATAAATAAATAACTCTTGCCTGCGAACCTGGATCAGGTTCGGGGGTAAGGTTACAGACCCAAGACAATTGATTCCTCGAGCCTTCTTGCTTTAACTAACGCGATCCCGACTAAAACTGAATTAATTATAGAATGGGAGGAAGAAGTAGAATAAATTTATTTCATTAATTTAATTATTATACATGTAAAATAAAAGGGAAAATAAAGAATGAGAATAAAAAGAATTACAATTTATACATATATAAATCATCAGAATAAGGCCTACGTAATTGAATTGAAACAAAAGCAAAATAATAATAACAAAAACACTAACCTCAGGACACTAATAATACAGATAGCACACATGGAGAAAAAGGGAGAGAAGAGAGAAGAATTTCCTTAGTGTCAACACTCCTAGGAAATTCTAGGGAGAGGAATAGTGGAGGCTGAAAGACCCTAATTATACTGGTGATGTGTGAATAAAATAATGGAAAATAATGGAAAATAATGGTTTGCGGATTAAAGCATTTGAATTCGGGTTGGATTTGGAAGTGGAATATGTGTCATACTGTTTATAACTTGTTAATTTGCTCACCTACTGACACGACCCTGATTTCCCCGATGATTATTAGTGTCATGATTTGTCGTATTTGCTTCAAGGAATGGGGCAGAACGAATGGGACAGATCTCATGATTTTTCGTTAAGAGCTCGTTATTATGCTCAACTACAAGCATGCAAGATATTAGTTCTAAATACTTTTTAAAACTCTTTTCACGATATTGTTGTTGTAAAATCAAGTTGTTTGTGTGAAAAGTCGGGAATGTTTTCTACAATAGATCTTTTTCGGATTTTCCCAAAGTCTAAAAGGGTCTTCAATAGTAAACTACTCTATTTTGAGAAATTCATGGAGATAGTGGCGTAGGAAGATCATAGCTTCGGCCTTGTCTTGGTCAGTTGCTTGATGGTCACTTTTAATTGTCTCTCCTAAGCCTTTGGCTGTGAAATGAATTTGAGCGTCAATAACCCATGCCAGATAATTATCTCCAGATTATTGGAATTATTTCAAGAGTATAAGAATTTTATATAGCATAAGAAATCGTGTGGAACAAGTATAAGGATCATATATAAGATAAACATCAAGAATATGATCAACACGAGTTTTAATGGCTAAGAAAAACGATCTTGTGGAACAAGTATAAGCAAGAAAACCGATCCCGGGCTCAACACGGGTCATGTTGAGGCAACACGGACCGTGTTGGAACCCAGGATATGTTTTAATGGCTAACGACTATATAATCTTATGTATTAAGTGTATGCTATCAATATTAAGTCCGATATTATATGTATTCCAACAGCTATATTAGTTGACCAAGTCAAGGTCATAATCCATCATTAAGGACCTTAATTATGCCTTTGACTAAGGGCTGTAATTAGGGTTGGATTAGGTGTGGAAGTCTCCTATAAATAGGAGACATTCCCAAGCCTTTTGAGAGCATCACAAGCATCAACTTCTTCATTCTATAATCACATCCTCTCAAGTATAGACTGCAACTATACTTGAGAGAATCAAGTGAGAAACCTATGTCTTGAGTGCAACAAGAGCTAAGTTTTATCCCTTGAACATTTACGGTACAGTAAATAGTTTTTAAGGAAAATGTATTTGTCCATGACTCTTAGCAATATCCAAACAAGTTAACCATTTGGTTATTAAGTCATATCTCCATCTTGTCATACATACCGCAAGAAGATCAAGAGCCAAGCCAAGCGAGGATTATGAAGATTCAAGCCGGTGTCAAACATCATTTTCCCAACACAGATATGTAAAGGACAATGAACTCGAGTTTTGCCAAATTCAACATGGTAAAATAATATGTTAGAGAGAAAAAAAAAACAATACTTCAAACTTTTCCATGTCCAATATGCATTTTTCTTTTTTTTTTGAAAAAGGCGTAATCATCGATTTAATATTAATACATATTTTACTATACAGACCCATACCAATTTGACTTGAGTAGATTTGATGACACAACAAATCATAAAAATGTTTGGACACTATCGATGAGATGTTATATTAGTAGCTAGGTACTTTTGATCCACATACAAGATTATGCAAAATTTTAATATTAATGGTTGAGTGAAGTTCTTGTTCACCATTGAGATTAGAAGGAAAAAGTTTAAATATCAGAGTGAACTTTTAGTCAACAACGAAATTAAATAAAATTTTCAATATTAGAGTGAACTTCATGTTCACTAATGAAGTTGAATAATAAATTTCGATATTGGAGTGAACTTTCTTTCACAAATGAAATTTGACATATGTTGGATGGAGGGGATCAATACTGATGATGGGGCAGAGTGATGCAGGACTAAGTCAGTCGTTCAAGCCGAGTTATTTGCTATTTTTTTATCTATTTTGGAGGCTCAACGCTGAGCATTTACGGAAGTGGTGATATGGTCGGACTCCAAGTCGGGTGTGGATATGTTGCGGAGACCACTAGAGGCATCGGTGGAGTGCAGAAGCTTTAGTAGTATTATGTACGAAACTTTGTGCAGAGTTTACCAAGGTGAGGGTGCTTAAGGTGGATCGACGAGATGTTCAACCGATGCATGTCTTGGCGAAACAAGCGAAGCAGCGGAGTCCAAGGATCGGGCGTTGGTTTGTTTTTTTATTTTCTTTGTACTAACCGTATTGTGTTTCAGTGTTGTCTAGCCTGGCAAAAAAAAATATTGGACATATATTAAAGAGAAAGATATCCAACTAAACAACACAAAAGTCAATATAAATAAAAATTACATTAAAGGCAAGTGTCGATAAAATTGGCCTTTCATATCAAATCAAATATGAACTCAATTTATCCGAGTCAAACCTATTGTATAATAGGTATTATTTTGCTATAAAGAGATGTAATTAACTTATGGAATTATATTAGTTACATAGCTCATTGCATGTAGAAACACTAACAAGATCAATCAATATTAGCCACATAACTTTTAACCAACGGATTATACATAAGATAATTCATAACTTATTGATACTACCAGTTTCATAATTGGTTACACAAGATAGTATATCGGTGGAGAGTGCAATTGGCATCATCAAGCCAACAAGTGTTTGGTGAAGTGTGCCATTAACAAATAAGAAGTGGTTTAAAAAGTATGATGAATTGATCATTATAGGGTTTTTGGATGATAGTATACCAACCTTTGGGGGTGTTCGATTGTGATATACCAACTTTTACTATTGGACAGCAATATCCCTGACCTTTATACCTAGGTGACATTACTATACCAACAGTAACTAATGAGGTGACGAACCATTCTCCATGCACGGTAACATGGCTGGCGAACGGAAAAAAATTGTCCCAAGCCAATAACCTCATTAACCTCTTAGGTTTTCTCACTAACCCACATTACAAGACATTGGTTGGTTGTGTTTCACGTCAATATGAAGACCGGTTCACCACCCTGTTAGTCACTGTGTAAGGGCCGATTTTTTTTAACATAGGTTAGTGAGAAAAATGGAGGGGTTAACGAAGTTATTGGGCAATTAAGGGCCACTTATTTTCCCTCCGCCTATCACGTCAGAATCGAGATCAATTAACCAGTTATCACCCCCTTAGTCACTGTTGGTATAATAATCTCACCTAAGTATAAAGGTCAGAGATATTGTTGTCCAATAGTAAAGGTCGGTATATTACAATCCAATAGCCCCAAAGGTCAGTATATTGTCATCCAATATCTCATCATTATAAGTCCAATCAATATTACGTGTAAAGACCAATTGGTAATTTACATATTGACATATGGAATAATTAACATTGTGTTTCCTGTGCGGTTGATTCACACGATGTCTCAAATGTTTACTCTAACTTTATCCTTTAACATATCTTGATAGACATTGCCTATACGGACCCCTATCCAACACTCCTGCCTTTATTTTTTACAACATTGATTGTGAGTCGATTTCAATTACTCCTTGCTGGATCTGGTTCCTCGAACCTATCTCTATGGCAAACAGAATCGCCTTGAGTTCAACTAATTCCACTTCCCAGCAGGCCTCATATCTTTGTCCAAGTGCTTAGAGAAAGTCCCCTCGTGTTGTTCTAGCCACATAACCCACCGTCACAATACCTTCCTCAGAGTTAATGGTTGCCTCACAATTGATTTCAACTCTCTCCTCCATCCCCTCCAGCCTGTTCTATTCCTTTGGGCCGTTAATTTCTTTCTTCGGGATTGTAGTCGGAGAAAAACCAAACAATTCTTCCCAATTCTTTCTGCCATAAACCCTACATTTAGTCCCCTTACGTTATGAATGTAGTCGTTCCTGGCCCACCATATGCTCCACAAACCGTAGCAAATCAAGAAGACTTCCTCCTCTTGGTTTTAACAAAATTGTCGAACTAGTCCCTCAAATAGGCCTCCTCACACTTGAGAATCTACTCCAACCCTAAACACCTCAAACTTCCCTAACCCACGGACATGTTGGAAATTTGTGTGATTTAAAATTAATCTGTTGACCTATTAATATTGTTTGATGTCCACCTATACATCGGTAGTAACTTTTAGTTACGTACCACCTTTTGGGCTCACTCAATTATATAATATTAAACTTTATAAATTATTTTTCAACTCCTTTTTGTTTTATTTCCTCCTTTTATTTGACTTGATCTAGTCTTTTATTTTACTAAATTTGGTGTTGTGGGTTGGTAAATTGGTTTACTATTTTTCCTCTATGTAAACTTGATTATTTGACCAATTTTCCTATTTTGGAGGGATGATGGAGTAATCTTAGGAACCTTCCCTTGTTTGTAGCTCTTGGGGGTTGACACTTTCCATGATAGCCACGACTTGAGCAGGGGCGGAGCCAGAAAATATTTATTAGGGGGGCCAGTTTATTAATATTCTTGTCAACTTTATCATAGATTTAATCTTCAAATTATTTATTTTTACTTGTTTATTGAACTTTTATCCAAACTCTTTTATGGTCTTTCACGTTCAACCTAGTAGAACTATGTATCTTTAAAATATATTAAAATATTTATAACTTTAGTACTTCATATATATATAATATAAAGTGAGATAAAAAAACATACGTATAAAACAAAGATGAAATAAATATTATAATTCATAAAAGGGTTAAATATTTACAACTTTAGTACTTCATATATATTGTATAAAGTGAGATAAAAAAAACACACGTAAAAAACAAAGATGAAATAAATATTATAATTCATAAAAGGGTTAATCAAATTATAAAAAAAATAAAAGAAATAATATAATAGAAAGTTAAATGAATGAATAAGCAAACTGAGATGGCTTTTCAAACATGAAAATCACCACCAAAATCAATGGAACTATAATTGAGCCTACTAAGGTTTGAACTAGAGACCAAAGGATGCAACATATCCCCCTTACAAAGCAACAACCGTGTAGCTATAAGATTAATCATGCAAACCTTTACACCGGTTACTACATATAAGCTTCCTGAAGCATCGGGGGTGTCGTGGCCTCCGCCACCCCCCATCATCTAGCTCCGCCCATGGGCTAAAGCAATTGAGTGGTGGTGAATTTCTTTCACTATAAATTCAGGTTGGATGAAGCAAACATTAGTGTCAAAAACTTTTTTTTTTTACCCCATTGCTTCCATGCTTTACATGTGATTAGTTTTCAAACTTTGTCAAAATTTGAGTGTTTAATATCTCTCAAATGATCTTATGATAATTAATTTGAGAAACTCTCGTTACTAGACTAATAATTTTGAGCGTTGGGTATCTATTGGTTTGAGATTCTCTCTCGCTGCATCCGAAGAGAAGTGACGGATTGTTGAATCTCGGGAGAAGGTTGTATTTGAATTATTTTAGCAGTGCAATGGGGGCATTCCTTCTCTAAAGAGAGTGTTTTTACACGCTTCGACCCAGGCTACTTCTAGTCTCTTTATCTCATTCACTCTATTAATATTTTTTTATTGATGTTATTTTGTACAGTTTAATGTAATTTTCTATGTATTCGGCATGTTTACATAAATAATAATTTTGTTATAATATGTTTGTTGGATTCCAAACTAATAGAAAGTTCTCCACTATATGTGTTGTGTTTTAATTTTCGGAATAATTTTCCAACAAATTTAGAGAAGGAACGTCTACTTTATGTTAATTTGGGTTTTACGTGTATTTACATGCCTTTCTGTGATGCTTTTGTTATGCATGATGAAGCAAAATAGACAAGTTGATGCTATTGTCGTTTATCATGGATAGTTTATTGAAATTATCATCAACTATTGCTTTCTGTTAACGCTTACGTGTTGCAGTACAATTACTTCCAATGCATGGGATAGAAACCAATGTTGTTGGCAATTTTTTTTTTATTAGCCTTAAAAGGTGTTTCACTTGGATAGCAAGTATATCTTTGTTTCTCTCGTTAATTTTGGACATAATTGTCTATGTAAATAAGAAGTATGAATATTGTAAGAGTGGTTTCAATTTGTGGCTCCAAAAGAATGTTTATCACTGTTTTATTATTAGTATGATTGTGGGCATGTGGCTATTTATCGTTTAATGACTTGCAGTTTTGTTTAACTTCATGAATCACTCTCATATGAATAAACAATACGATAGAGTATTTTTAAATCAGCTTTCATATTTGATGCTATGAATGTTGACGATATAACTTACTCTTGTTTATTTTGTGAATTTATTCTCTTATGAACTAGAGGCTATAAATAATGAAGGTTGGAGGTAAAAGTTCACCCCTTTATGCAAGACTGTTGCTGTCTATATATATCTGTCAATGAATGGAGTGAGACAAAGATGGATGATGCCAGATCTTAATTAGTAGGACTTGATGCATCAAGAATGTTGAGATGATAAATCAAAGCAGGCGAAGAGAATAGTTGATCAACTTAAAATGGAAATTAGCTTTTAAGCTAATCAAATCATCGGGGGGAATGAGACTAAAACCTAAATTAAGTCAACACAGTGGAAACCCGTCTCCAGAGGTATGGCGATCCCATGAACGGAGTTCAACGGGTAAAAACGAAGCTGCTAGAGGTTGACTTGGAAGAACACAATTTGCAATATATGCAATATTTTCCAACGGGTGTTCCCGGGTCTCATTCCTATGATGATGGTGCTCTTCATGTGACGTTTGAGGGTGAGGATATATTCCTCTTAATGAGTCCAAAGGTATACATTTGTGAGGTGGTTTAGTCACAAATCACCTTTGAAGGATTCACCTAAGTGAGTGTGGCGGTGGGGTCGTCGCTGTGGGAAATTAGGCTACTCCCTAATGACACTCATGATACAAGATTCGTGCACATGACCAAAAAGCGCCCCACAGATAGAACCTTGGTGATACCCGTACCATGTGTGAGGTGGTTTGAAATCCGGTCAAAGGGAACTTAGTTCAAGATATTATACCACTAATGTTTCTTCGGAAGGATAGCCATTTACACTAAGTGTAGGTTCAAACCCGGAAGGTACCTACACCTATTACATGGTATTATATGCTCATTATATATTAATCTATTTTTAAACTGCTTATTTTATTGAGTTTATTAATTTTAAATCACGTGGGTGATTGTTGGAAATTTGTCTGATTTAAATTAATCTTTGACCTATTAATATTGTTTGATGCCCACCTATATGGGTAGTAACTTTTAGTTACATATCATCATTCGGGCTCACTCAATTATATAACATTAAACCTTATAGGTTATTTTCCAGCTCCTTTTTGTTTTATTTCCTCCTTTTATTTGACTTGATCTAGTCTTTTGTTTTACTAAATTTGGTGTTGTGGGTTGGTAAATTGCTTTACTATTTTTCCTCAACGTAAACTTGGTTATTTAACCAATTTTCCTATTTTGGAGGGATGATGGAGTAATCTTAGGAACCTTCTCTTGTTTGTAGCTCTTGGGGGTTGACACTTTCCTTGATAGCCACGACTTAAGCAATTGAGTGGTGGTGAATTTCTTTCACTATAAATTCAGGTTGGATGAAGCAAACTTTAGTGTCAAAAACTTTTTCTTTATCCCATTGCTTTCATCATTGCATGTGATTAGTTTTCAAACTTTGTCAAAATTTGAGTGTTTAATATCTCTCAAATGATCTTATGATAATTAATTTGAGAAACCCTCGTTACTAGACTAATAATTTTGAGCATTGGGTATCTATTGGTTTGAGACTCTCTCTCGCTGCATCCGAAGAGAATTGACTGGTTGTCGAATCTTAGGAGAAGGCTGCATCTGAATTATTTTACCAGTGCAGTGGGGGCATTCCTTCTCTAAAGAGAGTGTTTTTACACGCTTCGACCCATGTTACTTCTAATCTCTTTATCTCATTCACTCTATTAATATTTTTTTGTTGATGTTGTATTGTACAATTTAATGTAATTTTCTATGTATTCGGCATGTTTACATAAATAATAATTTTGTTATAATATGTTTGTTGGATTCCAAATTAATAGAAAGTTCTCCACTATATATGTTGTGTTTTAATTTTCGGAATAATTTTCCAACAGGACATTCACTAAACACGTGTCTTAGAATCTCCTCCCTCCCTTGACATATGGTTTAATCGGCTCAAGGGGGCACTATGTCACCTATCTAGGTCACTCATAGAGGGGAGTACGTTCCTCATCAGTCGCCACATAAAGCCTTTGATTCGAGGATGAGCATTGATTCTCCAAAGCTCCTTCCAAATGTTTGCGCCTTAGGTACTTGAAAATGATTGACAATCTTGCAGTCTTATGAGGTGATATAAACTTTGGATAGAATATTCATCGTTGTTTGTGAATAACCTCCTCATAGAGTCCTCCCTCTCCACCAAGGGAAGAGGGGCTGAGAGGATTGCGTGGGCCTCCCGTCTTCAAATGTTTGGCTAATGAGCGTCGCATTCCATCGCAGAGGATGGTCATCCTCCGTTAATTTTTCATGCATCAGCCCTCCTTCCCATCCAGGACAATTCCAATCAAATGGTTGTGCCCCACTTTAATCAACTTATCCTACCAGATTCACACCCTTGACTCCATTTCCTACGGTCCATCCAAGCCCCTTTATCAATAGATATCTACCCTCCATAAGGCTTCTCCAAATAAAACTGGGAGAGTGTCCTAATTTTGCTGTAAAAGTATCCTCTTTAGGAAAATAGCGGGCTTTCATAACTAGCCTAGCAAGAGATTCAGGGGCACCGAGGAAGCGCTAAACTTGTCTGGCCAATAGAGCTAGGTTGAAGCGTTCCATCTCCTTTAATCTGAGGCCTCATGTGTCCTTTGGATTGGTACATGGAATGAGGTTGTGAGCTTAAAGATGCTCATGGCGTATGTTGGGATCGCTTGGATGACTGCATTGATCATTATCTCCCTCCCTGCTTGAGAAATCAATTTCTCATTCCACCCGTTAAGCCTAACCCGCACCTTCTAATAGAGTTCTACAAAAATGATTTTTTTTATCTTTCGATGATGGTTCATTGGCCAAGATATTTCTTGTGGGATGGCATTTCATTCATATCCATGACCCCCAGGATTCGCTCCTTATCTGTCTCCTCCACATTCACACTGAAATAAATCTCCGATTTATCCAAATTAACTTGTTGCCTTGATAACTCCTCATAATTCTCCAGAATCCGCTTCAGCGTCTCCACTTCTTGTGTACAAACCTTGAGGAAAAAAGATACTATTGTCGGCAAATAGCAAGTCGGTGATTATCGGTGCTCTTTTGCAAATCTTCAAGCCATGAATACTCGAGGTTGAAATGTTGGAAATATGGGGCAACATGGTCATTTGCACAAGATGGGGGATCACTTGGATAGCTAGGAGTCGGGGGTTAAACTCGTCTTCCCTTAAGACTTATTCACAGGACCGTGAATAGATTTAAGGGTAAAACCTAACATCTTGTAAGCAAACAAGATCTCTCAAGAACTCTCAAGAAGTTGCTGCAATTCAACACCTTATGAGTTGTGTTGAAACTCTCTAGGAAGATAGAAAGAAGAAATTGAGGTGTGTTGGATGAATGAAATTCAACCACTATTTATAGGGGTTGGAGCATTCAAATCCCATTCAAACTTCCTAATCAATATAGCATGATTTGGGGGCTTTGTCTATGGGATTTCAATCATCATTAAGGGGTTAATCTTGACTGAGAATATCAGTCAAGAATAATCCCAAAAGATGCCTTATACATTAATACCCGATGTTAAAATCAAGGGATTTTGAAAAAGGGCTTAACTGGGCATCAACACGGTCTGTGGTGGCCTCAATACGACCTGTGCTGAATCAGCACAGTCTGTGTTGTCCCAGTGATCCTTTTTCTAACTCTCTGGACACCAATATGACCCGTGTCACACCTGACATGGTCCGTGTTGAGTCCATTTTACTTGGTAAGCTAGATTTTGACATTCCCAATCAATCCTTAGCTTATAACTTGTTCTCTTATACCTCTTAACTCTTGAAAAACTCAAACATGAAACCCCACCGAATATAAGCACACTCAACCCCTCTGACACAAGCAACAATAGATATGGCGAGATAGGACCGCACTAGTGTCGCCCAATTGCCTGCCATTGACAATGAACGAGTAAGTAACCATTTCAATGCACTTCATTAAGAGGGCCACGATAGCTTTAAGGAATCCAATTCTTCCATCACCACCTTCAAAAATCCCCATTCAAGTCTATCGTACGCCTTTCTCATATCGAGCTTGGCGGCGATCCACCCTTTTCTCCGGATCTTTTTCCTCTTCAGAAAGTGGGACGCCTTAAAAGCAATAATCACATTATCTGAAATCATCCTTCCTAGGATGAGTGCCGATTGTTTTTCATTAAAGATGTTATTTAGAATTGGTTTGAGGCGGTTCGCAATAGCTTTAGAGACCCATTTGTATACTACAATGCAAAGAGCAATTGGGCGGAGATCATTCATTTCCCTAGGCTTCTTTGTTTTAGGAATGAGTGTTACCACTGTATGATTTAGAGAGTTTGACATATTACCCCCACTGAGGACCCACAACACTAGGCCACTCACATCATTCCCTAACACCCTCCAATATTTTTTGATAGAACATTGCACATAACTCGTCCATCCCTAGGAAGGGAGCCGTATGCTTCAATGTAATCCGAACTTCCTCCCTAGTGAAAGGACGAATGAGATTTTTTTATTGTTCTTCTGTTACTCTGTCCCATAACTCCGGAGGTTGAACTCTTTATAGGTTGGGTCTACTCAAGGAAAAAAAGCTTCTATAGTAATCTACAACGATTCCTTGGATCGCTTCATGCATGTATTAGTTTATTAATTAGATGCAATTTTGATGTCAATCGGAAAGGAAACATGGCATTACCCATTATTACCATAAGTAATACTAAGGATGTTTGTAATTCATGTCATAGAATATGGAAAATAAAGAACAAAACAAGCCTTGGTGCTTTTAATGATTAGAGATTGGTGCTAATAATGTATTATACAAATATGAATCTAAGAACTCAATAGAGAGAAGAATAATTTTTACTCAAGGGAGCAATTACTATTAAATTTAAAATTCAAGAATAATTTTTAAATAAGATAAATATAAAATTAATTAGCGGGAAACATAGATATAAAACTAATTATTACACAATGGAGTGCACGGGTTTATAATTAAAAAAATATATACATATGAGAGTGAAGGTGAGCGCAAGAGTGAAAAGATGAGCCTATAAAAAATGTGCACACTTTATTAAAATTGAATATATTTTTATTATTTTTAAAGTTATTAACTCAGTATTGAACCAATTTTTGGGTTCGATATGTAAGAATATAGTTGTCACTAAAAATCTTAGCGGTAATGATGTCAATTATACTTAAATTTAGTCCAAATATAATATTCCACCTATTTCAAATTTAGTTTTAGATAGGGGATTAATTTTGGTCATCCCGCCATAAATACGAAGAAACACACACAAAAAAGAAAGGAATTGGACATACTCCGGCGGCCTTCAGCATCATTGACATTTACTCCGAAACACAGTCACGTCAACGTATACGTACATCACAAACGTTACTACAAAAATAAAAAACCCCATTCGCCCTTCCGCAACCGCAACCAACATCTTCAAGATTATGAGGATTAGGTAAGACTAACATGGCTTTACCACTTGTCATTTTCTCATTGGATCTTAAGTCTGCCCGCCCAAAAGCGCAAAACTCCCCACCTATAAAACAACAAATGCAAATATAATAAGATATTAACTTAATCACCCGAAATTCCACCAAAGAAATAAAAAAAGGAACAAAAAAAATCCAGCAAAAATAACGCTCACACTCTCTCTCTCTCTAGCTGGATGCTGTTCGCATTCAAAACACACACTCTCTCTCGCTCTTCACATTCTCTGTCTATTTCTACTCTTTAACTCTTTCTCTCTCATAAAAGCGGATTGGGAGGAAAAATTGGTTCCCCTTTCACAAGGGAGAGAATTCTTGAAAGGTAAGCTTCAAAAGCTGAACAAACCCTAACTCAGCGATTCTAGAGGGTGAGCACATTTTGCTCTCACTGATGTAGAATTGCTCGATCCTATGAGTTTCAGATTCTGTCAACAATGTTCGGATAATTCTTTTCCAGGTTTGTTGTGTTTGCGCCTTTTCTTTTTTGGTCATTTGGCTGAATTTCGGTGATTGTTGATCAGTTTTCAGCACAATCTGGTGCTTCAGTGGACTGATTTTCTGTTCATTTTCGTTTTGGATTTTTTTTGTTAGGATTTTGAGTGGTTGAGAGTGTCAATGGCGTCGAAGCAAGGGCCGAGATCGAGGAAATCGGTGAATTCTGCATCGTCTTCTACAACATCGTCATCGAAGCAGTTTCTAGAAACTTCAATTGACGGCGGTCAGAGTTCGCCGGCGTCCTCGTCGACGAGGAGTAAGGCTCATCAGTACTTCTACTCCGAGAATGCAGCTCTTGAGGCTGAGCGGTTGAAGGAGAATGTCACTGTTACAGTTCGCTTTCGCCCTCTGAGGTGATTTTCTAGCTACTTTTAGTTGTAGCAATTGCGTCTTTTTTACAACATCAGCAATGGCGTCTTTTTAAAGAAATTATATAGTTTTTTGATTAAATTTTGGTATGTTTTTGTGGTGGTGGAATTAGTCCTAAGGAAATCAAGCAGGGTGAGGAGATTGCGTGGTATGCAGATGGCGAGACAATTGTGAGGAATGAGCATAATCCGTCCATAGCTTATGCATATGGTAATTTTCTATTTTGTTTGCTTGCATGAATCAGCATTCTTGGTGGAAACTTATGGCATTTTGCTTAGTATGCAATTTTAAATGAGTGAGAAGCTTTTGTTGCTCCTTTTAGCATTTGGAAGTCTTGTAAGGTGTTCTATTGGCATACGATTATGCAGCTGTCACCGATGCAATTACTTGACATAAATTTATGGCCTTTGTGCCATAATTAACTAATTGTCTAGTAAGCATGTGTCGCTGTTAGAAGGCTTTTTATGGAAGTCTCAGCGTCTCCGAAAGATTTAATGAGTCATTAATTGATTACTACAATGTGATTATGCCGAATGTGTTAAATCTACTTTTTGTTTGGTTTGCGCTGCTTTTGGTGGGGGTTCATTTGTACATTTTCTTATAGCTATGGGCTGTGCGCTTTACTTGCTTATGAGAGAATAGTACATTTACTATGCTAGTCTTACTTTTTAAGGCTTGTTCTATTTTAGCTATAATTTAGATTAAGGGAAAGATTGAGTAGAAGTGCTGAGGTTCCATTTGAAAAGCATTCCTCTTGTCTGACTAGTCAGTGTGCTTGGAGGGACCTGTAATGCTGTCTGCTCATCTTGTTAACTTTATCTACAAAGCTTTGGTTGCAGTTGTTGGATACCATTCAAAGAACTCTTAGATTGGCACTTAGTTAGGTGATGGAAATTGTAATATTCTTATCCCAAATGTTAGCTTCAATTGTAGAAAACACCTTACTAAAGTAAATCACGAGCTAGGGAAGGGTTTGGTGCAATGTGTCATCTTTCTTCGAATGTTTGTTTCTTTCCCCCCTTCTAATCTTTGATCTCTCTGTTGAGGCAAAATCCGAATCAAGAAATAAAAACCTATATCCAATTTCTGTGGTGTTGAGGTGACTTGTGGCATTTCCAATATTCCCTATTGTGCTTCTTTTAACGTCTGCATGAAGTCACTCTTCAATGTTTGTAGACAGAGTATTTGGACCCACAACCACAACACGCCATGTTTATGATGTCGCTGCGCAGCATATTGTCAATGGTGCTATGGAAGGGATAAATGGTAATTTGCAAGTTACTTTTTATTATGAGCTGTATTTGATGGGGCTTCACTCAGAGGCGTTGCTTCAGAAATTGGCATAGGCACTCTGTTATCTGATAGCTGAGTCTGTTATAGTTCTTTTACGTGTGTAAAATTCATGGGTAACTTTTGGTAACTTTTGGTAATTTTGGTAACTTTTGTCAAATTTATCCTAATATATCAAAATTAATTTCTTCTTTTGTTCTTTAACTTTGGTAAGTTTTGGTAAATTTTGATAAATTTAGGTAAAAATTGATAAATTCGATTTACCCATGAATTTGATAGGCACAATATTATATTGTCAACTTTTTCTAATGAAGCTCGGTAGCCTTGCTGTTTTGCATAGATGGTCACCCTGAAGTTGTACATGTCTTCTGAACAATTTACTTAAATTGCTCTAAGTCTATTTGTCAGTCTCTGCTTATGGTCTCTAAATTTTTTCAGTTTTATGATTTTACTGCAGTTTGTTTCACTAAAAAAAATCTTGCGAGTTTTTCCATACTGAATTGCTCTTTGTTTGCATTTTGTTTTACGAAAAATCTTGTAAGTTGGTTTTTCCTGCCCCCTTCCCTTTGTTCTAGTTATTATTATTATTTGGATGGTTAAGTCATGTTGACTATTTTGGGCACTGAAAGGCTGAAGTTAATGTTCTTTTGGCAGGCACTATTTTTGCATATGGAGTGACCAGCAGTGGAAAGACTCACACTATGCATGTGAGATTCATCAACTATGTCTTTTCTAAGTAGTTTATTTACTGTTTTGAGGATGAATGGCAATTCATTTGGATGATAGTACCTTGGAGCCATCTGAGATGCTGAATGCATATAGTTGAGGGTAATTGTGGTGTGTGCGACTGTTCAAATCACATAGATGTACTATATCCTTATAGTTGAGGATAGCAGTGGTGTGTGTGTTTGTTCCCCCTTTCTTGGGAACTGATCGTAGCTCAAGTCTAGAATGACCGGTGTGTTTTTTTTTTTTTTTTTTTTTTGTGTGGGTGGGTTGGGTTGGGGGGGATCCTTTACCTACTTTCGGGAAAAAATGTTTGGAAGCACTTGTTCTTCTATATGTTTGATATATATATATATATATATATTATAAACTATATGGAAGTATTGATTGGAGCTGTATTGAATACAATAGTCAATAGGCATACTTTTTACCTTTTGATGTTGCATCGCTGTTGCCTTCAAGTCTCTTGGATTGTACTTTCACTGTAGAGTATCTAATGCCTAATTCTAATGGCAGGGTGATCAGAGGTCCCCCGGAATCATACCATTAGCTGTGAAGGATGCATTTAGTATCATCCAAGAGGTATTTATACCAGTCAATACCCTCACCGCCCCAACAAAGAGAAAAAAAGCATTGTGCTATAGTTTACTGACATTAACCTATATTCATCTCCTAGACCCCCAGCCGAGAATTTCTTCTTCACCTGTCATATATAGAGATTTATAATGAGGTATGCTCTCTTCTTTCTATTTTTCTTGCTCACATTTATAAATCCATTTGGCACTTAGGACAGCTTGCATTAGTGTGCTTCACATATACTCCCCAATCCTCTTTAATTTATCCTTCTATTTTGGAGCTTGTTTTGACTTCATCCGTTGATCTCATATGTTGCAAATAGCCCATCTTTTTTTTCCCCCTGTCTTTTTCCTGGCTATAGGCTTATTACATGGAGTTACGCATGTGATGTTGGTCTACTTTGAAGTTAATATTTTTTGCTGTCTTTTCTTTCAGGTTGTTAATGACTTGTTAAATCCAGCTGGACAGAATTTAAGAATCAGAGAAGATCATCAGGTACTTTCTTGCTGTATATGGATACTCTAATGAGTCTTTGCACTTTGCTTTCCTAGTGTCAGCTGTAAGGGCAGCCATGGAGAGTCCTTGCAGTGAAACTCAGGCAAAATATTTACAAAGTCAAAACTATTTTGTTTTTGTTGCATGGCGAGATTTATTTTGGTAGACTTAATAGTGAATACAAAGAAATAACTAAAATAGTGGAGAAATTTGTTTGATTGACCTTGCAAACAACAATATGTAGCCTGTTTTGTCCCCCACTTGGTGATTGCTTGTGTGCATGTGGTCTAGTTTCGTAATTCCATCTTTGTCATGAATTCACGCTTCATATCTTAGAAGCATAGACACTGATATGAGAGGACATGGCATGGACACGTGATTTTGAAAAATTTTGGGTACGACACGTACAGTGGACATGTAGTGATAAAATTTTTTTGGAGTTCTTGGAGAGGGTTGTTTTTGGATGAAAACAATAGCAATGTTTTTCATAGTGTGCATTCTATGGCTACTAATAGTATAAACCTATTTTGTTATGTTTTCTCTATGTTTGCCATGTGTTTAAGAGTGCCCAAAGGTGTCCGAGAGCGTCGAATAATGTTGTAAATGGATACTTGAAGCCAGATGAAACGTGATCAACAATAGCATGGAAATTTGTGTCTCAAAGGATATTTCTTGATTTGTTTTTATCCAATATAGTACTATTGCTGAGGAACTCACTCATTTTGGTCAGATCTTGTGAGTCTACACAACTATCTACACAACTATTATGTTGAAATTTGCTGTCTTTGACCATATAATCAAAGGTCAGCAGCACTTCAAACTCAATGTTGCCCGACACAACTCAGATCAGTGTAGGCAGAGGTCAAACCTGGCTGGCATAGCTTTTTATCGGCCAGATTTAGTTAGGCTTGACTTCTGAATCTGCCAATATGGCTGAGGCTGGGATGATTATTTCACCCAAAATTAGAAAGCCTGGATTTGTTAGCTTGCTGTTTTTAGCAAGTTCTATTTTGTTTCATCTTGTTGGGAATATTGGGACTCTGTTAAACTGTATATAAACTCTAAATATGGAAGAACATGGGAATATGAAATCTGGATAGATTAAGGTTGCTTATCTAAAATCTCAAATTGTTCGTTGTAAAATCTGAATCAAAGATTGTAGCTCTGGTAGCCATGTAATCCATGATTCTAGAGTATTTTTGCTTTATATATCCTACAAATGTTCATTTATTGTATTTTCTTAGAATTTCTTTTATAAAGCATAACTGTTTTAGTATAAAGTAACAAATTGCTGGTGAATTCTTTTGTTATACAGTAAATTTTTAAAAATTATGTTGGATTTATAAAAGTTGTTTTTGAGTTATAATATCTAATTTGTGATAAAAAATACACAGTACCAGTGTCAACTGGATTTCTAGAAAGAAGAATACAATTCCATATGATAGACTTCCAGTCTTCCACCATGGTAGAACTCATTCACATTCTTACCATCCATGTCGGTTGGGTCATAACACTTTATTTGTTTGTTTATTTATTTTAATTTTTTGTTTTCTTGTTTTTTTTTTTTTAAATTTCAGTCATTCCTGTGTTCAGTTTTCCAGTGGCGAATATTTGGGTAAATGATACGTATTTAGAAATTGAACATTAGCTAGGGAACTGAAACCACTCCAAAGTCCAGATCAAGCCCCCGCCTCCTTAGGACTCAATAGAGTTGCTTTGTTCTGTAGTTTTATTTGTTTATATTTTAATTATTAGTTACAACTCATAAGTTGCTATTATTGTTCTTCTTAGGGAATATTTGTTGAAGGGGTAAAGGAAGAGGTTGTGTTGTCCCCAGCTCATGCATTGTCATTAATTGCTGCTGGTGAAGGTACTTTATGAAACAATGTCCTTTTCTTCAGCACTAAGCCTATGCTACCAACCTGCTCTGGCAGTTTTAGTTATTGACTTATCAAATTCTCAAGCTTCATAATATGAATTTAGCTAATGGAATCTGTTGCTTCTGTGTAGTGGTTTGTATTTTCTGATTTGCTAGAAGTTGAGACTATTGTGTAGTGGTGTGGAGCATGTTCTGTTTTCAATTAATGTCTTACTGTTACAGCACGTCAACACCTGCCATACCTGGCTCTCTCTTAATTTTAGCACATATATATTTATAGTAGATACTTCGTTAAGTACGGTGCTCTGCCCAATCATCATTATTCTACTCCCTCCTTCCCATTTTATCTGTCACCTATTAAATTCTTCACATCCTTTAATGTTCATCTTTGACCAACGATTTCTTACATAATGTTTTATCAAAAATTATAAGATTATATTGTTAGGATAGTATTTTTTGTTACAATGATAGTAGTTTTATACAGTAATTCATTTTATTTAATAAGAAATTACTGCTCAATTTATTTTTTTTAAAAGTTTGATTGACACGAATACCTAAGTGATAGATAAAATGGGAAGGACGGAATATTAGCTTTCTTGCATATGTGCATGGAAAGTCATTTGTAGGAGGCTTCCATTCATGCATCTTTCTCCAGGTTCACAATATTGGCGTACTATCTAGAAGGGGTTATGAAATTGGTGTATGAACGTATCAGCTAACATTGGATAATCACATAGGTCTTGCTGGTGTGGAGGCAGTCTACCATTCAACTTTCTTGCTTATCCCCCTTATTTTTACCATTACCAAAATCTATTAGACTTCACGGCTTGCTTTGTCTGTTCAATTTTTTTAAATCACTATTTTCAGACCTAAAGTGCTATATTCAAAAGAATTCTTTCTTCAGGTCTGGTTAAGTTAGCTGGCCCTTTGCAAGTTCTCTTTTCGTAGACCATTTAATTCGTCATTTTCATGGTTAGTGCATCTAGGCTATTTCATTTTCTTTGGAGTTCTTGTTTGGAGTTGGTTCATTAGATGTTTTACGTTTTTTTTTTAATTTTTTTTGATAAAGGATGTTTTACGTTCTTTAATGGTATGTGTTTAGATATGTGTCTTATGAAGTATATATGTTTTTGGTGACAGAACACAGACATGTTGGCTCTACCAATTTCAATCTTCTCAGCAGCAGAAGTCATACTATATTTACCTTGGTATGTTGTGAAATGTCTAATGCTGTTTCAGATTATTATACAATTAGTTAGTGCTTCTAACCTGCATATGATTCTCATTTTCAAAATTAAAGATATGTGCACTTCTTGATCCTTATAGCTTGTAAGATAGCATGCAGGAGCTGCATTTGTTCTTGGAAGCTTTATATCTTATAAGTTATACCAGCTGCAACTCCTGCTGGTGTTCACCAATCATCATAACCGATAGCAGCCATTTTCGTGGTCATGTTATCTATTTGGTGCCTTGTATTCCCCCTCCCCCCTTTTTTGAGGGTATGGATAGGTTGGTCACAAATGATTCCTCTATGATTTGGTATTTGAGACCATTTGGTTGTGTTTGCCTCTGTGTTCCTGAATATCAAATGTTTCACTTCACTCAAATAAGATGCTTGTTAGGTTTCGAATTTGCTTGAGTAGATGCTGATTCAATGTTTCATTATTATTGCCTGTTCATTGATGCTCACTGAGTAGTCATTACTCATTTACGTATTTGATGCTTGAAGAGACACACTTGCATGGTTTGCTTGACATCTTATGCTTCTTTTGTAGATTTACTCTGTGTGTGCCAATAATGGTTATGGTCTACATGGTCTTCATTGATGATAAATGGAAATCTGTAGATGTTGCATGGTTTATTGTTGTTTAAACCTCCTCCTTTTTTATACCATATCCCCAATATAATAACTAGGCACATGCCAACTTATTTTTCTGTTGTCTGTTAACAGACGATTGAGAGCAGCCCCTGTGGTGAAAACAGTGAAGGAGAAGCTGTTAACCTCTCGCGGCTGGTATGTTTGCATGTCAAACTGTTCTCTTAATAATGTAATTCAGTGTTTAAGCTGTTATCAACTGCCTGTTTGACCCTTTAGTTGTCCCCATTAGCTGAAGCATACGCTGAGAACTTATAGATTTTTCTTTATCTAACTTATACTGCAGCATCTCATCGATCTGGCAGGTTCTGAAAGCTCTAAGGCTGAGACAACTGGGATCCGACAAAAGGAAGGATCCTACATAAATAAGAGTCTGCTGACTCTCGGAACTGTGAGGCTTCTGTCATTATTTGGTTTTCCTGATTGTTTATAGTTGTGAATTTATTTTGGTCTGAAAACACTAGAAATTGCTACCTAACAGTTTATTTTTTTATTTTTTTTATTTTCATGCTTTTAGAAACTTTTTTTTAGTTAGTTGGCTTTTTTCGGAAATTTCAATAATGGGGACATTCATGTGATACATTGCTTTATAGGTGATATCAAAGCTAACGGAAGGAAAGGCTACACACATACCATATAGGGATTCCAAGTTAACTAGGCTTCTTCAGTCCTCATTAAGTGGTCATGGCCGTGTTTCTGTAAGTTTAGCATCATCATCATCACATGTGATATTAAATGTTAAATTTGAGAGTTGGGTTAGGACTAGCGACCTCAGTATATTTCTGCAGATGCTGATTAGCATGAGATGTTTTCTGGTTCAAATACGCAGCTCATTTGCACTGTAACCCCTGCATCAAGCAATACAGAAGAAACACATAACACTTTGAAGTTTGCACACCGTGCAAAGCGCATTGAAATCCAAGCTGCACAGAACAAGGTATTCCTTTTTCCATATGCATTTCACCAGAGATAATATGCTACATTTTCTGAGGGAAATTTATTTGTATGCAGATTATTGATGAAAAATCACTAATAAAGAAGTACCAAAATGAGATTCGCTTACTAAAAGAAGAACTAGATCAGTTGAAGAAGGGCATTGTTAAAGGAAGTGGAGAAGATATTGTATTGTTAAAACAAAAGGTATGTGCCAAGCATGCCTCTTTAAGATAGACATTGCACTTACGTGTTTTCCATAAATCATAACCTATTATTTATCTTTGCAACCTTTATATTGTCTTATTTTCTGAGTTGCTGTTTTAATATAACCAATAGCACACTTTGTTTATGATTCATTGGGTTTCCTGAAGTGTCCTGATTCTTGGCTGATGTGAGGTTTCACAAATCTATAAGGAGTCCCATCATTACACACGGGAAAATCAATGTGGCAAACTCGAACCTGTTTTTCCTTTTTCTTTTTCTGTGGGGAGGGTTTTTTGTGGGGTGAGGGTGGGGGGGAGGGGGGGGGGGGGGAGGGGATAGGGGGATGGTAACAAGAAAAATCTAAAATCAGAAGGAAAATGTTCCTTGATATGTGTACGGGCTGTTAGTGCAATTATCGTGATATTTATGTTTTACAAAAAGTATTTAAATGATGAACAATGCTGGCTAATAGCTATATGATTTGAGAAAGATGTGTTCTATCCGATTTATTTATGCTTTTTCAACACCAATAATAAATATAACATGATTAACAAAGTGGGGAGGGGAAGGTATTTTAAGTGGTTGATAGTTCCTGAAGATGTTAATTTAACACACTTAAATGCATATTGGAAACTAGTTTTCCCCGGCTTCTCAAAAACAGCTTAGCTGCTTATTATGGAAGGTTGGGTGATTACTTGTATCTCCTCTATTTGTTTCTATTTGTTTTAGGTGCCCCGGAGGGGGGGGGGGGGGTTCTAGATATGGGAGTGGCTGGTATCAAATTAACACCCTTGATAGTGGAATATATCTTTTAACGTATATTCCCGGTAGTAGTTATATCCAATTTTACATAGCCGCCTCATATAAAACATGAGATTATAAAAAATCAAAAAATTATTAACAGCATGAATTGTCATTACTTGCTGCTTTCAATGCTTTATCTTATCCACAAAATCCAAAAATGTCAATTTTGTGCCAATAGAACAACCTGACTCCAATCATAAAATGTTCTCAAAAAACAAATTTTGAAATCTTGTAAGGGCTTGGCCTTGCCCTAAAAATTTTTATGGTTTGTCTCTTTCTAAGCATTCCAACATATAGCCAACGGAATCTTCGTCTGAAAACATGAAGCCCCAGGTTTTCTTAGGCCTTTCTCTCCAAGCTACGAGCACATCTTCAGTAGTCTCAGGTTGCACCCAACTTAACCTCAATGAGGAGAAAGACAAGTGCCCAGACCCACAACCGGCCAACAGTGGACCAAATGGTGGTCAAGTGTACACCTACTGGCTAGCTTACAGTTTCTCCTCTTATGCACATTTTTTGTGGGAACTTTTGCTTTGGTAACTGCCTAAACCAGAAAGCATGTGTTGGTAGTAGCCTTAGACTTCCAAATGATGTCAGCGCAGAACTCAATTTGATTTGACGTACCACAAGCCTTTTTTTAAAAAGCCCCTTGCAGTGGACTGCCCTTTTGAATCATAGGGCCAAATAACCTTGATATCAGGTACAGCTCCTGCCTTAATGTTAGCAGGTAAAGAAAGAAGAGTAAAGAGGCTGTGCTCTTCCAAATCGTTATGGCTTCCTAAGAAAGTAACATTCCAACATTTTGGTTGTACATAATGTTGTTGATGCTTCCTAAGAATCTGAACTTTAGTATATCTGTATTTTTCCTATCAAAAGAAAAAAAAAAACAGAGAGAGAGAGAGAGAGAAGAGAGTAGCATTCCAATAATTTTGATTGCCATTACAGCAAACCACTTGTTGCATTGTAGCATTTTTTAGGCATGCTATCCTAAAAAGATTAGGAACTTGATCTTTGAAAGGTTGATTTCTGCACCTGATCATGCCAAAACAAGACCCTCAACCCATTCCTGATGTCAAAATGCTGATGAGGTTTAAATTTGTGCAAATCACTCAAAATTGATCTCTAACGACCGACCTGATGAGGATTAGAACTTTTCTTGCATCACTAATCAAATGTGTCCACCTCATGTTCTATCTTCATCACTTTATTCCAGAAAGCACATTCTTCATTGGCAAACCTTCAAAACCACTTGGCCTTGAAGGCTTTATTTATTGCATGAAGAGGTCTTATAGCTAACCCACATTCTTGCTTTGGAAGGCAGATATCAGCCCACTTTACACAGTGATAACCCGTATCGTTTTCATTGTGAGACCAAGGAAAGTCTCATGATTTTCTCTAATTGACTCACAATGCTTGGCGGAATGATGAACAATGACATGAAATAAAATAGGGACCCTCCACGAGGTTTATTGCAATAAGGTCAATTTAACTCCCTTAGGCAAAAGCTTTGATTTCCACCTGGGTAATCCCTTTTGGAACTTTTCCATTGCTGGCTCCCATACAACTTTGCACTTAAAAAAAAGCTCCGAGAGGAAGACCATGACAGGAAGATGGAAGGCAGTCAACCCTGCAACCAAAAACTGTGCATGATGCAGGAACTCAAGACTCAACACTCTCACCGGTCCATGTCAGCAAACCACCGAGTCACCACCCTCTAACTCGGCGGCGTCCCACTACAATACAATTTTATTTTCTTTTGGACCACCATAATACAAATCAATAGTAGGGATTACTGTTGTCTAATTTGTAAAATGTGGGATTATTATAATCCAATTTTCCTATATATATATATATATATATATATGATTACTCATCTTAAAGAAATGATAATGGATTTATCAATATATTGACTTTCATTAAAGAAAGGGTAATGCCCTTTTTTCTTTCCTTAACTTTTCACTTAGTTTAGTGAAATTAGTCATGCTTAAAATTGGTTTATTAATATATTGACAACATAATAGTTGTAGTTCGATGGTTCAAGAACTTTTGAATTTTGTAAGGGCTTGGTACATAGTGAAAATAATGCTCAAAGTCCATAAAGCTTCTGACAGACAGAGAGATAGACAGGGGAGTGGGGATTGTGTTCATCTTATTGTTACTTCATCGCTTTATTTCCATTTCTATCTTTTGTTCCTAGTTTTGTTGAGCAATGAAATGGGTTTTTGCACCCATGGCTGATAATGCTGATTTGATTGTGTCAAATTAGACCATTATCTAATCAGTTGGTCTCTGGTGGTGTGTGTAAAGCTAGAAGATGGTCAGTTCAAGCTGCAATCTCGGCTGGAAGAAGAGGAAGAAGCTAAAGCAGCTTTGTTGGCTAGAATACAACGGCTGACGAAGCTAATTTTGGTATCCACAAAATCTTCACAGTCATCAAGGTTTGCACAACGGCCTGTTCCAAGGAGAAGGCATTCCTTTGGGGAGGAAGAGGTATGTACGATGTTGGTCTCAAGTACTTATTTCTTAATATATGCTAAAGTAACACACCGTCATCGGTGCCAGTCTCATCTGCTCAATCTCTGATCTAACTGGAGGTTTGCTTCTGTTGCATGTTTACAACCTTTTCATCTAATTTGCAGCTAGCTTATCTTCCACACAAAAGGCGGGATCTTATCCTTGATGATGAAAACATTGACTCGTACATTTCCCCTGATTGTAATGTTGAGAACCCATATGAAACTTCAAAAGAGGAGAAGAAATCAAAGAAAAACGGACTTTTGAACTGGCTAAAGATTCGGGTAAGAAAGGTTTACGATTGATTGTATGTCTCTACACACTTAAAGAACCTTTTGTGGAAAGCCTTAAAACACGAATCAGTTCATGGTGCTATTCTTGTAGTCAAAAGGGATGGATTTTGTAGGCTTATTTTAAGATTGCAAAAATATAATTTTTTTGAATTAGTGATATTCAGTTCCCTACTATACTAGGATAATGTTAGGTTAGTATTTTCTCTTTTTCCGGTTATGTTTTGTCATTTAGGACTTATCATTTAGGCTTCCTAATGCTAGTAGCCTCTTGACTGCATAAACTCCTTTGTGTAATTATATTAGGCAGGTTATGAATGCTAATTATTCCTCAATATTGAGTAAACTTCTTTGAATGAGATTTTTTGGTTTTGAGGGCATGTCTGATACTACCCATCTGTAGAAATTGCTCTGAGGTCCTATATCAATAAGATTGTTCTTGATTCTGTTAGGTGTACTGTGTGGGTACTTGAGCAGTGAGGGGTGGAGGGCTGGCATTTACATCTGGTTTACTTGATAAAAATTAAGAACTTAATTCATAAAGTTGGGTACTGTTCTCTCTTGGTTGATCTGATTCTAGCTCATTCTTCTTCTCGAAGGTTCTTTCATGTTAACATAAAAAGAGTTACCTTTCTAAGTCTTACTTGGTTCTGCTGCATTGCAACAGCTATATGTGTTGTGTGTTCTTATCTAATATTCTCCATAGAGGAGAAATAAATTGAAATGTGGAAGTTGCTGAGGCAACGCACACTGGTGATGGGAACCGCCCCCCCCCCCCCCTCTCCAAATATAAAAAGAAAATCCTCTGTTGTAGCTGTGGTCTTTCTCGTTTATGTAGAAGCCAAATTCTGATGATAAATTTTGCCATTTCATGAAGCTTTGTACCTGTCTTGTGCATTTTTACTTTGTTGTCTATGTAAAAGATAACTGATGCCAAACTTCTTTGCCAGTTTGACGAACTTCGGTAGGCTAATTTTTCCGTTATCCATTCCCTGATACTAGGGTAAAAGCATGGGACTCTTTTTATTTTTTATTTTTTTTATAGGAAGTAAAAGCGTGGGACTTTTATAAGTGGAAGCATTTGATCTAAGGATATTCTGCAAAGGAACGGTTGCATCTACTGGTTTACAAAAGAGAATCAAGTGCCAAATGCATTCAACATATCTTATGCTATTATATATTCTTTCTTTAATTAGTTTGCTGTTTCACTATTTCAGAAGAAAGATGGTGGCTTGGGAGCTGCGACAAGCATCAGTGATAAGTCAAGTGGCTTGAAATCAAATAGTACTCCTTCAACCCCTCAAGCAGACAGTGTCAATTTCCATTCGGAGTCGAGACTTTCGCAGTCTCTGCTTACTGAAAGGACCAATTCTGCAGAGCTTTCACCAGTAGCTAGAGGGGAAAGAGAGATTCCTGGAGATAATTTTTCCGGGCAGGAAACGCCTTTGGTATGTTGCCTTCTTTTGTTTGTAAAATCTCTGCCTCTGGATTTAGATGGTGGACATTTGGTATGGCTTTCTTTTTCAAATTTTGAAGTAGTGCATATGAACCAAATGTTTACCATGTTCTGAGACCCAGGATTGGCTGTATATCAAACACTATGTTTAGTCTTAGATAGCTAGCAATCGTGTTATGTGCTGGTGGTTGGATCTTGGAAAAAACATCAGAAAGCTAGTAGATGAGTGTGGTCCTCTCTAAATATCTTAGCCTCTGGCCCTGTTTGGTGTTGCCATTATTTTGATATTTTCTTGTTAACATTAAACTATGCTGAGATGTACTTTTATAAAATACAATACAAACACACACTAAATGATGGATTTACGTCTGAATGTCACATTTGTTTGTCTCAGACAAGTACAAAATCAATTGATCAGATTGATCTATTGAGGGAACAAAAAAAGATTCTGTCTGGAGAAGTGGCACTCCATTCAAGTGCTTTGAAGCGTCTGTCTGAAGAAGTGGCAAAGAACCCCCAAAGGGAGGATCTCCAGGTAAGATGTAACCTCATTTCCATTCTAGATCTAAGTTACCTAAATGTTTCATTAATCAACTCTGTCTTTTGTCTGAATTGAAGGATGAAATGAATAAATTGAGAGAAGAAATCAGAGATAAAAATGAACAAATAGTTTCCCTTGAAAAGCAGATTGCGGATACAATGGTAGCTTACCATGACAAGATGGACAAAGCAGATATGTCACAAGTAAGCTCAACTTTCATCAGAGTTGAAGCAACCTCTTTTGACACTTAGGGTCTCAGATCCTTTTCTGTTTCCTTAATTTTTTTTTTGGTTGGAAATTTGCAGATGATTGCTGAACTACTGAGCCGATTGAACGAGAAATCATTTGACCTTGAGGTGATCTCTTTTCCCCACCCCACATGCACTCTCAACTTAACTTGATGTATTCTATGGTTCCCGTTTTTATTACTGGTTCTTGCTATTTTAGTAGTCCGGGGGACCATTCAGGGAGGGCTGCAGAGCAGGGGAAGGGGGGACGGTGATATGAACTGCTGAATATATTTAATGGGATTTGAACCTGACCTCCTTGAAGAGGGGCTAGATTCTAGTAGATCCTTGCTTTGTTAGCATCAGTTTGGATTATTTTTCCCTTTAATCATAAGGCCTCCGTTTTACATCTTCCTATTTTATCAACTGTACAAATGGAACAATCATGGGAAGCGGCAGCCTTACATTCCCATGATGCTATTGCATCAGTCATTATTGCTGTAAATTGTTTTGGAAGGGCTAGATCCAAGAATGGTTACAGAGAGATACGAATGTGATTATGTTTATTATGTGGATAGTTATTTCCTATATAGTTACATCTTTCATTAAGTAATCAGCTCACATATTTATTCAATGTTCGCCAAATTGATGCTATTTATTGTTTACTTAAGTTTTCATTATTTCATCTTGCTCATGTGTAAGTTTAGCCTTTTGACAATTATTGAAGCATAGCCCTATATGCTTCTTTGTTTTGTTGTGTATGTTTTGGCTAAAGATTTTCTTTTCTGTATCATAGGTTAAAACTGCAGATAATCGAATAATCCAAGAACAGCTGAACCAGAAGGTAGCAGAGAAACTAGTGACATCATGCCACGAACATAACTATAGAATTAGTGGTTTCTTTTGTGGATTTTATTATTAATGTCATGTAAAGCCTCATCCAACACTGGTTCGCTTTGTGGTAGATCTGCGAATGTGAAGTGTTGCAGAGAGAGATCTCTTCCTTGAAGCTGCAACCTCCTGGTATCTTGGATTCAGGAAATGTAAGTCCTTCAGTTGGTAATTCTCAGCGGCATCCTCAAATGCAATCTGGGGGGGTTGGGATGCACAGTGAAAGTTCATCCTTGAAAGATATGAGTGAAAAGCTGCTACTACGTTCCCAGGTATTGTATTTTCTTTCTGTGAACAGTTTCTCTCCCTGATTTAACCTCATTTAGTCATGAGAAGCTATAAGATGATTAAGATCTATACTAGTTCTCCAATCGGCGTGATTGGACCATGCATGACATGTCTTCACAAGTCACAACTTTGCTCCTGTAGATGCAGACTTCCAATCAAGCTTTGTCTTTCCAGAATAGGAAGGGATAACCCATGATATATGTCTGTTTGCTATAGTATCATCATAAAATTCCATGTAAAATCACAGTGCAAAAGTTACAATGCTACCATTTATGAAGTCCATCTGTCAGTCAGAGGCGTGTATTTTTATATAAATTCTTGTCCTCCTTAAATAGGCGACCGAGATTGAGGAACTGAAGCAGAAAGTAAATGAACTAAGTGATGCTAAGGATCAGCTGGAACAAAGGAACAAGAAGCTAGCCGAGGAGAGTTCATATGCAAAAGGGTTGGCTTCTGCCGCGGCTGTTGAGCTAAAGGCATTGTCAGAGGAGGTTGCAAAGTTGATGAACCAAAACGAAAAGTTAGCTTCAGAGCTAGCAGCCCAAAAGAACTCCCCAACTCCTCGCAGGTCAGTCGGGGCAGCCAGAAATGGTAGGAGGGAGACGCTTGTGAAACGCCAGGACCAAGGCCCGTCCCCCTCTGAGCTCAAGAAAGAGCTGGCCATTTTCCGAGAGAGAGAGGCTGCTTATGAGGCTGCTCTGCATGACAAGGATGAGAAAGAGGCTGAACTCGAGAGAAAAGTGGAAGAGTCGAAACAAAGAGAGGCGTACCTTGAAAATGAACTGGCCAACATGTGGGTTCTCGTGGCTAAGCTGAAGAGATCACAGGGTGAAGCTGAGTCCGAGGTTTCAGAGCTATCAAGAGACACTCAGATAACTGACAATTGGTGATTTATCTATCAGTTTGATGCCTAGTTTTAGATTTGTTTGTTGATGTACAAATTAAGGATGTGGGTGGGAGCTGTTGCTGTAAATTGGGGTTTCAGTGGGGTTCTTCCTTGAAAGATTCTGTTGGTTTTGGAATGGTTAAGTTGCTGTGAAATTTGTGATGGCATACATGCCCTTTGTAATTATACCAGTCTGGCAGTCTGTTGAAACTCCCTTAGTCTAACTTCGCTTCGCCTTGCATGATCTTGGGCATCCAATGTGCAACTTTTTGTTTCGTTAGGGTTCGTTACCTCTGTTCAGTGTTCTGTATGTATATAGCACAATTGTTATGTTTTTAGAAAAACAACTGTTCTATGTGCACAGAAAAATTGTGCACCACAATGGACACCAAATGCCAACTCATCAATTTCTGTTTCCTGATAAGCTCTCTGTGAACAAGAAACTTTGATTGACTTTTGTCGATGAATTGCAAATGGTGCCAGACTAATCAGCTTATTTTTAAAATAGTGGAGTAAGTGGACAGTCTGTCTATAGTAGCTTTTGTTATCCAAGACAACACCGAATCTGTGTAACATAAACTGATTAGTATATTTGCAATCAGTGTTTGTACAATTTCGGAGAGAACTTGGCATCATGAAATTGCAGGATGTGAAGCTTTCGTACAGGGCTTTTTTTTTTTTTTTTCTTTTCATGAGGATATAGTAGACTTGAATTTACATCTAAGGAGCAATTTTTGAAATAGAGAGTGGAAGGACACATTTTTGTGGGCCGCTCTATTGAAGAAAACCAGAGCCAATCGAGATGTGGGTCAGGAAATTGACAAGGCCGCAAGCGCACGGTGTATGGAGTAGCACGTCAAGGTCGATCTCACAGGGACTCAATTAGCAACACAGTAAACTAGTTCTCTATGTGATTGCTAGGCCAACCAGGTTTTAGGTTTTGGAAAGATTTAACAACTAATCAGGACTAATAAAGCATGGAAATTAAACAAAGATTCAATCAAGGGAGAAAGACTTATAGAGAAATGCTAACCTAGCAATGAGTTCGATCATTAAAACCTAGCTTGCACAGTCATGCATTCAAGAATGAATCAAGAACGAATCAAGAATGATAACCATAAGAACTCTACTGCTTTTTAGATGCAAGGTTATTAAAATCGCGATCCGGATCGGTGGATCGTACGATCCTACGATCCAAATTGACCCCTACGATCCGGATCGCACTAGGATCGGCCACAAGTTAGACTTAGATCAGGATCGTACCAGGATTGTACAAACAAGTAGGATCGTACGATCCTGAACGATCCTGCGATCCTGGCTTTTTTGCATAGAATGGGCCACTTTTGGTTGGGTTATGTAAATGGGCGGGTGGGCTTTCACAATTCTTTCTCCAACAACCCAATTTGCCCTACCCAATAAACTTAGCTTCCTTTTTTTTTTTCAAAAAAAAAACATTGAAATTGAATAATTATTGAAGGAAAAGAGATGTTGTTGGCTTATCTTTTCTACTCGCGGAAACAAAACGAGGCGACCCGGTCGAGCCTGCCACGGGCGGTCCGTACAAGTCCGTACCACAGACCGTGGCGAGCCCCACAGTTAGACCATGGTGGCCACTAGGGGTGGAAACGGTGCGGTGCACCGGATGAAACGGTGCGCGAAAACCATAAACCGGAACCGAATCACCCAGTTTTTAAAAACCGGTGCACCGGCTTTAACGGTGCGGTTTCACCGGTGAACCGGAACCGCATAAATTTCTATCAAACATCAAAAAAATCTCTATTTAATAAAAAAAATCTCTATTTAATAAAAAAAAAGTGAGAACCCTAAACCCTAAACTGGAAAATGAAAATTTGAAATACTAAAACCTAATTTTCCTCTCCCTTTACTCGACAGTCAGTGTCTCAGTTAGACTGTGAGGAGTGTGAGCCAGAGAGCCAAATTTACTAGCCCATAAGCCCAACCCAATAACACATTAACACCTAATGTTCTTTTTTTTTAACTAATTAATTTATATTATTTTTGTATTAATTTTTGGGTAGAATTTTTTTTAACCAAAATATATATATATGTATTTAATTATATTAATGGTGCGGTGCCGGTTCCCCGTCGGTGTGAATATCCCAAACCGGAACCGCCCGTTTAGTATCCGGTTTTTCCGGTGCGGTGCACCGGATTTTTAAACCGGTTCGGTGTTGCCCGTTCCCGGTTTTTTTATCCGGTTTCCGGTTCGGTGTGCCGGTTCCGGATTTTTCTTCCACCCCTAGTGGCCACTAGTCGGCCAAACTCTGTTCCGTTTGCTCTGAAACTCATACCACAGTCAGCATAGTAGGGAAGGGCCTTGCAACCCCCAGCTCTGGGTCCCGTTTAAATATTTTGGAGGACTTGATGGAAGAGCACATAGATGACCAAGGCTTGGTGAAGGATCAACCACAGGACATAGCCCGGGGTACAACGACAGAAAACATAATTGATGTCCCGGTGAGGGAGCTGCAAGATGAAGGGAACCTACATATGGAATCTTGGTTGCTGACATAGGCCCCAAGAAAACATTTCGCACGAGACAAGTTTCTAGAAGCATGCTAAGCAAGGACATCATGACCACAATGGAACATAACAAACCCCAAAGGAAATAAGCTAAGAAGCGGGAGGGTGCCCATGGGACCCAAAAAGACAATTGAAATAACATCCAACTATGGAGTGACTCGAGGAGTGTTTCAACAAAGGGGGTCAACCCTTGTGCACTCTACAGAAGTAGGAAGTAGGGGGAACTCGGGGTGTCACAGTATGCCACCACAAGTCCAACCGGGCCCATCATCTTGAGCTATAAGGGGCGCCAAGGGGGATGGGGATTCAGGTGCAAACCCGCCACGTGAGTTACAATATGAAGGAACCCCAAATATGGAAGGGGATGTCCATAATGCAATGGAATTTTGTTCGGTTGTAATTTTTGTGGTTTTATAAGTTAAGGTTGTCGGTCCACAGGGATGGGTGCGAGGCTTGATTGAGGTAATCGGTTTGTGGAAGGGGTTTTTTCTCAATTGCGGAATGCGGTAAATTATGTAAATGAAAGCAATAAAACTAACCTAGACATGATAATGATAAAGAAAGCAATTAAAAGAAAGCAATAAAGAAAGCACTTAAAGATGAAAGCAATTAAAAGGCATGAATGAAGACAATGAATGAACAACGAAATTAGGAACGAGAAATTATACCTTCGATGACTAATCTTCAATAAACCTTCAATCTACATTTGAATTTCCCCCGAACAAACAATAAATTGTGGTTTGGATTACCAAAAATCCCCTAAATTCTCACTAGTAAGTAGAATTGGAGTTCCTTGACCCTCCTCCCCACTAAAAATGGAGTTGATTGTGGCTAACACTATAAAGCTTGGAAAACAAGTCAACAGTGGAATTTGAAAGAAGAGAGAGAGAGAGAGAGAGAGAGAGAGAGAGAGAGAGAGAGAGAGAGAGAGAGAAAACTTGTAAAACACTTCAATGAAGACAAGAGAGAGCTTGAGAGAGATTGAGAAAGCTTGAGAAAGTTTGAATACAAATGCTAGAAATAAAAGAAAGCTTGAAGAATCAAAGAAAACTTGAAGAACAATAAAAGAAAGCAATTAAAGAAAGCATTAAATCTAATCTAATTCTACTCCTAAAGTACCTAGGCTAATGACTTCCACTTAGATTAATACAAGTGGGTATTTATAGAAGAAGGAGAAATACAACCCAAAACCCTAGAAATAAATCGCAGCACGCGCGTCAGATTTTCCGCAGACAGAGTGGCTCGGGCGAGCCATAGTGTCGCTCGGGCGAGCAGCACTTCTGGCCGCAGCATTCACCGTCCCTCAGCATTATGTCGCAGGCGAGACAGTGGCCTTGCTCGGGCGAGCAGCGCTTCTGGGCAGCTTTTCCCTGCCGACTTCAAACGCGCATAACTTCTTCATCTGAACTCCGTTTTAGACCCGTAAGATATCGATGAAAAGCTCTTAGCGTGTACTTTAAGCTCCCAAAATTTGAGACCAATCGAAGTTGTAACGAAGGAGTTATGACCCACAGAGTGAAGGCACACGTATTTCAAACCTTTGAGTCTGTACCGTTCCCCAGTTTTGCGCCAATCTTGACATGGAATTTCCGACTTCGGTTTCGCCTGGGCTCTCGGCTCGGGTTGACTTGGTTTGACTCGACTCTCGGCTCGGGTTGACTTGGTTTGACTCGGGAAATAGCTCGGGATTCCCTAAAAACCTTCAATTAATTAAGCCCAAACTTTTTTTAACTCCTTATTTTCTTACAAAACACCGAATCATTATATCTAATATATAAATAGGGGTTAAAACAAGCAAATATACCCTATAAAAGAGAAGAAATTCGGCTCGGAACGAGACCGAACACCACTCCAACACAAGGGTTTGCTCGCCCCGAGCAAACTAAAAACAAAGAAAATGACTAAAAAGGAAAACTAAAAAACACTAGTAGAATCAGTGTCGAAAAACGTCAGTAATTTGGCGTCTGATAAAAACTCAGACGCTAAATCTAATAAGTAAAATTAAAAAAAAATTTAATCTAAAAATGGCGTCTCTTTGCTGTAAAGAGACGCCGAACTTTTGTAAAATTCAAATCCCCCCTTTTCCGTTTCTGTGACGTTAAATTTAATTTTTTAATAATTTGGCAATTTAGGCGTCTCTTTTGGCCGGGAACAGACGCCGTTACAATTCGGCGTCTGTTCTGGGCCAAAAGAGACGCCTAAATTGTCTATACAATAAAAAAAGCCTAGCCTGCAACAATTTGAGACCTCGACTGCCGAAACCCTATTTAGGGCCAAATAGGGCATCTGTTTGAGGCCCAACAGACGCCGATTAGGTTTAAAATGGTAAAAAAAATTTCATTCACTCACTTGTCTATCTGCGGCGCCATCGACGAGAAGAAGGAGAAAGAAGCGAGAAGAAGGAGAAGACGAAGAAGGAGAAACACCGGCGTTCAATCAAAAAAACAGGTAATTTTTGTTTCAGATCTGTTATAATTTGCTTATTGTTGTGAAAAGTTTGAAAAATTGTATGAATTTGATTAAAATATGATGAAAAACGAAAAATTTGAATATTTGTAGTGTTTATTTTTTGTTGAGTATAATTTTTGATCTAATTTGGTTGATCGAGTGCGTATAAGTTGAGAAATTGAGCAGTTTTAGTTAATTTGTATGAATTGTAATATATTTTGGATGTTGTATTCGAATTTTATTTGTGAAATTAGGGCTCGTAATGTATTGTTTGCATGATTTAGTTTGAGTTTAATTGATTGTGTGTATGTTTATGTTTAAGTTTAAGTTTTAGTTTTAATTTATAATGTTGTGAAGTATATAAGTAAATATGTTTAGGTTGAGTATAATGTTGAATTTATATGTTTTGAAGTAAATTTAAATATGCATTATTATATTTATTGTTCCAAAAAAATATATATATTAATGTATGTAAAATTTGTTTAACTTTGAGCATTATATAAACGTTAGTATGTAATATATATGAATTTTTAATGTTTTGTATGTTCTAAATTTGTGGGAAATTATAATGTGTTTTGGTTGAGTAAAAAATATGTTATATTTTAGGATTGTTTTTAGGAAATTTAAAAACTATTTAATTAGTTAGCAATATACAATTATCTAGGAATACATATTTAGTTTGTATATAAACTATTATTCAATTTTGGTTGAATTTATAATTTAATTTGTTTAGTTAATAAGTTAATAATATTAAAAAAATTATTATATATAAACTATTATTACGTACGTATTAAATTTCATTATAAACTATTTATAATTGTTTAGTTTAGTTAATAAGTTTATAAGAATTAGTTGTCATAAAAGGAGGTTGAGTTTGGATGATTTTGGTTGTTATTAGTAAGTGAGTTAGCGTTTAAAGTTGGTTGCGCGTGGAAATTTGCTGCTAATCCAACCTAAGTGCTAACTTAATTACTCATAACTCCAAACGAAGACATAAATTATGTAAATAATTATGTCACGTACATCCATATTTACTTACGTAAGTACTCAACAACCAGTAGCTACATACTTAGTGAATAGATTATTTATGATGGTAACTTAGGTAGTAAGTAGGGAAATTTATATTTATAGCATCTTAATGGGGATATATATATATATATATATATATATATATATATATATATATATATATATATATCATAAAAAGAGGTTGAGTTTGGATTCTGTTAGTGTCCAACGAGTGTGTGTTTCGTGATCTGATAATCTATGGCTGAAAGGGACTTGCATGAGGCGTGTTGACTCTCCTTTATTCGTCTGGTTCCCAAAAAGCAGCGCAATTTTCCTAAGTGAACTTGCACGAGGGCTATATCTGATTACTCTGGGAGTAAGAAACATCTCAGATTCGATATAATGGAGTGTTTCTATTGCGCAGATTGAGGGGTAGCAAGACAAGGTGGGTTTGAAAGAGAACCTCATAGTAAAAGGGCTAACATATAGAAATCCAACACCATGCATTTCTATTAGACCCTTTACTATGAGCTTCTCTTTCAACCCCACCTTGTCTTGCTACCCCTCAATCTGCGCAATAGAAACACTCCATTGTATCGAATCTGAGATGTTTCTTACTCCCAGAGCACTGTATAGCCCTCGTGCAAGTTCACTTAGGAAAATTGCGCTGCTTTTTGGGAACCAGACGAATAAAGGAGAGTCGGTACGACTCATGAAAGTCTTTTTCAGCCATAGATTAACAATTAACAAACACACTCTCCTTGGATAATAACATGATCCTCTTGCCTAGTGACATAGCTTACTTGTTGTTGTCTTAAAAGGAAGTTGAGTTTGGATGATTTAAGTTATAGCGTAAACGATTATATTTGTGAATTTAGATACAAAAAGAATAATTTATTTTCGATTATTTTGTTAAGTACTGAGACGGATAGATGTTTATTATTAATTAAATTCATGGTGGGCTTGAATAATAGATTCACGTACATTATGGACGGGCCCCCACATTGCCGTTGGATGTACGAGAGGTTTGAACCGGGTAGGAGGGTTATTAGGGCTGAATGGGCTGCTGGGGTAGCTATGTTTGATCAATTTGCAAAGAGTAATTCGTATGAGTATCCGAGGACTGGAAAGTATCGGTGCCCATGTGTGAAGTGCAAGAATAAGAGCGGACTTAGTCCTGAAGAAGTTAAAGAACATTTGTATAGGCGAGGGTTTATGGAACAATATTGGTGTTGGACGAGCCATGATGAAGAATGGGGTAACTTTGATGATGAGGATGACAGTGGTGACGATGCGGAAGGTGATTGGGAACCGTCTGCAGGTAGGCCTCCGACAAACGAGGAACCGAATCAGCCACCGTTCATCGACAGAACAGAAGAGATGATGAATGATTTCATCATGGCGAATGAGGCGCCTAATGCAGGAGCTCAACAATTTTATGATATGCTTCAATCTGCTCAACAGCCTCTGTGGGAAGGGTGTATGACCCATACTGAGTTGTCCACTACCGTGAGGTTGATAAGTCAGAAGTCGAAGCACAATTTGTCGGAGCAGGCAATGAACGATATCATGGAACTGATGAGCGAGAGCTGTCCCCAGCCGAATGACGGTACCATATCACAAGTACTCGTTATGGAACTGATGAGTGAGAGCGATATCTTGGATCAACCCCAATGACGGTACCGTATCACAAGTACTCGCTATTGAAGGGGTGTTCGATGAGGTTGCGGACATGGACAACGCACAATTAATAGTGGGTGGTAATACGTCTGATGTAGCCAATGAGGACGATGAAGACATCGAGGATGACGAAGATGATGATGAGGTTGAGAAGGACGATGAAGACAACGAAGACTATTAAATAACAATATAGTAATCGAATTTTGATTGTGTTACAATTGTCTTCAATGAACACATATTATGTATTCTATTTTCTAAGTGAAACGAATTGATTGTGTGCCTAAGTGAAACTAATTCAATGTTTTTCATATTCTACCTCAATGTGTTGTCGATCTCTTTTAATGCATTGTATTGTTTGGGAGTGGTTACTAGTTCATATTACCAACCATTTTATTTCATGCAAACTGATACTAACTCAATGTTTCTTCTACTTTTATTTTGCAGTTGCATTATATCAGGAAGAGACGGATCACGCAGACCTCGGACCCGTGGTGGGTCTAGATCGAATGCGAGGGGTGGTTCTTCATCGGCCCCACAGACTCCATACATTCCCCAGTTTGATCCAGGCCATGAAGCTGCTTCTCAACCTGAGGGGAGCAACTACGGCTTCTTTTCACAGCTAGACCCATCCACTCTGGAGCTCATGCCGTTCTTTGCGGGTAGTACTGTGCCAGCAGGGAACGGGACGATGGGCGGATTTTATGCTCAGGGGCTTCAAGGGGAGCCCAAACTGATGTTGGGGGTACCCAAACTGAAGGGGATGGAACCCATGCCGAACAGGGTGGGCCGCAGACTGAAGGGGAGGGCGACACTACCCAAACGTCGGGGAACGATATCACCGAACGATATCGAATTCAACTGGACGTCCGGGCGGACGCTCGAAAAACGCCGGATGGGAGGTTCATCATTAGACCTTGTAATGGCGCGTGAGTTGATATCTGAACTTTGATTATGCATTTATAACTTAATTTGTGTTTAAATATATATAATTTTGTATGCACTCAATCTAATCGATGTTTCATTTCAAATTGATTTAAGTGTGGCGCCATATGGGGCACACGCAACCAGGGCCATCATGGACATAGTAAAGCAGTATTTCCGAGGCTTCTGGCCGGTATGGAGCAAAGTGCCCCAGAGGACGATGGATTTGATATACGACGAGTTCAGGGTAAAACTCTCACATTTTTCCCTCTTTAAATTTTTGCATACGTACGTTGTCTTTCATATTGGTGTATGTTTGTGTATATATAATGCATACGTGTCTGTTTGTGTATGGTTATCCAGCGTGTGGCCGTTCAGATATATTAATATGAATTGGTGTATGTAAAATGGGGGATAATTGTCAATTTATAGGGGAAACTATGCCAAATTTTTTTCGTGGTTTATTAATTCAAAGTTATGATATATATGTTTAATTTATTTGCATGTTTAATTCTTCATGTATGGTTTGAATGCAGAAAAAATTTTGGTGGGAGGACCAACACGAGACCTATATACGTGATTGGTTCCTTAGGAGGACCAAAAACAGTACGCCGACGCTATCGGCAAATCCAAAAAAAGATGGTTGGAGGGGAGGGGCAAACCCAAATGGATTGTCGACGACGAGATTTGGGAGAAATTCATTGCCCATTGGCAAGACCCCAAATTCGTCGAGAAGAGCAAGAATATGAGCAAGGCGAGGAAAATGAACCAAGATAAGGGCCCACCATCACACACAAGGGGCCCAGTTTCCTTCGGTATCGTCAGAGAGAAGTTGGTAAGTTAATTATGAATTTAATTATGACTTTAATTATGGTTTAATTTAACGTTTAATTTATATTCGCACTTACGTACAGAAAGAAAAAAACGATGGAAAAGACCCTGACATATGGGAACAATTCGAAGCGACCCACATGAAGCAGGGCACCAATCAGTGGGTGCACGACAGGTTCCGCCAGCTTGGGGTAAGTACCTTCATCATCCAATATTTAAGTTATTATAATCGTACGTACACGTATGAACATTAACTTTAATTCGCTTATTCCAACTACTCTTTCTTTGTATCGACCAGGAGACGATGCATAGTGATTATGAATCGTACAGAAGAGAGATGGAGGCAAAGCAACGGGAGGACGGTCAACCAGAAACTCCCATTATGTCTGGAGACGAGTTCTGGTTGGACAAACAACTGCAAAGTCGGGGACACGTCGTGGGCATGGGGGTTGTGGGGGAAGCTATGAAGACGCAGTTCCCCCACATCTCATCGAGGAGACGTCCACGACGTCGTAATAACACCGATAGCGTCGACGTCCGAGCCTCTATTACGGAGCTGAACAGAGAGCTTCAGCGTCAACTCGAGGAAGAGAGGCAACAGCGCGAACAAGATAAGCGCATGCTGCAGGAACAATTCCAGAGAGAATTAGAGGAACAACGGCGCCGATCTGACGCAGCCTTGGAAGAGAAGGTGAGGCAACAAGTAATGCAACAAATGTTGCAAATGCAAAGAATGTTGCAGCAGCAAGCAAGTCAGAGCTGGCAAGCCCCTTTCCTCGCTGGATCTTCCTCTGGAAGTCAAGTGCCATACACTGGACAACCTCCTCCACCGCCGCCGCAGTACTTCTCGTCGGACCCCCGTCTCTCAAACCCCACAACCTCAGCCCACCGTTCCTCCCGAGGACTCGTTATATGCTTACCCAGGTAAGCATATTTTTTTCCCTAAACACAAAATTAAATTACTAATTACACGTTCCAATAATTACTTAATTCATTTTGACTGTATTTCATACCTTTAATTTCCAAATTGTCGTTGTAACCCAGGAGGCCAATACCTATTCCATAGCCTCGAAGAATTGACACAACGCCAGAATCAGGGTAATGATGACGACGATAAGGAGGAGAGCGAAAGTGATGATGACGATGCCGCCGTGTGACGACATTAATCGATCATTTTAATTGTGTTTATATTTTACATTGTATGAACATTTAAACTCTTTCTTAATTACATTCATACTTATTAGCTAGTACATTATTTAATCCAAACATCGAAATATTTTTCATTATGTTTGCGCACATACGTACAAATTAATTAACTTAATTAACACACACACACACACACACACACACATACACATATATATATATAATAACACGTACGTACACATGAGAATAATTATAATTAACAACATAATCGACAGTGAAACATTTATATATAAATTAAATTATCTACCTAGAAAAAAATTACAATATAACTAACAATAATAATAATTAATAATTAACTATACCTAAAAAATATACACATATATACATCATAATTAGTTATAACTAAAATTAAGAATATATAATAGTAATATTATCAATAATAATAATAGTATCAATTATAATATCAATAATAATAATAATAATAATAATAATAATAATAATAATAATAATAATAATAATTGAATTTACCCAAGTTAGGCGTCTGTTTTCCCGCCAAACAGACGCCCAAATTATTGAATTTGAAAATGGCGTCTGTTTGGCGGGAAAACAGACGCCATTTTGCCAGCACTATATAATTCTTAGGCCCTCAAACTTCCCTCCGAATTTTTTCCTCCCATCTCCATTTCATTTCTCTCATCTTCTCTCATCAATTCTCTCATTTCCCCTAACCTTCAAAACACCTCAAATCCATCCAAGATTGATGAATTGAAAATTTTACAATTGAAGATTGAACATTGGAGAGTGAAGATTGAAGATACAAGATTGAAGATTGAAAAATCAAGATTGAAAAATATTGAAGTCATATATTAATTGTAATTTAGGTTTTTATTTTGTTTGTATCATTTAATTTAGTAAAAATCATCATTAATAAAGTTGCATTACATTTTTTTTATTTGTTAAAATATATATTCATTATCATTTTATTTTTGTTATTTCTATAAAATGTATATATATATATATATATATATATATATATATATATATATATATATATATATATATATATATGAAATTGCACATACATGAATTGCAAATATATATCATTTATTATTATATAAAATGTATTTATTTTCATTATTATTTTCATTATTAATGTCTCCACAATTCTTATTAATCAATTTAATTACAAATACAAAAATTTAATTTTTACGCTTTATTTTATAATTAGAACACTCAAAGTATACTATTTCTTCTAATTATTTTCATTATTGAATTCACGTTTTTTTTTGTTTCTGTAACCCAAGATCGGCGTCTGTTTTGGATGAAACAGACGTCGTTTCTGCATAAAAAACAACGTCTGTTTTATGCCAGACAGACGCCGATATTGGTCTGACACAACCATTGGAGTCTGCAATAATTTTGGTGTCTGATTCAAACAGATGCCAATTACAGACGCTTTTTTAAAAATGGCGTACTAGGTTTTGACTTCCGTTTTAATCAGACGCCAAAACCATTTTGGCTTCTGTTTACACCCATATCAGACGCCAATTCCAGACGTTTTTGGGCACCAATTCTACTAGTGAAACCTAACTCACTTTCGCAGGAATCGCGGATGCATTTAGCGTATGCATCAAGCCCTTTAAACCCCCCGGCAGCCCGGGTGGACGAGATAGGTCTCGTGAGGGTTTATAGCAACTATACCCACAAAAGCCACGAGAAAAGAAAAAGGGGAAAGAAAAAGAAGTGAAAACCGAAAAATGAAATAAAACAAAAGCAAAGAAAATATTCCCATCCCCAATCATGCAACTAGTTCCCCAACCCGCCTCAACAATCAATTGGAAGAAGCAAGTATAAACAAATTAAGACACGAAGGTTGGAAAACTGTCAATCTTTGAGATTTTGAACCAAAACACTTCCTGATGAGCAAAACACCTCGTGCATATGTGCAAGTGGGCTCTAGTCGGTCCTTCCTATCCTAAACCAGACAATCAGAGTTTTTCTCTTGCTCAAGCTCGGGATTATCTATCCTACTTCACTCTTGGTTTTTCTTTCAACCTCTCTTTTCTTTCTTTTTCTTACTTCGCTCTTTTCTTTCTTTTTCTTTCTTTTTCTTCTCTTTTTTTACTTTTCTCTTTCTTACCATTCTTTTGCTCAACTCTTTTTTTTTTCTTTTTCTTGCTTCGCTCTTTTTTTGTCAAAACCTACGCTCTTTTCTTTCCACTCAATCCGTTTTGTGTCTTTTAGAGCGTTTGTGTCGGGTTTTGCGGGATTTAAGCACCGACCTTCGCAAAGGGTTACCCTCTCTGCTGGGTTTCTCCATACGTGAGTCATTGCACTTAAGGGGCATAGGGTGCCGATCCACCCAAACCAACCCATGACGGTAGGCCCGACAGTAATTATTTAATGCATTAATTAAGAGCTTAAGCAATTGAACAACTAAAACCGTCTAACTTAGGTAAGAAGACATAGTCAAAGCGTGTAAGATTTGAGGATTCCGCTTTCCCATTCCATGTAGAGGTCTAATAGAGATAAGTCATGGCAAAAATCCTTCCTAAGGCCCATCATTATTCATACCGACCGCTTCTAACTGCTTGAATCAACTGATTAGACAACTATCTGCACAACTGTGAACGGAAACATCTTCAAAAAGAAAAACAACTTTTGGGTTTTTCACAACATTTCTCCCCTTTTTTTCTTTTCACACACAAAATTTTCAATTTTTAGACACAAACTACGAAAAACAAAAACAAAGACTCAAAAACTAGGTGATCTACCCATGACATATGGAAAATAACACCCCCACTCTAACACAAAACATCACAATGTCTCCATCATGAGAAGGGTGTCTCAAGCAAGGTAGAAAACCAAGAAGAACATATATACAAAACACTTATCACGTAAAAGCGGTGGTGACCCTAGACCACACGGCTCCAACAACAGAATCTTCCCAACAATCACACTCAAGGGGTTCGCCACCCAAAAAGAAAATCAAGCATGCATCATGGATCATCGATATATACACATAAAGAGAGGGGGGAAAGAAGTTACCTCATAATCTTCAATAAAAGCACTCAATCCACGATCCAAAGAACATCACACATAGGTCAGAAATAAACAAGAAAAACATACTATGTATGATGGTTCATATACAAGATCAAAAAGAAAAACAAACTATACAAGACACTAAGGACTAATGAACTAAGAAACTAAACTAAAATATTTACAAAACGACTTTTTTTTATTTTCTTAGACTCGAAAATTAGAATGCAAACTACCCTCCCACTCCAACACAAAGAGGTTGTCGAGTCCTCAAAATGGAAAAATAGAACTAGGTAAGCAAACACCCCAAAATAAAAGAAAAAGACACACACAAAAAGAAAATAAAAGAAGAAAAGAAAACCGACTCATTAAATATACACAAAAGGTGAGGAAGGATATTATCTAGAAGGTGTTTTATCAAGAAATCATTCCTTCTCACCTCACGATATCGGGAACCAAGTCAGAACCATTCAATGCCCGGAGTAACAAATCATGCATCCTCTCTCATGCATCTCAGAGTGATGTCGGTAAGAGCACACTCGGAATGACACATAAACAAACATTAGTGCCGTTAGCAATTTATCAAATGCCCTAGAAAAATCATAGAAATGATGAAATGCATGAATATACAAGACTTTCCTAGGCATAGTGAAAGAAGACATGACAAATGGATCCTCCCATTGACTCGTAAATGGAGATTGGGTATACAAATCAACAGGAGGGAACAATACAACACATTCCTGAACATGCTCATGCGAATACTTGGATGCAAACAATGGTTCAAACTCAATTTCCATGCAATTTTCATCAATCACAAATTCCAAATCACCACTCTCATCCAAATAATCATCATAATCGTCAATAGGTGATAAGGAAAACAAAGGGTTAGACCATATCATAACACTCCCAACATTACAAACAAGCACATCTTCATCTTCGTGCCAAAGATACCATACAATTCACATTGAGTACGGTAATCATGTAATCTAGCAAAATATTTCCAAAATGCTTCATGCTCAAATTGGGGGAATCGAGGACTAGCCATAACTCTATTTTTCAATTTTTTTCTTTTCTTTTCTCACTTTTTTTTCGATATTCAATTTTTTTCGCTACATTTTTCTAGCATAATCAAGAAATCAATGAACTATGTACACACAAACCAATAGCCTAATCTACCAAATAACGCCATCCCCGTCAACGACGCCATTGTTCAGTTGTAATTTTTTGTGGTTTTATTAGTTAAGGTTGTCGGTCCACAGGGATGGGTGTGAGGCTTGATTGAGATAATCGGTTTGTGGAAGGGGTTTTTTCTCAATTGCGGAATGCGGTAAATTATGTAAATGAAAGCAATAAAACTAACCTAGACATGATAATAATAAAGAAAGCAATTAAAATAAAGCAATAAAGAAAGCACTTAAAGATGAAAGCAATTGAAAGGCATGAATGAAGACAATGAATGAACAACGAAATTAGGAACGAGAAATTATACCTTCGATGACTAATCTTCAATAAACCTTCAATCTACCCTTGAATTTCCCCCGAACAAACAAGAAATTATGGTTTGGATTACCAAGAATCCCCCAAATTCTCACTAGTAAGTAGAATTGGAGTTCCTTGACCCTTCTCCCCACTAAAAATGGAGTTGATTGTGGCTAACACTATAAAGCTTGGAAAACAAGTCAACAATGGCATTTGAAAGGGGGGGGGAGAGAGAGAGAGAGAGAGAGAGAGAGAGAGAGAGAGAGAGAGAGAGAGAGAGAGAGAGAGAGAGAGAGAGAAAACTTGTAAAACACTTCGATGAAGACAAGAGAGAGCTTGAGAGAGATTGAGAAAGCTTGAGAAAGTTTGAATACAAATGCTAGAAATAAAAGAAAGCTTGAAGAATCAAAGAAAACTTGAAGAACAATTAAAGAAAGCAATTAAAGAAAGCATTAAATCTAATCTAATTCTACTCCTAAACTACATAGGCTAATTGCTTCCACTTAGATTAATACAAGTGGGTATTTATAGAAGAAGGAGAAATACAACCCAAAACCCTAGAAATAAATCGCAGCACGCGCGTCAGATTTTCCGCAGACAGAGTGGCTCGGGCGAGCCATAGTGTCGCTCGGGCGAAGCGACTTCCGCGCAACATTCACCGTCCTCAGATTATGTCACAAAGCGAGACGGTGGCCTTGCTCGGCGAGCCATGTTGTCTTGCCGCGATCGCGCTTAGGCGACTTTCCCTGCCGACTTCAAACGCGCATAACTTCTTCATCCGAACTCTGTTTTAGACTCGTAAGATATCGATGGAAAGCTCTCAGTGTGTACTTTAAGCTCCCAAAATGTGAGACCAATCGGAGTTGTAACGAAGGAGTTATGACCCACAGAGTGAAGGCACACGTATTTCAAACCTTTGAGTCTGTACCGTTCCCCTGTTTTGCGCCAATCTTGATATGGAATTTCCGGTTTCGGTTTCGCCTCGGCTCTCGGCACGGGCTGACTTGGTTTGACTCGGCTCTCAGCTCGGGTTGACTTGGTTTGACTCGGGAAATAGCTCGGGATTCCCTAAAAACCTTCAATTAATGAAGCCCAAACTTCTTCTAACTCCTTATTTTCCTACAAAACACCAAATCATTATATCTAATATATAAATAGGGATTAAAACAAGCAAATATACCCTATAAAAGAGAAGAAATTCGGCTCGGAACAAGACCGAACAAGTTTTAACCCGTGTCTTGGCGGGATCTTACTATAATAATTTTTTATGGATAGGTCAATTAATGGTAGAAGTTCTATTTTAACAGCTGAGGGTGGTGTCCCTTATGTTCGTGTCCTTTGTTGGAATGTTTAGGGGGGCGAAGAGTAAAGAATTCATTGTCACTTTAAAGGAACACATGAAAAATCATCGACCTCAAATTGTCACCTTAGTGGAAGCTCACATTCAAGGAGTGAGAGCCGACCAGGTGTGCTGAAGGATTGACTTTAACAAATGGTTCCAAGTGGAGGCTTGCAGGTTTCAAGGAGGGATATGGCTTTTGTGGAAGGATGAAGCTCTCTCTGTAACTGTGCTAGAAGTCTCGAACCAGTTTGTAACAGGATTAGTGTGATGAGACACTATGGAGGACTGTTGACAGACCTAAAACGTATAGGTGTCTGTGTACCGCAAGTGTACGGGTCTATGTAGTAATAAATATCGTTCTCTCTCAGGGATTTACACTCAACTACGCATTGAACTAGTTCGCTACAAAGAATGCTAGGTCGATCCAACGGTTGTGATAAGGTTTTCTAAACTAAACTAGGAAAGAAAGAATTTTTAGGGTTTAACTAAATAATTAAAAGCGTTCAGGGGAGTCCACTCTAGTCAATCAATCAAATTATCAACAATCCCGGTGCAGGTAACAAGATAATTCGGGGTATATAATCTTTCTAGGCCTTATCCCTTCGATTTTTCGATCCTATGTGAGTTACAATGATTAGACTAAACATTATTTCTAACTATTTAATCTAATCAAAGATAAGAACTGATTATAAATTTACCCTAGGTAAGAATCATTATGTCTAACGATTTTCTGAACCTATTCAATCTACGCATTCCAATTCAAGACGCAAACTATCGTTCTGTTGTCGAGAATCTAAGACCAGGTAAAGACTCAAACTGTCATTCTATTACCAAATTACAATGACATACATTACACGCAGATTAAACGAATAAAAGGATAACCTAACACCGAGACTGTATTCATATTCAATCAATAGACATCGAGTTTATCCCCCAAACAAAGGAAATTAGCTACTCATAATACTGGAAGTAAACATTGCAAAATCTAAACAAGAACAAGAAAGCATGAATGTAAAATAGAAATAAACCGTGTTCGAATTGGCGGAATCGATCTCTTCGTGCCACCTGAATCGATCTCTTTCGTGTTCTTCGATCACAAGCAACAATCTAATCTAATAACAATGTTTTGGAATTAACTGTAAAGAAAGTATCTAAAAACTACTCTAAAAACTCTCTAAAGCTACGCTAATATTCTCTCTAAAAATCGATATAAAACTGATGTAAAAACTTGATAAAAAACTCTGATGCTTCAAACAGTGGACGTCAACTCATTTTATAGGGCTGGATTAGGGCACAAAACGTTGGCTGCATTTTGCTCAAAAAGTGCAGCTCCTCCGTGTCTTGGCGCTGGCTGCGCCTAAAAAACGCCAGCTGCGTTTCGGCATTGCTCGCCTTCTGAAGTTTCTGGACAAGGCGCTGGCTGTGTTTTAGAAACGCTGGCTGCGCCTTGTTCTTCCGCCTTAACTGGGTTTGGGTCGTGGCAAACTGGGCCGTCCTTCCTTCTTTCTTTTCTTCTTCTTCTTCTTCTTCAACTTCTTTTTTTATTTTCTTTGATTTTTGCTATTTTTCCTCCAATCCTTCATGCTTTTTGACATAATTTCACTAATTCCTGTAAAACACACCAAACTCGCGAACAAGTGTATAAATCACAGAAATTGACATAAAAATACGGGATTTCGGATATAAAAAGCATTAGACTGACATGTTTTGAGCCCTAAAAACTCTATGAAAAAACGACTTATGAAATCCCCTCATGCTTAGCTCTTGCTTGTCCCCAAGCAAGTCAGAATTGAAAACAGGAGGATTAGGGCTTAAACAGGAACAACAGAACCTAAGAAGAGAAAGAAGCGGAAAGAGTTTTCAATAGGATTACAAAAGCAAAATCTTAACACCCCTCAAGCTAACCATTCCAACACATCAATTCAACAAGCAAGCACAAAGATCTGCCTGGACAAGATCAAAACTCAGTTCGAAAGAGAAAGGAAGAAATTTTTGAAACCAAAAGGAGAGAACAAGCATTTCAGAAGCATAAATCCGCCAACAGTCTTAAGAATAATGCAAATGTGCGCGGTTAGTTATGGACGTAAGTCAGTAAAAAAGAGCAAACCTCACATAGGAAAAAATAAAATCACTCAATCACTCAAATTTCAATATGTAGTGTGGGATTTCTCATACTCAGACCAATAGAAACAAACTGCCATAAGCTTGGTAAAGACCTCGCTCTCCACTACTTGTATGCAATGCACAAGTGACAATCAAAAGGAATTTATCAGGTTGTAACGGGGCTTAGGTTAGGGGAAAGGAGCGGTAAAATTTGGGAATGAGGAGTTAAGAGCTATGCTTGGATTGAATTTCAATGAGTATAACACTCTGAACTCGCCTTCTTGCTTAGTGTATGCAAGGAATTTCACCTTTCACCCTCAACAATATGAAACATCTCAACTGAATACAACCAGGTCAAAGTTTTCAGAACTTTAAATTGAATCTTCCTAATCACCCTTTTCTTTTGGAACTTTTTTTCTCTTTTTTTTTTTAATTTTATACTTCTCTCTTTTTTTTTTCTTTTTGGTGGGTGATCGGGGAGAAGAAATCTATGGAATTATAACTTCGATCTCGATATAATATATGAACAACATAACCAAACACCAATTATTCAAAAGGTGGGACTTTCAGTTTCTCCCAATTTGAAACAATAAGCACAATCTATATCCCAAACTTCATATTTTTGTTCACAAACACACCAAACCAACTGTTCCTTCCAAAAAAATGACAAACTCTCATTCAACCAAGCGAGGAAAAGGGATACTGGATATCAAAGGCCAAGGCTTGTATTGTCAGGGTTCAATCATGAAAGAAGGGTAAAAAGGCTAGACGGGGCAAAAAGAACGGTAAATATAATGTAGGGTAGGCTATTTGGCTATTAACTAAATAAAATGAATGCCTTAATCACTTTGTCACAGCGTGCAATGCAAATATGTAGTCTCAAGCAAGATGCAAAGCAAGTTCTAGAGATATAGTTAATGGGTGAGTCACTCAGGGAATCACAGAATTGATAAAAGTGATCAATTTAAAATTTTAGACAATCTGGACTCACAGGATGGGGCTCAATCAACTAAGCTTAGCCCAAATATTTGCGGCACGCACTTTTATGCTTTCTAAGATAGTCAAAGCAGTAAAATACAACTTTCGTAACTTGACTCAAAATCAGAAGAATTGAAGGAAAAGGTTTCAAAAACTTTTGAGATCTCATCTTGACTTTTCTAAGCGAAGCAAGCTAAACTGAAAGTAAGAAAGGTTTATAAATCATCACCGAAGGTGTTTCCGGTTTTAATCCTAGTCCTATACTATATACTTTTTTGGTTTTTGTCTTTTCTAATTTTTTTTTGGTCTTTTTCTAAATTTTCTGATTTTTTTGGATTTTTAAATAGGTGGATGCAAAAGAAAGAAAACGAAACAAACTAATAAAAGAAAAATAAAAACCTACATGCTTCTAACTAATGCAATCTAGGGGGATGCAATTTAAAAGAAAAACTTAGAAAGAAAAACTTAAGAAAACTATAAAACAAAAGAAAAACACACTAGAAACTCAAATAAAAGAAAACCAAACAAGCTAGAAAACACACTAAACTAAGAATAAGCAAAATAAAAGAAACACACAAAATTAGAAAATCACACTAACAACTGAAAGATAAGTACGAAACAGGAAAAAGAAAGACGAAAATAAAAGAAAAATAAACGAAAAGCAGAAAAAATAAACGAAAAACAGAGAAACAAGAAGAAAAATTCACAAGAAGAAATATTTTTCAACCCCCCCCCATGCTTGAACGTTGCATTGTCCTCAATGCAGAAGACAACGGTGAAGGGTAAGGGCAGGCGAAGGATCAAGGATCCTCGGTCGGTGGCGAAGGGTTGGTATGGCTCAATCCTGGTGATGGTGAGGCTCGATCAAACATGGCCTGAATAAGGCCGATGAGGTTAGCGATTGACTCATCGAGACGGTCGAATTGCAGGTCAGACTGACCCCTAAACTCAACAAAACACTCCCGCAACTCGTTGATACGGTGCTCGGTCCGGTCAATGGAGGTTTGGAGGTCGCGAAGGCGTGCCTCATAGTCTAGTTGGGGTTGTTCGGGTTGAGGGTTAGGGTGGATTTCAGGTTCTGGTTCGGGATTAAACTCGGGAAAGGGTGACATCCACATCAAATTCTCAGCAACTTGGGGAGAGGTGTGAGGGTTAGGTACAGGAAACCTAGCGTTGTTGGGATAGACCCAAAGGCAACGCGAGTCTTTGTTAAACTTACACAAACCAAAGGAATTACACTGGTCCCCATCCAAAAAAAGCTACCGGGGACAAGGTCAGTGGGGTTCGTAGGTAGCCTAAAGCCGTATTGGCGTGCAAGGTATGTAATGTAGCCCCCTATGGCAATGCCCTTGTTGGTTGAGGTGGAGACCTAGAAAGATGGTGGGCTAGCATAGCTGCGGGGTCGGCACGAGCGTCGGCATCTAGCATGGAATGCAACACATAACAATCAGCCCGGGTAGCTTTGTTTGAGCTACCGGGCCTTCCGAAGATACCGCAAGAGAGTATGCGGTGGACATACCTCATCACGGGGTTTCTAATCAAGGTCGCGGGGGTGTTGCTAGGGCCCCAATTGTCAAAACCAGAAATTCTGAAAACGAAGCCCTTTCCATCCCACTCTCTGGGTATAAGGGATGAATCGAATGCACCCATCCCTCCATTGGAGGTTAACTACTAAGGTAGACAAGAATTCACCCATCCCTCCCTTGGAGGTTAACTACTAGGGTAGACAAGAATTCAAGGGTAATCCCCCTATAGGTCAGTTCGCCTAATCTAGCAACGTTGGTCATGTGGCAAAGACCTAACATCCAATCTACATCATCCAACATACCACAACTACGCAAGAAAGGCTCATGCATATATTTGATGGGGATGAGGGCTCTTTGGGAGAGAAAATCGTACCTTTTCTTGACCTCCCTTTCAAAGTTGAAGGGGTTTGAGTTCCTCGAGTTCCGTGGAGGTGCAACTTTCTGTTTTCCTTTCTCCGCCGCCGTAACCTTTCGCTTTCGACTGCCTCCGACTTTGTTGTCATCGCCCGAGGGTCCGGAGAAGCTAGGATTCTTAGTTCTCACCATCTTGAGTTTGCTAAGAGGAATAGAGCTTGAAGGTTCAAAGTGTTAGAGTGCAAGTGAGAAGAGAAAAGAGAGAAGAAGGTGGCGGTGAGAGGTGGCGGCGCCGGCGAGGTGGACGACAGCGTCGACGGTGGTGGTTAGTGGTGGCCGTGGTGGCGTTTGGAGAGAGGGGGTCAAGGGGTTAGGGTAAAAGCAAGGAGGAATTTTTTTTTCAATTGAAAGAAAAGGGGGAAGCCTCGACTAAATTAAAAGAGGCGGGCAAAAAGATCTGTGCAAAATAGCAAAACGCAGCCAGCGTTTTGCAAAAAATACTTACCTGAACTCTTTGGACGAGGCGCTGCTAGCGCCTTGGAAACGCTGGCTGCGTTTTTTGACCCGATGAAGGTAATTCGATTTTTGCCATTTTTTGCTTGTTTCCTCTTTTTTCTTTGTTTGCTCCTTATTTTCCCTACAATTTGACACACCAAAAATCCCTACAAACATCTACCAACACAAAATTTATTAGGTTAGAAATAAAAAATGTTAATAGAAGCAATAAATTTCTTGAATTTCTTCTTTTTCACTACACACTAAAAGAAAAATATTAGTAAACTTCAAAATAAAATTTATTAAGGAATAAAAACTGAAAGAAAATAATTGAACTAAAAATAAAAAGGTGGGGAGGAATAAATATTAGATAATGGTGTACCTCCCCGGGGCTGCTTTGTTTAACGTCGTTAGCTCGTCGTTATGGACCCTACTCATCGGGGTCCTCGAGTCTTCGTTCCGGATGCCGTCAATGCTTTTAATAGCTTGTCAAACTCTCCTTCATGCGGTCTGCAAGCTAGTAAACAAGAGAGCCACTGGAATATTATAAGATAAAACGTTAGTAATGCTCTCAGTAATAAATCAAATTTACTAGAAAAATCAAAAGAATTAAAATATGTGGTCCACAAGAATTTTTTAGAAATGTCCTTTAGATGTATCCAGTAAGGATCAAAAGAGGGGTCATAACCTCTAAATTTTCCTAAGGACAACTCACCACTAATACTGTTGGTTTCATTACAAGAATTAACTTCATACCCTAATTTAATGTGAACGTCAACGGTCTTTTGTTCAGGTATGGGTTCCTCATGGGCTTTCTGTGAAACTGAAGGTGGGGAAAAAGGGATTGAAGCATGAAATAAATCACTGGAATCAAAGATTACAATGTTATCAGGGTCCTACTTCAAAAAATTTAATTCACTATTCACCTTCTCGCTAGGTTCCTCATTAATTATTTCAACTGACTCATGATGAAAATCATCTTCATTCCTAGTATCTAGCTCAAAAGTCTCACTCACCTCAGACTCCGTCGGCTGAGAAAAAGGCAAGGAAGTGTCATGCAAATCAGAAACACCATTAGTAGTGTTTTCAGGTAAACTAGGACAAGAAGAATCATCTAGACTGACTTCTAAAGGGACAACAGACTTACTATCATCACATATTCCATCATTAAAATTGGAAGAATTAGAACTAGGGTTATTGTCCTGCAACAAGTCATACCTTTTTGACAATTTATTTAACTCGTTCAGTCTTTCTACCTCTGCCCTCAATAAAGATTTAAATAAGGTAATACTAGGGCAATCATCCTGTTCAAAAAAACGACATAAAACACTAGAAATTGAATTATGAGATTGGATGTAGGACTTAGCATGAAATGCACAAGGATTAAAGTACTCAGTTACATCATTAGAAGTTTCAAAAGCATACGTATCATGTTCAAGCGATTTAAGTAAATCCCAAGCTTCAACAACGAATTTTCACGAAAACAAAAATGATTCAAAATACTAGGGTCTCCATATTCACACCTTCAAAGATGACGTCAAGAATTTCACGTTTTCCAATCATACTCTCACTTTCAACAAGAAAAGCGAATAAACGCTCATAATAATTCCAGTATAATTCACGTTTGAGTTGGGGAAAATAAAAAGATGCCATTATATTTTATTTTTTTCATTTACTTTTTTTTAATTTTTATTTGATTTTAGGGTTTAAAGAAAAAGCAATAAAAACCTAGTCACCCAGAGCGCGTTCATTCAATGGCGGTTGGGGGACAAATCCCCGGCAACGACGCCGAAAACTTGACAGACCTAAAACGTATAGGTGTCTGTGTACCGCAAGTGTACGGGTCTATGTAGTAATGAAATATCGTTCTCTCTCAGGGATTTGCGCTCAACCACGTACTGAACTAGTTCGCTACAAAGAATGCTAGGTCGATCCAAGGGTTGTGATAAAGTTTTTTAAACTAAACTAAGAAAGCAGTTTAGGGTTTAACCAAATAATTAAAAACGTTCAGGGGAGTCCACTCTAGTCAATCAACCAAATTATCAACAATCCCGGTGCAGGTAACAAGATAATTTGGGGTCTATAATCTTTCTAGGCCTTATCCCTTCGATCTTTCGATCCTAGGGGAGTTACAATGATTAGACTAAACATTATTTCTAACTATTTAATCTAATCAAAGATAAGAACTGATTATAAATTGACCCTAGGCAAGAATCATTATGTCTAACTATTTTCTAAACCTATTCAATCTACGCATTCCAATTCAAGACGCAAACTGTCGTTCTGTTGTCGAGAATCTAAGACCAGGTAAAGACTCAAACTGTCGTTCTGTTGCCGAATTACCATGACATACATTACACGCAAATTAAACGAATAAAAGGATAACCTAACACCGAGACTGTATTCAAATTCAATCAATAGACATCGAGTTTATCCCCCAAACAAAGGAAATTAGCTACTCATAATACTGGAAGTAAACATTGAAAAATCTAAACAAGAACAAGAAAACATGAATGTAAAATAGAAATCAACCATGTTCGAATTGGCGAAATCTAATCTTCGTGCCACCTGAATCGATCTCTTTCGTGTTCTTCGATCACAAGCAACAATCTAATCTAATAACAATGTTTTGGAATTAACTGTAAAGAAAGTATCTAAAAACTAATCTAAAAACTCTCTAAAGCTACGCTAATATTCTCCCTAAAAATCGATAGGAAACTGATGTAAAAACTTGATAAAAAACTCTGATGCTTCAAACAGTGAACGTCAACTCCTTTTATAGGGCTGGACTAGGGCACAAAACGCTGGCTACGTTTTGCCAAAAAAGCGAAGCTCCTTCGTGTCTTGGTGCTGGCTGCGCCTCAAAAACGCCAGTTGCGTTTTGGCATTGCTCGCCTTCTGAAGTTTCTGGACAAGGTGCTGGCTGCGTTTTAGAAACGCTGGCTGTGCCTTGTTCTTCCGCCTTAACTGGGTTTGGGTCGTGGCAAACTGGGTCGTCCATCCTTCTTTCTTTTCTTCTTCTTTAACTTTTTTTTTATTTTCTTTGATTTTTGCTATTTTTCCTCCAATCTTTCATGCTTTTTGACATAATTCCACTAATTCCTATAAAACACACCAAACTAGCGAACAAGTGTATAAATCACAGAAATTGACATAAAAATACGGGATTTCGGATATAAAAAAGCATTAGACTGACATGTTTTGAGCCCTAAAAACTCTATATAAAAACGACTTATCAACTGGCTTCTCACACTAATTTATGCAAGTCCCCATGAGCAGCAAAGAGTTAAGTTGTGGCCCTAATTACAAGAATTTGGCACTAACCGCTGATCTTCCATGGGTTCTTATAGGTGACTTTAATGAGACTACATCCCTGGAGGAGCAGAATCATGGGGACAACAACGTGGCGCGTAGATGCATGGGATTCTCAAATTGGATTAATAATAGTGGATTGATAGATTTGGGGTTCTCGGGGCCAAGATTCACGTGGTTTAAGAGAAATAGAACATCAAATAGGAAGTATGCCCGGTTAGACAGAGCTTTATGCAACTCGAGATGGCGAGACAAATTTCATGAAGGCATAGTAAAGCACTTGCTTTTCAACTATTCAGACTACACCCCTATTCTTCTGAGCCTAAGGGAACCAGTGGGAAGACAGGGCCCTAAACCATTCAAATTTCAAGCCACTTACATGGCTCACAAAGACTTTAAGGCTTTTGTGGGAGCCAAATGGGAGAATGATGTCCATTGTATGGAAGTACTCACGGGATTGACACAGGAGCTTATAAGATGGAACAAGGAGAGATCTTCGGGAACCTTTTTAGAAGAAAAATCAGACTTTGGGCTAGGCTACAAGGGATCCAATGGAATCAGCAATATGGAGGGTAGAATCACCTTTGCAAACTAGAATGAACCCTCTGAATTGAGCTCAACGAGGTCTTAAATCAAATAGATAGATTTTGGTTTCAAAAGTCTAGAATGGACGTTATACGAGATGGAGACAGGAATAGAAAATTCTTCCACCTCAGCACGATTATCCATCATAAACTCAATAGAATCGAGGCCCTGAAATAGGAAATCAGGGAGAGGGGGTGAATCACTGATCCTCTACTAGTCAGGAAACATGTTAGAGATTACCTTGCAAATTGACAGCTTGTAACGACGACAAGAAATAAGGGCGGATAGGGATTATATTTTATGAGAGATCTTAACATTGCTTATTTAGCTAAATTAGGATGGCGATTTTTGCACAATAAAAGTGATCTTTGCGTCAAGATTCTAGATGGAAAATATTCCAAGGATCAACCAACTATGGTAATAAGGGATTTGGCTCCACACTGTAAGTGTTCGAATACATGATAGTGAGTAATCACCGCTAAAGACACTTTTCTCAACGACACAATAGTTTCTCTTGGTGATGGAACCTCCACAAAATTTTGGCTTGATAAATGGGCTGATTCCAAACCCTTGATTGAATGCACTATGATGATGATCACTCTCTAGGAAAGCGAGAAGAGTGTGGCTGATTACTGGGATCAGAACATTGGCTTGAAGTGGCTCGAATTTGCTGCGCGACTGCCGAATTCAGCACTCCGGAAAATTTCCATGCTTTAACTGGCAAAAGAAGGCACGACTGACAATTTCATGTGGATTGACTCACCGTCCGACGAGTTTACTCTCCAAGAAACGTTGACCATTGTGCAAGGTCCGACGGTGAAGAAGCATACCGAAGAATGGCTGCGGATTTGGCGGCTCGAGGTACCTCAAAAATTTTGGGTATTTATGTGGCTAATGTGGCTAACGTGGCATCATTGGTTGTTAACACATGAAAATCGGTGGAAGAGAAACTTGACCGACAGCAAGCTTTGCTCAAATGCGGCATGACCAAAGATGTGGACGAACTGGAAATGGATGGATTTTGCTACCGGCAACCGCAGTGGCCCTTTAAGGGTTGGTTCTGGAGCGATCTCACTCTAAGGACCCAGGATGATGAACAACCCGCTGCTTTTGCCGTCGCACTATTGAATCTTTGGTTGTGGAGGAACTATCAGACCTTCAACAATGAAGCAAGTATTCTGTTTGATCGTAGCTGATGCATACAATGAGAGGAAGCAGTGCGGGTCAATGAAGATTTAATGAATGAAGAGAACCGGGATGCTTGTCGGGGCTGTGTCTTCGACGACCCTACTGGGCACGAATGGCGCTGGGTTGGTCTTTGTATTAGGTGATATCAATTGTGTATAGATGGTGCGGCTAGGGGGGGGGGGGGAACCAAAGTTAATTGGGTGGTGCTGCGGGTGTGATCAGGGACATGGCCGGGAACTTGATTCGCGGGTTTATGAGAGGGCTCGGGTACCAATCTACCCTCATGGCTGAACTTCATGCTTTAGTGGAAGGCCTCAAAATGGCAAAAGGGATGGGTATTAACAACCTTAAAGTGAGAATGGACTCCTTGGTGGTGATTCATATGGACCCTAGAGAAGGGGGGCCAAATTATGGCATAACAACCTCGTTATGTAGTGTCGCATATGGCTAAAGATGTTGGGTTGGTCAATTGAGGTGATGTTTTGCTATTGTGAAACGAATAAGGTTGCACATGGCCTTGTTAAACTAGCATTAGATAGAGGTTTAACCACAATAATGTACCCGAAGGAACCACCTAACGAGGTTCAATTTTTACTCCACGAGGACCGAATGAAGGCTCGTGCATTTATTATGATGTAAGCTCTTTAATTTTTGTTTGAACAAAATGGGTTAATCTCTACCATTCCTACCCAAAAAAAAGGATCCAGTCTCTTTTACACTCTAACACGCACAATGATGACTTTATACTTTAACACATCCGCTCATGCAAAGGCTCCCTTTAACCTTGCACAAATGAATATGAGAATTACAAAGATTCGAACATGAGACCTCTCTCTTAGCTTGATTATGATATCATGTGAAATCATATCGACCAAATGGTGTCACCAACAACTGGTTATGAAGTTGATAGATGAACCTCTTGATATGATAGTTAAGGAATTCATTCTAAATAATGAGTGGAATGTGGAGAAACTTGAAAAAACTCTTCCTAGGAATCTAGTTAATCTAGTACTACAAAATCCAATTTCCATTTCAAATGTAGAAGATGAGATATGATGGGGACTGACTAGTAGTGGTATGTTTACTACAAAAACAACAACCTGGCTCAGCCACGACCTTAATAATAACCTTAAATGGAAGGACGTTGGACATGGAAATCAGATGTCCAACCAAAACTGAAGGAATTCCTGTGGTGAATTCACCACAATGGTCTTGATCCATTAAAAGGAAATCTATTGCGGAGAGGAGCTTTTGACGATCCTTCTTGTCCCATCTGCATAACTGCGTAACTGACATTGAAACAAATAGCCATCTCATTCACCTATGTCACTTTGTAAGAAAGTTGTCGGATCTAGTTAGATCCCATGGGTGGGTAGCCACTTATTTCATTTCGCCTCCATAAAACACAGGTTCCACCATCCTCAACGCTCTTAGAAACTCGCTTCCCCCAAATGATCGTTTCTAAGAGCCATTCACCTTATCTAAAGTACTTGGAAGGAGCGGAACGACTACACTTTCAACAAATCCTTATTCAGCAAAGAGGAGCTTTGCAGGATGACGAGCTCGAAAATGATTCTTCACTCATGAATGGACAACTTCCAGACCTAATTCTCTCTCCTTCAAAAGTTCTACTTCCTTTAAGCCAATATGATGGAGCACTCCTAATGCTGGTTGGGTCAAACTTAACTTTGATGGATCCCTCAACACCTAGGGCGCAACGATGGGGTTCGTCATTCGAGACCACCTAGCTAGGGCGAGTGCATAAAGATGGTGCGGGTCAAGTTAAATCCCAATCTATCCTAATGACAAAATCATTAGCCCTTCGGACTAGCCTTCAACAAGCTATTCATGCAGGGTTCCTAAAAGTGTTTATTGAAGGAGATAACTTAATTCTTATACAAGCTATCAAAGGATGCACTCAGACTCCTAGGAAAATTGACATAATTGTAAGGGATATCAAGCATATATTAACATCCTTCGAGGCATTCCACCTAAAACAAATCTATTATGAAGCAAATTGTGTAGCAAATTGGTTGGCCAATCAGGGACATAATCATCACTTCTATTGTATTTGCTGATAACTAAGGAAGCTTAGATAATTGAATTAATAGTAAGGTATGTGGCACTGATGTTATCACACAATACCTTAGAAGGAGCCGAGAGAGAAATACCCAAGCCAATAAGCACCTTATGTAACCAAATTATTTTCGCAATAGTGTAGGCAACAACCCTATATTCAACTTTAGTAAAATATTTAGACAACGCAGGTTGCTTCTTCGATCGCCAAGTAATAAGATTAGGGCCAAAGAACATTGCATAGCCCGTAGTAGAACGACATGAGTCATTGCAGCCCGCCTAATCAACATCTAGCTATACCAGATTGATAGATGGAGCAATGGTTGGACGAAAGATCCCATGATCATTAATACCCTGCAAATATCTGAAAATGCATTTAAAAGCAGATAAGTGAGAAGTCCGGGGGGCATGCATAAATTGGGAAGCTACATGAACTACATATGCAATATTAGGACTAGTCATAGTCAAATATTGCAAAGTATACTCCTATACTCAACAATAAGATCAACACGTAATTCACCATCCAAGAGAGAGCGGACTCTGATACCATGTGAAAATAAATGGAATGACTAAAACCCAAACTAGATGTTAAGACAATGATATTATAGTTAACAAGAGAAGTCTATTTACAATAACTAACTGTCCTCTTTTAAAAATTATCACTCTTCCTCATACACCTTATTTTGTAGGGTAATAAAAAGGGCGAAAGAAGAACCCGAGGGTTGTTTTGAAATATTCCTCGTTCTTCCCTCTTTCCCTCTCTCCCCTCAATAGAAATAGAGGCTACGAGTTGTAAAAGACAACATTGATTTGAGGGAGACAAGGATGGATGATGAAAATGGAAGCGCTAGAATCTTCAATGTGAGATTATAAATTCCAAATCCTAATCAAATTCGATCCAATGAGGATAAAAGATTAATAAATCTGGTATAACATTTCAATTTGCATGGGTGTTCATTTTGCTTTACTTAGTGAGAGAAAGATAATAAATTTAGGTAAAACACTGGAGTGGTTCGAGATAAGCTTTGATTCCAAATGGAGCGGTTCCCGATGCGCGGTAGATTGATGAGTTATAACTTGAGTTGATTAGGTTGGGGAGATGAGAGAAACCCAATGAACACCTATGAACAATAGAATAGAGAGAGGAGCAAAACTCAATCATCCATGCTTGATTTCCATAATAATAACCTTGAACTTGAATAATAACAAGATAAATAATCTAAATCAACCAAAAGCTTGCACACCAAAAGGGATTGGATATGAACTTGAGGCGAGGAGAGTCCACAACCTTACGCCCGACACCCCACCATGATTATCTAGGATAGTCCACCAATAATCACTAAAGGATTGACTTGAAAACACCATCAAATCACTTGGATAAAGTAAACAAGGTTTGAGAGGAAATAGGGAAAACCCTAAAATGCTTAAGCATTACAATCATAATTAGGAAAACCTACCTAGGAAACAGTGCAAATAGAGTATTTATACTGAGGGATTGAAAGGCTAAACACAGTCGTTTAAGCAAACAAAACACGCGCAAAACAGTTTGGTCGCGGGCGCTACCACCTGGAAAAGTAGGTGTCGCGGGCGCGATGTCGTGCGGACCAAAAACTCGCCTGTTTGCCGAGAGGTGTCACGGGCATTACGGGTGAGGGTAGCGGGCGTGACGAACCGGGTTGTTTTTCTGCCGAATAGTTTTTCTGCCGAATTCAAACTAGCATAACTTCTTCATCTAGACTCCGTTTTAGGCCCATAAAGTATCGATGGAAAGATCTCGGTGTGTACTTTATGATCCCAAAATATGAGACTCATCGAAGTTGTATTGAAGGAGTTATGGTTGAAAGAGTGGAGGTACGTCCAATTCCTCAACCCACGTTGACCCCTTTGTGCTTATTCTTGCCCAAGGACTTCGAACCCCTTTAAAGGCCCGAAGTAGGTCCCGATGAGGACCCGTAGCTCCACTCCCATAGTCCAAGGTCCCATTTGAAGTGGATACCACATCCAACACCGCTCCAATCATGTCTCTAGTGTCCCGGGTCCACCTTAAAGTGTACTCCACACTCGACCTTAAAGTACGTCGTTTGGTTCATGTTTCACGAGGGGGGTGCGGGACGGTTTTGCGAACACAGGTTTCGAAGTTTGGGTCCTTTCCCGATACGCTCCATACTCCCCTTCTTGAAAAAGAGTTGCCTTCAACTCTTGGGAGTTAAAATGAAGGCACATTCCATGGTTCGACCACCCGTCATATGAACCCTTCAATAAACCGATCGTGATAACGCTATGAACTCCACCCTGCTTGAAGAAATAGGAATTCTTGAAGAGGTTTAAGGGTGAAGGACAAAAGACGGAAGCAAGAAAACTTTGTGGAGTTAGGGAACGCTCAACCTCACTAAGCTTGCTACTCAGGAAAGACAAAGCTATGGATCGCTTGCCCTCACCAAGAGCACACTCATCCTGTGTTTCGCCAAAAGGAGGTTCCTCAACCTACTTCCCACCCAGGTTTTGTTTTGATGTGGGTTTAAGGGATTCATGCATTCAAAGCCAAGTAAATGATCTTCACTCAACACAAAATCCTACAAACATTGCATACCAAATTTACAACAGTACCCATTCAACGACAAATCCTCGAATAACCAATGCGCCCAAAAATCATGTATGGCATATTCAAATAGTTCACATCACAATGACCAACATGCAAGCAACATTCATTGATGGACGACACAAACGACGAGCTCATTAACATTGGTTGAACTAGAACCATGGCTTCATCAAACCTAAACTTGCCACTAGACACCAAACGAACACCAAGATTCCTAGCATGCCACTCAAAATATAGAGGATTTTCACTCGTGGACATCACATGCTCATCGTATAACTTATCACGCTAACAAGCAACATCAAACAACCAATGCCTCCCATAGATCATACATGACTCACCCAAAGACTCTACTCCACAATGTCCATTTTTCAAGCATGATTCAATAAATTTCATAGGAGAGCCTTCGGTTACCTTGTTCTTCTCATGGAGAAGAATTTGAGTGCTCATGAATGGAAGAGAATGAGAGTCATCTCCATTGATGTTTAATTCCTTGATTGGTGACAATGATAAAACCAAAGGAGCTTCTTCTTGGGCTTCTTCAATAAGGACGAGAGGAAGGGCAAGGTCGACGTTCGCATCCTTCTCTTGGCTTGGAACTTTATCAATCTCACTATGTGCACCAAGAAGCTCAAGAGTTTCCCCTTCATCAGTCACAAGGTCATTAACCCCGTCCATTGAACTTTCCTTTTTCTCAACCTTCTCAAATTTTCCAAGTGTGGAAGTGAGGTTTTGCTCGTCAACTTCTTCCATCATGTCACTTGTTTGCTCTTCGACACCAAAAGATTCCTCAATCCAAGATCTAACCATAGCCATTTTCGGACATTGCAAAGAATCATGTCCCACACACCTACATTTGATACACTTTTGGGACGTAAAGGCCGTTAGTGGGGAACAGTGGAGTGGCTTCTTCCGGGAGGAATCTTCTCTTCTTCTTCCCCCATGTTGAGGTTGGATTTGAAGTGCAGAAATTCTATCAAGTGGATTGGCCATGGCGCCCATAGTATTTTCAATGTTCATGAATCGACTCTCAAGACTAGGCTTAGGGGCCATAAAAAAAGTAAGGGTGAAGCACGGATTGTGTTTGGTGGATATTTTTGTGGAGTTTGGAGGTTTTCTTATAGTTGGCTAGTGTTTGGCTAAGAGTTCTTTGTGTTTTTCTCACATTGACATTTCATCGAACACCTTCCGGGCACTATTTTCCAACTTCACCTCAAAGCTCCAAAATGCATCAAAACCAACAAATACAAACACAATACATTGTATTCCAATACTCTTGGATAGCACAGGGAATGGGGAACATCAATATTTGCAAGAAATCCAAAAATAGAGAACTAAACTAGCAAGAACAATGAACAAAACTCAAGCTAAAAGAAGCCAAAGCTCTGATACCAACATGAGCGGTTCGGGATAAGCTCTGATTCCAAATGGAGCGGTTCCCGATGCACGGTGGATTGATGAGTAATAGCTTGAGTTGATTAGGTTGAGGAGATGAGAGAAACCCAATGAACACCCATGAACAAAAGAATAGAGAGAGGAGCAAAACTCAATCATTCATGCTTGATTTCCATAATAATATCCTTCAACTTGAATAATAACAAGATAAATAATCTAAATCAACCAAAACCTTACACACCAAAAGGGATTGGATATGACCTTGAGGCAAGGAGAGTCCACAACCTTAGGCTTAACACCCCACCATGATTATCTAGGATAATCCACCAATAATCATTAAAGGAATGACTTGAAAACACAACCAAATCACTTGGATAAAGTAAACAAGGTTTGAGAGGAAATAGGGAAAACCCTAAAATGCATAAGCATTATAATCATAATCAGGAAAATCTACCTAGGAAACAGTGCAAATAGAGTATTTGTACTGAGGGATTAAAGGCTAAACACAGTCGTTTAAGCAAACAAAACACGCGCAAAAACAGTTTGGTCGCGGGCGCTACGCCTGGAAAAGTAAATGTCGCGGGCGCGACGTTGTGCGGACCAAAAACTCTCCTGTTTGCCAAGAGGTGTCACGGGCGTTACGGGTGAGGGTAGCGGGCGTGACAAACTGGGCAGTTTTTCTGTTGACTTCAAACTAGCATAACTTCTTTATACGGACTCCGTTTTGTACTTTAAGCTCCCAAAATATGAGACTCATCGGAGTTGTCTTGAAGAAGTTATGGTCGAAATAGTGGAGGCACATCCAATTCCTCAACCCACATTGACCTTTTTGCGCTTATTCTTGTCGAAGGACTTTGAACCTTTCTAAAGGCCCGAAGTAGGTCCCGATGTGGACTCATAACTCCACTCCCATGGTCCAGGGTCCCATTTGAAGTGGATACCACACCCAACACCACTCAAATCATGTCTCCAGGGTCCTGGGTCCACCTTAAAATATACTCCACACCCGACCTTGAAGTCATTTGGTCCATGTTTCACAAGGGGGGTGGGGGATGGTTTTGCAAACATAGGTTTTGAAGTTTGGGTCCTCGCCCGATACGCTCAAGACACTTAAAAACAATTTTTCAACACGAAATTTATGAACATTTTCTTGCCCTAAATATTCTTCTAGCTCAGCCAACTCTGCTAGCAAACTAGCTTATCCCTCCAGTAAGTTTTGTGTTTAGACTGTTACATCATAAATTTATTATGAGATATACAACTTTGTAGTAACTTTTTATGAATATAGAACTATAGAAGTGGTCGACTACTAATTTATTTAAGGCGACTCTAATGAAAAATCCTTGATAAATTATTAGTCACATTCCTATTAAAAAGTCATTCTAATATTACTTATTAGTCATAGTAAATTATTTAAAAAGTCATCATATAAGGGGCCCGTCTGGTAGTAAATTTATGTGAGACGGTCTCATACTAGAATTTTTGTGTCTTCCCAAATCTTTAGTAATGTGGAAAATTGTGTTTGCAAGGGTTATAATATTATACCATCACGAAACAAAAAATTAGGTCGCATTTAGTTAGAAAACTTTTCTGGGGAAGTTAGTCAACTTTCTCATGTTTGGTTGTCCTTAATAGATGAGAAAGTTTTAAGGAAAATCGTATTCTAATAATCCCTACTTTTACATTTTGGATGCCAATAATCCCTAGTATCAAATTGGATTATGGTGATCTAAAATAGAAAATAATTGCATTCTAGTCAGACGCCATCGAGTCAAGTGGCGGTGACTCGGTGGAAACTAATGTGGTGCACAAGTTTGTGTTGACTAATTTTTTTATGCATTTGACCTGCCATGGCATCCATGTGGTTTCCACCTCACCCAAAAATTCATGTCATCCTCCTCCTTTTTCCACTTTCTCTCTCTTTCCCTATCTTCTCTTTTAACCACCACCCACCAACACCACCATCGCTGACTCGCCACCGCTAACACACCCACCGGTGACTCCGGCGGACCATCGATGTGTGGTGGTGGATCTAACAGTACGTGGAGGTTGTGTGCGTAGAGAGAGAAGGGGATATTATCTCTTTACATCCACAACCACCAGCCACCACCACCGCTGATCCGCCAGTACTGCCACATTCGCCGGCGACTCCGATGGATGGTGACTACCGACGTGTTAGCGCAGGATCTGGTGGTGGTGGTGGGTGGTGGTTGTGGGTGTAGAGAGAGAATCTACCCACCAGTACTACCACACCCGTCGGTGACTTCAATGAACAGCGACCACCAATGTGGTGGCGATGGATCTAGAGGTGGTAATGTGTGGTGGTTGTGGTTGTAGAATCTTTTCTCTCTACAGTCTATACCCAGCACCACCGTTGACCTGTTACCATTGCCACAGCCGCTGATGACTCCGGTGGATGGTGACGTCTGACGTGGTGGCGACTGATCTTTTGGTGGTATTAGGTGGTGGTTGTGGGTGTAGAATCTTATCTCCCACCACCGCTGACCTGCCACTACTGCCACACCCGTCGGTTACTCCGGCGCATGGCGAACTCCGACGTGGTGGCGGTGATATTAGGTGGTGGTTGTGGGTGTAGAGAGAATGGGCCACCATGTGCCGGAGTTGCCACCATGTCAGTGGTTGTCGTCCGCTGGAGTCGCCGATAGGTGTGGCAACGGTGGCGAGTTACTGGTGGTGTGGGTGGTGGTTGTGGAAGAAGAGAGAGAAATAAGAAGAAGAGGGAGGATGACATGCATGGACTTTTTGGGTCAAGTGGACGCCACATGGCAAGTCAAACACATAAAATTTTAGTCTACACAAACTTCGACGTCCACGTCAAATTTTCACTGAGTCACCATCACTTGACTCGGTGGTGTCCCACTAAAATGCAATTATTTTCTATTTTGGACCACCGGAATCCATTTTGATAGTAGAGATTATTGGCATTCAAAATGTGAAAGTAGGGTTATTAGAATCCAGTTTACCAAGTTTTAATGTAAGACCCATTATTTCACTCTCAATCTCAGTAAACATTTTTCCAAGGGAGAGCTAGGGAGATTCTTTTCCAAGAAACAACCAAACGAAATAGTCATTTTCCCAACAGATCAATTGCAATAATATCTTTTTTTTACTCAAATTAGAATGATTTCACTAATAATACTCCAAACGACACTTACAATGAAAATTGTGACTGAACAAGTGCAGATCTAAAACATATATATGAAATTCAACTTTCAAACAACTAATATTATTCTTATTGACTTCCGAATCTGACTTATTCGATGACTTTGCATCTTTCTTCGATGACTCTGCATCTTTATCATTGATTCACAATCTATGCTATAGCGATTTGAAAGTCGATCTTCATCCTATGTATTAGACCACACCAATTGAAAATAATTCTAGAAAGAGAGTAATAACTCTAGAAAGAGACTGATCATAACCCTAAAGAAGAGTAAAATAAAACTCTTATGAACCAAGATGTTGGGGAGGCCCAGGATGGGAGCCCACTTCAACCAAGGCTCATGGTACACAAGTTAAGCGAGATTCCATCTTTCAACTAATTGGTGTTAAGAGGAGTAGCTCACTTGACTTATATACCATGCCCTTTCTCTTTACTTTTTCGATGTGAGACATTTTTACTAATGGGTGAATCCCAATAATATCCCCCTTGACACTTGAGTTTCTTCCCCTTTATCAGAAACCTCTTTCTCCCAAGGTTTCAAGTCACCATCAGGAGCCCATCATAGCCGCACCTTACTCTACAAAGCCGCACCCGACTCCACCTATGTCTCATGCCACCACTCTGCCTCAAGAGTCTCAGCCGCACGTTACTCCACAGAGCCGCACCGTACTCCACTTGAGTCTCATGCCACCACTCTGCACATTCAGAAGACCCAACTGCGTGCGCACTGTGGTCCTTGCTCCTGTCCATGGTGATTTTTACAGGACCACATTCCCGCACCTTGTGCCCAACCGAATGAACCATCGGCTCTGATACCACTTGTTGGGGAGATCCAAGGCGGGAGCCCACTTTAACCAAGGCTCGTGTTACACAACTTAAGTGAGGTTCCATCTTAAAACCAATTGGTGTTAAGAGAAGTAGCCCATTTGACTTATATACCATGTCCTTTCTCTTTACTTTTCCGATGTGGGACATTTTTACTGATGGGTGAATCCCAACACAAGAGACTAACTTGTGTAAACTTAGAACTAAACTAACAAGTAGAGTAGAAAAACAATCAAGTTGGAGTTTACTACCAATAAGAAAGATCGATGGTAGCCCCTCCAAAGAAGTGGTGACTAGGGTTTTATAGAGAGAGGAGAGCGAGGAGGCTAGGGTTAGAGAAGGAATCTCATTCAATTGCAATATATAAGATCTTGAACGAACCTTAGTTAGTTAATTTATTATAGCTAGTGTCGTTTAATTAGTATATGTGATGGTAAGTTGTACAATCCATTGAGCTCCTATCGCAGGACAATCTAGTAGGCCTATCGCGAACGAGGGTAAGGGGATGCCAGAGTCTGATATATGGGTCCAACCTTCCACATCACTCTAAACAATCCTCTAGAAAAGGCAGTGGTGTCTTTATAGATTTGGGGTGGTCATTATCACCTTTAGCCCAACTAAAATAAATTTATAATATAATATGGGATGAAAACTATGTATTGTATGCTTATCAAATGAGTGTAGTGATATATTAATCACCAGAAGGTACAAATCTATCACTAAGGAAAGGAATATTGCTACACCCAAGTGTGAAACTCGGGTGGAAAAGGTGGAAGGGTACTTGCCATCCAAACAAGTATTCGTAGGCATTTGGCATATGTATATATGAATATGCCAAAGGATAATTGTAAAACCCCGAAAAATCAAAAGTTGTTGACCGTGATATTGTTAGTAAATTAGGTTTGACCTCGTTAATTGTTTATTATTCGTTTGTGTTTATTTTGCTAACACTTCAGCTCGTAGGATCGTAAGGGACTAACAAGGGTATATCGGTAATTTTCGTGGGTCTAGTATTATTAGTTTTACTCTTTTTATTATTAATATTACTATTAATATTATTGTGTTATATGAATAATTACGTGAATATTATTTGCTATGTGATTACTATTAATAATAGTATTATTGGTATTATTATTATTATTATTATTATTATTATTATTACTATTATTATTGTTATTAGTTTGTTTTCCAGAAAATTCAGATTTTAATTGTTTTAGTTTTGGGTTGGGTTAGGATTAGGAGTGATACTAATTGGGCCTTAATTATGTGATTAGTATAAAAGCTTTTCTCCTCTCCAAAACCCTAATATTAAACCCTAACCCTAGCCTTTCCCCCTTTCTCTCTCCCTCCCCGTCCTCTCTGCCGCGCCACCCCGCCACCGCCACCGCCTGCGCCACCGGCAACCGCCGCAACCACCCTCTCTCTCTCTTTCTTTCTCTTTTCTCTTTTTCCCTCTCGATCTCTTTGTCTCCCTCCTGTCACGCACACCACCGCCCACTTCCACTGTCGCCCGCGTCGTCATTGCCGCCGGAGTCCCTGCCGCCGTCGCAGTCACCCGCCGGAGCCATCGTCGCACACCCACAGTCGAAGGAGACAGCCGCGGACGTTCTTGGTTGCTGCTGCCCGAAGCCCATCGACCACCGCACCATAACCCCGCTGCTCGACGCCGTTCTGGACATCGTCCTCCGACCTCCGTGCGCCGCAAACGCCGCCCCCGACCGGCCGCCACAGTTGCCGGAAACCGCTGCCACCCTAAACCCTAACGTAAACCCTATTTTGTTTTTACAAATCCTTTTCTTTTTATTTCTCTATTTTTCTGATCTTATTATTATTATTATTATTATTATTATTATTATTATTATTATTATTATTATTATTATTATTATTGTTATTTCTTGATTTGGTTAATCTTGTATTTTGGGTAATTAGGGTGTAATTTTTACTAAGTTGTTACTTGTAATTAATTGTTCTTGTATTGTATTATTTACTTGTAATTTTGTATAAATTATTATGTCTAATTTTATGTTCTAATTTGGTGTATTAGGGTTTGTAATAATTGTAATGAAATTGTTAATGATCGATTGCATAATATTCTTTAATTTCTTGAGAAGCATGTTAGGGTTTTAGATAACACTATTATTGTATGCACGAATCTTTAAAGTATAATTACCTAGATTAATTCTTGAATTGTTAGTTAAATATTCATATATCCTTTAATTCTCTTAGGGTTCATTCATGTTTAGTTTCATGTTTGAATCTTGTTAAATAAATTAGGTTGATTGAATTACTAAAGTTCGATTCTTGATTATTAATTTATGATTCTTGATTTAATCTTGTTTAAAGTAATTGGTTGTTGGGATTCTTGATTAGTAGTTTAAATGTTTATATGTTCTTTATAGTTATTCACATGTTCTTTAAGTTCTTTCTTGTTTATTGGTTAAGAAATTCATGTTTAGGTTAGTGTTAATATTTCATGCATGCTTTTAGGGTTAGTAGAAATATTAAAGTTGATTTCATGTTTTACATTTTGGTTTTGATGATAGGAGGTTTGATGTTTGGACCTTAGTTGGATTAGGTTAATTACTTTGGACTTTAGTTACTGTTTTAAGCCCAAATTAGGACCCCGGGATCGAATTGGTGGAAGTCAGAACCGAATTTGCAAATTAATTGGAAACCAGTAACGGGACAGTTTTGATGGGGTCTAAAGATCGGGTCACCACGATTAGTATAGTTGTCTTTTGATCAAACCCTTTGGACTGGAGTTTCCTTTAGATGTTATCTTTCATAGGAATTTTACGGACCGGACTTTGGAATTTTATAAGTCGAGTTATACCCTGATTACCAGACCTAGGTCAGATCTGGACAGTTTGGAAAGATGATGGTTTTCGAGGACCTTAAAGCATGTGTTGGGTCTCGAATTCAACTTAAGAGTTTTAGAGACATCCCGAGGTTTCCGAAAAGTCCAAAACTAGACTCATAGGATGTCAGGAAGTCAGGTTACGACCCTTTTTGTGTGGATGCTGAAATCTGTCTTGTTATGTGAAATTGTTAATGAATGTGTTGTTGATTGAAAAGATTTATTTGGTGCTATTATGCGATTTACTTGGAGTGTCAGGTAATTTAAAGTGTAAATTCATGATTTATAGGAACCTATATGGTTCCTAGGGGAGGGTTAGTTAGAAGATAGTTAATACTAACTTCGAAGGGTGCGTTTTGATTAGAATAATTATTCTGTTTTAGGCCCGAGCTAATTCGCGTCGTTAGTGAGCTCAAGTGTGTTGGTTTTGCTGTGAAGTGAAGTTAACCAGGTAATGTCTATGCTCTAATCCCCACTGGGATGCTCTTTAAATGTGTTTTAATGTTTTCTAATCTGTTTTGAGAATTGTACCCCGAAAGGGGACTTTTTGTTGAAATGTGACCATCTGTTTTGGATAACTGTTTGTAATTATTGTACTTTGATTTATGAGTTGAGAAATTGTGATGGTCTTTTATGATTAGTTTTGTTATTGGTTTTGATAACTTGGGTTGGGTTGACTTGAGAGCTGTGAGCTGAGTTTTGCATAAGACACTAATAATTCAAAGTGAAACATTAAGCGGGTTTATTGTTTTGATGCCTTTGATAGGCTAATGTTTTTGCGGGAGATAACATGGGGACCAAGATTTGATGCCTGTATGGGTTATGGGTTATGTGTCAGGAGATCAGGGTTTCATCCCTGATATAGGATAGATGATTATGATGCCTTTGGTAGGCGATTGTTTTGATGCCTTTGGTGGGCGATTGTTTTGATGCCTTTGATAGGCTAATGTTTTTGCGGGCGATAACCCAGAGACCAGAATTTGATGCCTGTATGGGTTATGTGTCAGGAGATCAGGGTTTCATCCCTGATATAGGATAGATGATTTTTGATGCCTTTGGTAGGCGATTGTTTTGATGCCTTTGGAAGGCGAATGATACTCTAAGGGATGTGGTATCTCTCCCGCATAATAAAATATGAATTGGTTGGGTTGAGGAAAACAGTTAAGGGATTAAAGGTTTGTGAAATGGTTTGACTTGTTCCCTCTCCCTCAAATGAGTTGAAATGAACTTAACTTGTTTTTAACGTTAGGGGTAGACATTATTGAGTTTTCCCCCTCATTTTTGAAATGTTTTATTTTCAGGTGATGATCAATATGCTGGGGACGGGAATTAGAAGTGAGGACGACATGTCTAGAAGTCGTTAAATATGTTATGCTTCTTTTTGAAAGACTTGAAGTTAGTTTTGAGGTTTATTTATAAGTATGAGTTTGTTAGTTGGTTTGCCGTTGACATACAGTTGTAGTTTTCATTCTCGCCTTGTATTCCTTCGGGGATACGGCAGTGACGCTCAATAAGAGTTTGAGTCTTCCGCTAAATTTTGTCTGTTAATGTTAGTTTGACTTTGACTTTTCTATAATTGAATTTTCGGGGCGTTACAATAATGATACACATCTTAATTCAAGATGATTAATAGCCATCTTGAATTGTCCATATTTTATATTTTTGTAACTTTAAATAATATTTCCTCTAATAGTTATATATATATATATATATATATATATATATATATATATATATATATATCAACTATAAGAGTATAATACTTATTAGCTAGGTTAAAAAATATAAATAATACTCTAATTTTATCAATCATAGTAGAAAATGCACATTTTATACATAGTTTTATATCTATGAAAAATATAAATAAATAATTATTTTTATATTATTTATAAGTTGTAATTACCCTCAAAGTAATGAAACATATTTTTATGATGATTTAAATATACTTTCGTTTAACTTTATGAGTGATTTAGGTGAAATGCAAGGTGGTTATTTACCATCTTGTGTCAAGATATTTATCATTTTTGCTATGTGAAAAATGGATTTAAAGTTTTATTAGAATTTATTATTGTTTTTTTTAGATCCCATTATTGTTGGGTATACTAGGATTGATCTTTTTCATCTTATTATGTACATGAATCCGCCAGATATTGATTTAAAGTTTTATTGGAATCTATTAATTATATACTATATATTATGTATACTAAGATCGATTTTTTAAATATAAAAGAGATCTTTTTACTCACTATCTGGTCAAGAGATTAACATGAATAATTTTATTTCAGAAATAATTAAAGGACAATGATACATGTCTTGAATCAAGATGTTTAATAATGTTCTTGAATTGTCTATGATTCACATTTTAGTAATTTTTAATAATATATATTCTCTAGTAATTATATATATATTTATCAACTATATATAAGAATATATCACTTATTAACAAGGTCAACAAATATAAATGAAAGTATAATTTTATAAATCAGAGTAGAAAACACACATTTTGTGCATAATTTTATATTTATGAAAAAATATAAATAAATAAATATTTTTTATATAGTTTATAAGTCGTTATAACCATCAAGAGTAATGAAACATACATTTATAATAATTTAAATACATTTATATTTAATTTTTTGGGTAATTTTAGGTGAAATTTAAGATGATTACTAACTATCCTGCATCAAGACACTTATCATTTTGCTAATTAAAAAGGCAATGATAGAGTATATCTTTTGACATACTTAATTTGATCTAGAAAGGAAGCTTTAATAATACATTGACAAGTTCGTTAAGTTTTCTATCATTAAAAATATATTCACAAATTTGTTAAGTTCGTTGAATATAAAACTTGTCAAACATAAATAAAAGAAATCTATACCCTTGAATTTAAAAAGCACGCACAATGACATCAATACTTGTGTTTATAAGTTCGTTAAATTCGTTAGCGTTAAAAATATATCGATGCCGTTAAATTTAATAAGGATGTAGAATAATATCAATAATTTCATACATTCATAAGTTCCTTAAATTCGTTACCGTTAAAAATATATTCATAGATTCGTTAAGTTCGTTATACTAAAACTTGTCACATATAAGCAAAGAGATCGATACCGTTACATTTAAAAAGCACATACTATATCGATCATTACTTACAAGGATGTAGAATATACTATCAATAATTTAATACATTCATAAGTTTGTTAAGTTTGTTACCGTTAAAATTATATTCATAAATTCGTTAAGTTCGTTACACATAAAACTTTTCCCGTGTAAGTAAAGAGATTGATACCGTTACATTTAAAAAACACGTACTATATCAATCATTACTTTCAAGATTGTAGAATATAATATTAATAATTTAATACATTCATAAGTTCGTTAAGTTCGTTTACTGTTAAAATTATATTCATAAATTCGTTAAGTTCGTCATACATAAAACTTGTCCCGTACAAGCAAAGTGATCGATACCGTTACATTTAAAAAGCACATACTATATCGATCATTAGTCACAAGGATGTAGAATATAATATCAATAATTTAATACATTTATAAGTTCGTTAAGTTCGTTTCCGTTAAAATATATTCATAAATTCGTTAAGTTCGTTATACATAAAAGTTGTCCCGTATAAGCAAAGTGATCGATACCTTTACATTTAAAAAGCACATACTATATCGATCATTACTCACAAGAATGTAAAATATAATATCAATTTAATACACATAAGTTCGTTAAGTTCGTTAGCATTAAAAATCATATCCAAAAATTCATTAATTTCGTTATACATTAAACTTGATATACGGTTACATTTAAAAAGCATATACTGTATCAACACTTGGGTTCAATTCTAAAATTATATCAAGCATATAAATTTAAGGCATTTGGTACAATTTGGGTACATACAAACATTTTATGAAGTAATGGTTGAACAATGTCCCAGTTTCATATCTGAATTTCGATTCTAACAGTAATCATGAAAGTTTATATCAAAATAATTAAAAAAGCGATTGAAAATTACTATCAAACTCGAAATGTCCACTGACCTTATAGCAGGAAAACCTAAAACAACAAATTTGACAGCAATGTTGGGAAGAATTAAATTGATCATATGATGTATAGTCTCAATCACTCATCTTATATGGATCACAATTCACAGTTAAAAGTATTCCACAACCAGAATTATCCAGATAATGAAACAAATTAGCAGATCCAATGCGGTATAAACAACGAAATACTCATTTGATTTCTAAATCATCGATCTCATTATTACTCCGGTACATCATACAAATAAAAACTCATACAAAATACATCATAACTCTGTATAATTTTCTCACACCAAATTATACACAGTTACTCCCTGTGTTTACACTACTAAATTAAATAACAACACAAAACATGTTTTTAAATATTTTTTTAAATAAAACAAATACAACAACTTCAAATCCCCAACTTCAACTGAAGCTCCTCGTCAGAAAGAGGCTGAACAACCTGAACCGTTGAATCCCGAGCATCACTCATCCAACCAGTCATCCATTCTTTGTATTTGAGCCAGTCCGCCGGAAGATCTCCTTGTGGAAGTGGTCCACCTAACCCTAGACCTCGGGTTGCCCCATTTCCAAGTGCCAGGCCAAGATCTAGGCACACCTGATCATCCCCCGGATGATCAACCCTAATATTAGGGTTACCAGCCCTATCATTAGGGTTATCCGCCGGCGCTGGAACTGGGGCAGGACTTGGAACAAAGCGACGGGGATTCGATTGTTTTCTTCGATTGGGTAAGAAAGGCCTGATGCGATTATGGATACCTTTGTGGCCCCACATAGACTTGTAATTGCTGAACTCTTTCCCACAAACGTTACACGCAATTGAAAATGTGGGATTACCGCATGGATGTACCTGCACTGATCTCCTCGGTGCTGGATCTGGGCTTGCACGCCTGGGGATTGCATTCTTCGGGTTGGTTCTATAAGGTTGACGGACACCAGCCCTCCTTGGGACCGGATCAGGGCTTGGACGTCTAGGAGACGATGCCCTAATCAGGTTCGCCCTGTAAGGTTGGCGGGCGGGCTGAGGGGCAACCCTAGGGCGTTTGCCCTTGGGCTGTGGGTGGCGGACTGGCTGAGCCGCCATGCTCAGGCGTTTGCCCTTTCCCTTGGTCTGTGGGTGACCGACTGGCTGAGCCGCCACGCAAGGGCTTTTTCCCTTGCCCTTGCCCTTCGGCTGTGGGTCGCGGACTGGCTGAGCCGCCCCCTTGCCCTTGGGCTCTGGGTGGCGGATTGGCTGAGCCGCCACGATAGGGCTTTTGTCCTTGTCCTTGGGGTCTGAGTCGCGGACTGGCTGAGCCGCGATGCAAGGGCTTTTGCCCTTGTCCTTGGGCTGTTGGTCGCGGACTGGCTGAGCCACCACGATAGGGCTTTTCCCCTTGTCCTTCGGCTGTGGATCGCGGACTGGCTGAGCTGCCACCATAGGGCTTTTCCCCTTGTCCTTGGGCTGTGGATCGCGGACTGGCTGAGCTGCCACCATAGGGCTTTTGCCCTTGTCCTTGGGCTGTGGATCGGAGACTGGCTGAGCCTCCACCATAGGGCTTTTGCCCTTAGGGTTTGGTGGTGGTGCAGGCGGATCATCAGATGATGAACCGGCCGTGACAGTGGGGCCATCTTGGTTAGTAATGACGAGGGGTGGAGGCTCATCAAAGGGCAGTACATGGATAACCCAGGTTGGTGGTTTAGGGGTTGAAACATCAAGTTGGGGTTTAGGAGCGGAGGAACTAGGGCCCGCCACAGCCGCTCCACGTTCAACGCTGCGATGGTAGGTGGAGCGTCCCGTGCTGTCAAGGGAGGTCGACCGAGCCCTACGCCTACGCCTGATTGCAGCCATGATGAGAGAGAAAGAGAAAGAGAGAGAGAGAGAGAGAGAGAGAGAGAGAGAGAGAGAGAGAAGTAAAGAGAAGAGAAGAGAGAATGAAAGTGGGTGAGGAGGTGTGAAAGAAGAGGGGGGGCTATTTGAAGGGGTTGGGATTGTGGGAGGGTGGGTAGATGACCAGGGGTGTTTCATTTGGCAATTGATTTAAGGCGGGATTTCAAATGAACCAATAAACTCAAACGGGATCAATTTTCAGGCAACAACCCTATCTGCGTTATGTTTGTGGTGTTGTCAACTTGCATGGTTTCCACTTTCCAGCACTGATTATATTAATTAGGACAATGATACATATATTGACTCAAGATAGTTAATAGTCATCTTCAATTATCTATTTTTCACATTTTGTTAATTTTTAATAATATTTTTTCTAATAATTATGGGTATTTATCAACTATAAGAGTATAATACTTATTAGCTAAGTTAAAAAAATATAAATGATAGCTAATTTTATCAATCATAGTAGAAAATGAACATTTTATACATAGTTTTATAATTATGAAAAATATAAGTAAAAAAATATTTATTTTTATATATTTTAATAACCCTCAAAGTAATGAAACATACCTTTATAATGATTTAAATATACTTATATTTAATTTTATAAGTGATTTAGGTAAAATGTAAGCAGCAAGATGTTTCTCATTTTGCTATTAATTAAGTTTAATTTCCATCAATTATTATTTTAATTAGAAGCTGGAAAGATCACGAGAAAAGAGCCTCCATAAATGAAACTTAAAAATTGATTACAATTATTTTCTTTTGTATACGTATAATTAAGCCATTAAATAGGAAATATAAGGGATTATTTCTCTTTTTTTTTTAAGAGAAAAGGGATTATTTCTTTTTTCATTTGGGTATACTGCAGTATGCTCCTTTTTAATTCCATAAAATGCGTAATTTGGGTAGTTTTTGGTCATTCATGTCAAAGCTATCCGTGGATAAGCTGATGATGGCCTTCCTTTTGCCTCTTGCATTGGGTCTTACCTTGCAGAAATTTTATTTGGTTATTTTTATCAACTTTTTTCTTAGTAAACGAGACAAAAAGAAAAAAAAAAACATAAATCATAAAGGTAATACCCATCCTTAATTATTATTTTATCTGTTATTTTAGCCATAATTTGAAAAATCAATACAAATTTCATTTTGCATTAGTTAGCTTCATTGAAAATCTAAAAACGATCATGTAAAGGTGAATAAATTAAAAATAAAAAGGGGACAAAAAAAATAGTTAATAATGAATAAAATTGATCAGTTAGTAATTAATGTGATATTAAAATTGTCAGGTAACAGATATTATAGTAAAAAAAAGTTAGTTAAAGTGACAAATAAAATCAGAATAAAGAGTACATATGATAATAATAAAAATAAAGTGATTATACGTGTCATTGTGGCAAGACACGGCTTAAGTGTCTTGCTCCTTATGAAATTAATATTAATGATCACTTTCTAACCCCAATTTTCTGACATTTATTATTAATTATCAATTATAAGAAGTTTGGAATGTGTTGGCTACGTCAACAATTAAAATTGACACCCTAACGAATGAACTACATCCGTTAGACATATTTTAGACGCTTTTTTTTGTAAATTTTAGAAAATATAGATACAAGTGTTGTTTTATATCATTTAAATGTATTATTATAGTTATAGAAGTCAATCATGTAAATTTTTTTCTATTTAATTAACAAATATATAGATTTTATACAATGACAAAACAGTTAAGATGTGTTTTTCCCAAGACATTTATCATTTTCGGAAACAAAATGATACCACTACTATAAACTGAACATAATCGAACTTGAAATGGTATAATTAATTTTGATATCCTACCTGATTTCTTTCTCATTTTGTTAAGTTGAACATATTTCTAAGGTGTTGGAGTATTAAATATTTTTTTTGATCAATTAAAGCCAATAGTGAACTAAAACTTCATTTTTGTGAGCAATCTCGGATCTCTAAAACTATATATATAATGAGAAGAGACTTTTTGTGAGCATAAAAGCATGAACAATCCCAACTTTTCGTTCCAAGATCAAGGGTTGTTGTCAATTAGGTGTTTTATCTTTATTTCTAAGGTATGACTTAAAATGTGATTGGCTGGAATTTTGATTTATTTTAATTTAGAATTACATCACGTGAGAGTGAGAGAGAGAGAAAGAGAGAGGAGTGAGGTATTGCTTGCATGCGCTACACTGGAGAATTAATTGCTCTGAAGTTCCCAAAAACCACCATCATTTTGCAAATTTTGAAACTCCATCCAGTAATTTGCAAAGGCGGGAGTGAGAATTGGTGAACATCAGTTGCGAAGGAAGAAACCCAAGACAAATTTCAGCAGATTGAAGGCGTTCGTCCGCAAATTCTGTTTTTTCGTTCTGTTTGAAATTTTTTTTTTGGGGGGGGGGGGGGGGAATGAATTGTGTGTGTGTACGTGATGACAGATTTGGTGAGCTTTGAAGCAAACCCTAAATTATTTCCGGTTAATTGCAAGAGGATCGACGTGCGATTCCGGCGAGTGAGTGTTCCGACGGGTGAATTTTCCGGTGAATTGCAAGAGAAAAGTGAAATGCAGTTCGAATTTCCCGGCGGGTGAGTGTATGCGATTTCTAGGGTTTGTTTCCTTTTTTCTTTTTGAAATTAGGTGTGTCTGGTAACTGTTTGATGTTCATTCTTACAGTTGGGTTTGTTCTTGTCAGTGTAGAAAACGAATTGTACAATTGCTTATTGCTTATGTGATTTGAATACATGAATTTTGTTTATCTGAATTTTGTATATTCTTATGAGTGTTTGAGTGGGTTTATGGTGGTGAGTTCGATAATCAGGTTGAAAGATGCAATTCAGGTCATCCTGATGCACATATTGTATTATGATGTTCATTTTTTGGTGTTGTTGTTCATAGTTGTCAAAAAATGTAGTATTGTAGTTGGAATACTGTTTATGATCATCTTTATCTTTTAATATTGTTTCAGTGGTTTTAATTTAAGTTCATATGTTGATAAAGATGAGTACACAATCACATGATGGTCAATTTTGTTGTTCGTTGTAAGGGGCTTGATGATCATCACATAATGTTGGATGTTCATTCCATAACTGTTTGTTGATCGGTGTAAGGGTGCTTGATTATCGTTACAGTTGGTGTTCATTAAAGTCACCATTTCATTTTTCATTATTTACAAGTGTTAACACTCCCATAATGATTGGTTGGCATTCAAGCACTAATTGATGTTCATATTGTCTCAACTTGGTGTTCATTTTAAGTGTATGTGATGCCAGAACACTTGAGGATCATTGTGGTACACTATGTTGCTCATGTCATCCCCATTTGGATGTTATTTTTTCAGTTCTCCATTATTCACCCCAAAATGCTTTGATGTTCATTCCAATAATACTTGTTGTTCATTTCATCAACAATTGTTGTTCATTGTAAGTATGACTTGATAGTCATTATAATTGGTGTTCATTGATTGGCATCCAAGTACTACTTGTGTGTTCATATTGTATCAAATTGATGTTCATTTATATTTTGTTCATCCCAGAATGCTTGATGTTCATCCCCCAACTTCGGTCACAAAGGGAAGAGGCAAGATGACGAAGACACCAATGGAGGTTGCCACCGAGAAGAAAGCAAGTGCAAGAAGGTGCAAGTGTTGCGACCAAATAGCTACTCATGACAACAGGAATTGTCTATAGCGTTATGTATGATCTATTCAAGTTGTTTTAACATCAGTTGACTATGATTTTGAATTCGTGATTGAACGATTGGAGTTTGTATTTGTTTTTTTTTTTTTACATAAAAACATTCACTGCTTTAGGTTGGGTTGATGAATTTTGGTCAGATTCGGTTGAAGTGTTTTTCATGAATCAACATGCGAATACTGGTTTTCAATATATACAATTACTCATCGGAACAAATGACTTGATGTTCGACTAATGTTCATATTAATTACATGTGATGTTCATTTCGAGTGTCCTTGAAGATCATTTACATATAAATGATGTTCATTTCATTACCAAAACTCATTCCTAATTGGTGAGCATAAAATGCCTATCTGATATGCTTTTCAATACATATATATATTCATCTCAGTATGGGTTGATTTATTTTCATCTCAGTATGATGTCCACTTTCGTTGTCAGTTGATGTTCATTCCACTATACCTTGATGTTCATTTCATGACCGGTTGATGTCTTTTTGCATATTACATATATGTTCCACGCAGTGTGACATTCAATTCAGTTATAACTTGATGTTCATTTCACAATACATTGATATTCTTACAACCAACCCTTGATGTTCATGTCAATTTCATATAGATGTTGATTTCATTTTGAATTGATCATTGTAATTTGAAAATGATTTTCATCACATTACCCCAATGTTAACATCAATTTATGAAATGAGCATCATCAATTGAAGGTGGAATGAAAATAAAAGGGATACAAAACTGAATATGATGTTCATAACAGTGTAACATGATGTTCATTTTCATCTCAACATGATGTCCACTTTCATTGCTAGATGATGTCCATTCTAATATAACTTGATGTTCATTTCATTAAGTCATGAAATGAGCATCAATTGAAGGTAGAATGAAAATTAAAGGGATCAAAACTGAATATGATGTCCATTCCAATATAACATGATGTTCATTTCATGTCAACAGTCGATGTTCATTCCAATAACACTTGATGTTCATTTCATCAAGTTTATGCAATGAGCATCAATTGAAGGTTGGATTAAAATCAAAGGGATACAAAACTGAATATGATGTTTATTCCAATATAACTTGATATTCATTTCATCAAGTTTATGTATGTTCACCTCAATACGATGTCCACTTTTCATTGCCATTTGATGTTCATTCCAGTGCAACTTGATGTTCATTTTCACAATAGCTTGATGTTCATACACCCAACACTTGATGTTGATTTCATGCCCACCTGATATAAATATAGTTTCATGTTTATTTCATTATAACTTGATGTTTTTTCACAATATCCAAATGACAATACAACTAACACTTGATGTTCATTTCGTTATAACTTGATGTTCATTTCACAGTAACTCAAGGGGGATACAAAACTGAATATGATGTTCATTCCAGTATAAATTGATGTTCATTTCATCAAGTTTATGCAATGAGCATCAATTGAAGGTGGAATGAAAATCAAAGGGATACAAAACTGAATATGATATTCATTTAAATATAACTTGATATTCATTTCATCAAGTTAATGTATGTTCATCTCAATATGATGTCCACTTTTCTTTACCATTTGATATTCGTTCCAGTACAACTTGATGTTCATTTCACAATAGTTTGATGTTCATACACCATTACACCCAACACTTGATGTTCATTTCATGCCCACCTTATATAAATATTATTTCATATTTATTTCATTATAGCTTGAAGTTCTTTTCACAATATCTAAATGACCATACGACTAACACTTGATGTTCATTTCGTTACAAATGAAATTTTCATTTCATAGTAACTCAATGTTCATACAACTAACACTTGATGGTGATTTCAGTTTCAGTCGATGAAGTGACACGTGATACAAAACCACAATTATGATGTGATACAGAACCTGATACAAAAGATAGCAAATACAATATTTCAATGTCCAACCAAATATAAATGGAGGAAATAATGTTGCTGGGGACATCCTCGAGGATTTGCTATAGACGAAAATCTAAGAAACATTTTCTTGTCGGGCGTCCACCCTTGTTTCGAACAGACAAACACCTTCCATTTCGTGTCATTGCGATATTTTGTGTGACAATAGCTACGAATGCTAAAACGGACGCTAACTGCGTACCGTTCATAGAACTTCTTCCCCGCTTCAATGTCATCAAATGTCATCCCTTCGGTTGAAACCCATGATTCAACAGCAGAAAACGGAATATATTTGCCTTGCTCGTTCATTTGGTAACTTAGTGGCACTGGTGGGGACATCATTGTCGGCCCTGTCCCCACTTGCTACGCATCAGCGACAACACTGCACACCCAAACATCATTAGTGATCATCAAACACAATGAACACCAACTGTCACACTTACAATGAACAACAAACGAAAATGAAAATGAACAACAAGTATTCCTGGAATGAACATCAAAGCATTCTGGGATGAACATCAGTGACTAATGGAAAAATGAAAAATGAATATCCAAATGGGGCATGGTATGAACAACATAGTGTATGAAAATGATCCCCAAGTGGTTCGGTGTGCACATTCATACACTGGAAATGAAAAATGAACAACAAGTGGTCCTGGAATGAACATCAAGCATTATGAGATGAACAAATTGTAAATGAACATCAATTTGAAAAAATATGAACACATAAGAAGTTCTTGGATGACCATCAATGAACACTAACTGTAATCATTATCAAGTCACACTTATAATGAACATCAATTGATGATGAAATCAACAACAAGTATTCCTAGAATAAACATCAAAGCATTTTGGGATGAATAATGGAGAACTGAAAAAATAACATCCATATGGGGATGACAATCAACACCAACTGTCACACTTACAATGAACAACAAACGAAAATGAAAATGAACAAGTATTCCTGGAATGAACATCAAAGCATTCTGGGAGGAACATCAGTGACTAATGGAAAATTGAAAAATGAACATCCAAATAGGGTATGACATGAGCAACATAGTGTATCAAAAATGATCCCAAAGTGTTCTGGCGTGCACATTCATACACTGGTAATGAAAATGGACAACAAGTGGTCCTGGAATGAACATCAAGCATTCTGGGATTAACAAAATATAAATGAACATTAATTTGAAACAATATGAACACACAAGTAGTTCTTGGATGCCCTTCAATGAACATCAACTGTAATGATTATCAAGTCACACTTACAAGGAGCAACAATTGATGATGAAATGAACAACAAGTAATCCTGGAATGAACATCAAAGTATTTTGGGATGAATAATGAACTAAAAAAATAACATCCAAATGGGGATGACATGAGCAACATAGTGTACCAAAATGATCCCCAAGTGTTATGGCATTACATACACTGAAAATGAACACCAAGTTGAGAGAATATGAACACCAATTAGTGCTTGAATGCCCATCAATCATTATGGGGATGTCAACACTTGTAAATAATGAAAAATGAACATCTGGTGACTTTAATGAACACAAACTGTAATGATAATCAAACACCCTTACACCGATCAACAAACAGTTCTGGAATGAACATCCAACATTATGGGATGATCATCAAGCCCCTTACAACGAACAACAAAATTAACCATCATGTGGTTGTGTACTCATCTTTATCAACATATGAACTTAAATTAAAACCACTGAAACAGTATTAAAAAGATAAAGATGGTCCTAAATAGTAATCCAACTACAAAACTCCATTTTTTTGACAACTATGAATAACAACACCAAAAAATGAACATCAGAAAGTCATATCGACAAGGACTTACGTCTCTTCCTCCCTTTGTTCAACATCTGGTTCAGTGACTCCCTTTGATGCCAGGAGCAATTGTACAATCCGCTTCCTACACCGACAAAAAACAAACCCAACTTTAAGAATGAACATCAAACAGTTACCGGACACCCCAAATTTTTTTAAAAAAGGAAACAAGTCCTAGAAATCGCATACACTCACATGGCGGGAAACTCGACCTGCGTTTCACTTTTCTCTTGCAATTGACCAGAAAATTCACCCGTCGGAGCACTCACTGGCCAGAATCGCAAGCCCATCCTCTTGCAATTAACCGAAAATCGTTGAAAATCGTTTAGGGTTTGCTTCAAAGCTTCATGTTTGGAAATTCAATTATGACAGACCTCGAGGAGCATGTTGGGTTTTCAAAAGTTGCAGATTGATTGTGATGTTCGCCAATTGTCACTCCCCCCTTTGCAAATTACTGGATGGAGTTTCAAAATTTGCAAAATGATGGTGGATTTTGGGAACTTCATAGCAATTAATTCTGTAGTGCAGCGCATGCAAGCAGTCTTCTCAGTCCTTTCTCTTTCTCACGTGATGTAATTCTAAAATTAAAAAAACCAAAATTCCAGCCAATCATATTTTAAGTCATACCTTAGAAATAAAGATAAAATACCTGATTGATCACCACTTATATATATATATATATATATATATATATATATATATATATATATATATATATACACCAAAAAGGTAAGGTGATTTCCAGCTTTTGATAATTATGGTAATTATGGTAATTCCCGCGATGTGTACTGTACCTGTGGCATGACCGAATCTCATACGTCGATTTTTTTATTTTCAAAAATATTAAATTTTGGTTTTTAAGTTGTGAAAATTATGTACAATTAATTAAAAATTCTTTTTTTCAAGGACTTATTTGTTAACTATGAACGAATCTATAATATCCTATTTGAAGAATTTTACATTATTTATTTTCTAGAGTAATTTTATAATAATTATTAATCCAATCTTATAAAAATATTATTTTTATGAATTAAACTATCATTTGAATTTATTTTATTTCATGACCATAACGATTATAGATAAATACTTTAATTTTATCTTTCATCTCAAGAAGGATGCTTGTTTTTTTGAAAAAAATGTTACGGCAAGTCGGCAACAAATACATGACAATTCTATTTTCTTATTATTTTCTATTATATATTACGTGGATTTTAACCTTTTATTCAACTTTTTAATATATACTTATTCCAATTTCTTATTCTTATTTTGGTAGCTTGCATATAATTTGAATTTTTTTATATTGTCAAAAGTATATATAGTAGTTTCAATCAAAAAAAAAATATTTTCTAAGATAGTTATTAAAAAGAATACGGAACAGTTTTTTCATGAAAATTTTATTTCAGTATCTATTATTATATTTTATTTCTAAGGTTCTGGTGATAATATTATAATAGTAAATTAATGAAAGGAAAAATAAAAGTTGCTCTAGTTTTGAATTAGATATTTGTAATTTATGTAGGCATGACCTTATGTATTTCTTTTTCTTTTTTGAAAAATTTAAAATGTTCTAATTTTGTATGCATTAAATATTGTTAACTTATGAATGACTTTAGGTATTTTTTTTTTCATTTTTATTATTATTATACTTATGTTCTAAATTATTTCTTTTAGGTTTAGATTTTCCTTAGGAGTTAGGAACTTGTGTTTTAATATATTTAATAGATTATGATGGATACCGGATGAAAAGATTGAAACAAATTCACCGACCTCCATTGTTTCCGGTGACCTTTTGCCGAAGATACAACTACTGCGAGAAATATTACCGTGGCCAAGTCTCCCTCGCTCAGATGCAATCTCGAGACCAGCCACTCCCGATCTGCTACCCTCGCTGCCATCCAAAACCGATTGTGGATAAAACCGAAATGAAATCGCACTCTGCATGGCAGGTGTTTGAGAACATCGTTGTTCTCTAGCACTGCTGGTGAGATCCGGTCGTTCGGAAATTGGTACTGGAAAACTGGTCGGCAGCAGAGGTGAGTAGGGGTGTCCAAAACCGGTTAATTGCAATTTCGGTTAACCGCATTTGTGGTTTATGAATTTTATAAACCTAAACCTAAGCCTAAACCGCTTTATGCGGTTAACCGCCATTGGAAATTAAACTAGAAACCGAAACCGCATTGATAACATGGTTAACCGCTTTTCTGGTTCAGTTTGCGGTTAACCGCCGGTTCCTAAAAATTTTAAGTAGCAAGTAAGGAAGAAAAATTAACATTTTGTTTTAAAATTTCAAATTTTACACCTAATTTAATCAAGATCGGTTAACCGTTTCACAAAAATGCAAAACTGAAACATAAACCGTTTATACCGGTTTGGTTAACCTAAACAGCAATTTTCAAAAAATCCAAATGATTAACTGGTTTTACCGGTTTGGTTTTTGCGGTTTGGTTTTTTGTTTAGGTTTTTGTTGGACACCCCTAACGGTGAGAAGTCGTGCTGCGTCAAACGACGGAGGCGATTACCAGGGGCATCGTCAATCGTGGAAGGCAGAAGGGCTTTGAAACTTAAATTCCAAGGTATGTTGTATACAATATTAAAATATTGCAAAAATAACCGGTGAAAGATACATGGTTGAATGGGTAGGGATTTGTTTATTATAAATTAGGTTGCAACTTCAAATCTCATAGCTTTAACTTTTTCCAGAATTTAAAAATAAATAAAATCCATGTATAAGATTTGATCATGCCACATGTACGGTACACATCGCGGGAATTACCGTAGTTACCATAATTGCCAAAAGCTAG